>CM030364.1:46691253-46938753 GCA_017893485.1 Hemerocallis citrina
TCAGAATAAGATCTATGACAATGTGAGATGATCTCCTGAGCCGAAGCGACACTATCAAGAAGAAAACGATCCTTGATGAATCCCGATTGGGCTGAATCGATCAAAGGAGAGATGATCGCACTCAGTCTAGCAGAAAGGACTTTCATTATGATTTTGAAAGAGGTATTGATCAAGCTGATAGGCCTGAAATTGGTCAATAAGTGCGCTCCCGCTAGCTTGGGGATAAGCACAATGTGCGCATAATTGATGCGGTCAAAAGAAAAGCAACCCTGGTGAAGGTCTTGAAACATTTTGAGAAGATCTTCCTTAAGCCAATCCCAAAATTTTTGAAAAAAGAAGGCAGGGAAACCGTCGGGCACCGGTGCCGAATCGCTTTTTAAAGCAAAAACAGCCGATTTAATTTCTTCCAAAGAGAAAGGGGCCTCGAGCGAAGAAAGATCGTGAGATTGGTTACCGTAAAGTTGGAACCAATCGAGCTCAATTGAGCGATGTTTCGGCGATCCAATAAGGTTTTTATAAAAAGAAAGGAATTCCCGGTGGATATCCCCATCGCAGGTTAGATCCACCCCTTGAACGGAGATAGAGGATATATGATTGCAACGTTGCCTATGGGAAGCAAAGTTGTGAAAGAAAGCAGTATTGGCATCTCCCTCTTTCATCCAATTAACCCGAGCTCTTTGAGCCCATTTGATATGGTCTTGATGGAGGATCTTGGCATAATCTTGCTTGCAAGATCGACGTTCCGATCGAAAGGATTCCGGTAAGGGACCCAGCTCTTCCATCTTATCGATGGACTCGATGGATTGAAGAAGGAAGTTTTTGAGGAAGTTAGTGTTGCATTGTCTCTCGGAGCACCAGATTTTGCAACCATGCCGGATAGCATGGAGTTTAAGAAGGATGTTACTCAGCCCGGATGAACCGGTGACTGAAGCAAGACATTCCACCACTAGACTGACGAAAAGCTGGTCTTGTAACTAGAGCTTTTCAAAACGAAATTTGTGTTGATGATTGAAGTGAAAGTCGGAGTAGAGAGCGATCGGGACGTGATCAGAAGAGGGATTGGGGAGAGTCTGGGAGAAAGATCGTTGGAAACTGGAAACCCAGGTTTGTGAGACCAGGAAACGGTCAAAGTTGGCAAAAGTCGGGGGATTACGTTGGTTGGACCAGGTGAATGACCTACCAGATATAGGTAATTCGGTCAATTGCAAATCACGGATGCAGTCATTAAAGATGCAAGATTGGGAATTAGAGAGGATCGGGTTCGACCTTTCGGAAACAAAACGAGTGACGTTGAAATCACCGCAAAAGACGCAGAGATCGCTGGAGAAACTATGTAACGAAAGAAATTCGTTCCAGAATGAGGGCCTCCTCTCAGAAGAGGAGGGTCCATACACCGATATCACGGTGAGGGGACAATTGAAGGTCGTCCATTGAAGTTGGACGATAAGAAAGAAGTTAAGACGTTGCACCGCGATAAGCGAGAAGCTCGTTTCTTTGAAACCAAAAAGGATCCCTCCCCTCGAGCCTATATCGTCAAGTGAGATCCACTTGGAGATCGTGGATCCACCTAAGGCTCTCAAGGTTGAAAGGGAGGGCGACTCCAATTTGGATTCTTGGATGGAGATAAGGTCGCAACGAGAAGAAGAAATTAAATCAAAAATCGCCCGTTGCTTAGACGGACAATTTAGACCATGGATGTTCCAAGATACACTAATTGAGAATGAAGGTACTCCAGGACTCTAAGACGTTCCCGCCACCTAAGGGAAAGAAGGCGAGG
This sequence comes from Hemerocallis citrina, assembly GCA_017893485.1. Classification (NCBI taxonomy): domain Eukaryota; kingdom Viridiplantae; phylum Streptophyta; class Magnoliopsida; order Asparagales; family Asphodelaceae; genus Hemerocallis; species Hemerocallis citrina. The sequence goes on from CM030364.1 coordinate 46,693,031, forward strand.
GGAGTCAGAAGGATCGATCAGAAATCCCAAGTCATGCACAACGGCAGCAAGTTCGCTATTAGAGAGCGAATCAAAAATGGGGCAGTAAATAGAACCCAACTGGTTATGGGGAATCAGGGGTAAGTGGGACGACGGTGGAGACTGCTTGGAGCTTTTGGCTGGGCTAAATCTATCAGAAGAGCTAGGCGCATCGGAGGCCAGGATTTTTTTAGCCTTAAGACGCGCACTAGACCTGATAAATCGATGAGGCACCCGTAAGGGTTGCTCGATCCCAGAGTTGGGGCACCCTTCCTCCTGACAGGGAGAGGAAGGTGAAGGCAAGGCGCCCGAGGGGATAGAAGTATTAGAGTCGAAAAGAGACTTAAAAGGCCCAGTGGGATCAGCGGAGGGGCGACCAGAAGAGTTGATGAGAGTAGGGGGAGAGGCATCCAAAATACCCTGGGCCTTCATCGCAAGCGATGGAGAAATCCAACCGCTGAACGAAGACCCGAAAGGGTTAACCCTAATACAGGGTAAAGTATGGATCGGACCAGTAAATGCATGACACAGGAATCCCGAATGAAAGAGCTTAAAGAAAACTTCCGCAACTAAGTAAAACACAAAAGGGGAAAACTTAGAGACAGAGAAAGAGAATACCTTTTTGGCCTGGCACCCACGAGAAAGCTCCGCTTCCTCTTCTAACAGAACGGGATCCTGGTCCAACCAAACAGCATCTTTGTGGGATGACGACGGCTTGAGTTTGGAGGGAGAGAAAGCTGGATCAGACTTCCTCGGAGTGGGGAAATGCGCAATCGGTTGGAATTGCTCCCAGTCCGACGCAAATTTTGGGTTGACTTCCCAAGCAGGCCATTGAGATGAAGGCTCCTTACTCTTAGCAGAAGGGGGGATGCCTCCACCGCGATAGAGGAGGAATGCAGTTCTGGCAGCGGGGCCTTAGGGGGAAGAGGAGGGGCAGCCGCAGGAGGCAGGGAAGCCAGCGCTGGAGCTGAAGATGCTCCCTTCGCAGCTTGAATCTTCGGGTTGATCCAGACTAGGTTGGGGGCCTTAGATGGCGAAATCATCGGCATGGAGGGAGAGGCTGCAGGCCTGTGGTGGAAAGAAAACTTCCTGTGGGCAGCACTCAAACTACCCACTTTCACCGCAGAACACTTGGCCTTAGAAGAAGAAGCACCACCGGGGTGAAAAGTGGAAGAAAGGTCAAAGCCAAAGGCCGGCGCAGTAGACCCGGGGCGGGGAAGAGGAGGGAACTCACTAGCATTGATAGGGTCGTGGCTTAATTTAAATAGCATACGTTACAAACATACCCTTTTATAAACACAAATGACAAAATCCTTCAGTTTTTTTTCTTTTCCATCATTTTTTTCTTGATACTAAGATACTCAATCATTGTGAGGACTCTAATTTCTTCAAGTACTGACGAAAACTCCTGTGTGTGGCGACTATGGCTTCATACCGGTGAATTTCTTAGTATTTCTTTCATTTGTTTACTTTTGTTTTATTCCGGCTACTAACTCAACTATTAAAGTTTTTCTTATTCTCTTTCTCCTTTTCTAATTCTTCATATCTTCTCCTTGTAGTCGATCTTTCGTGATTTCAATATCTTTAGTTTTTTATTCCCAAAGTTTGAATTAGGAGTATTAGATTAGAGTCAGAAAGCTAATCTATTTCACATTTATATGTGTTCTTAGGTCAAGTCTAGGTTCTTGAACATTGAAATCTAATTTTGGTGAATATTTAGCATTTTTTAGCCTTAAAAAAAAAATTTTTTGGAAATTATTTAATATTTAGAATATTTTGGATAATTAGTTTTAACTTTTAAACTAAAAAAAAAAAATTTCACTGCTTGTGCTATGGGTTACATTATTTGTACTTTTTGCACTATTAGTGGTTTGAGAGATACACTTGTGCTATCACTATTTTCAATATTGGTAATAATAATAATTGATTTTAGCACTAAGTAGATGAGCAAACAATTAAATACAAAGCTGACATAATGACATTATATTCATATTTGTTTTCTTCTTACAAATACCAGACCCAATATAAAATTACTAGTAATTTACACGTGCGATGTACGTTTTAATAATTTTAAAAAATAAAAATAAAAGCTTTGACGTAGGGAGGATTTGAACTGGAAACTTCCTTTATATTAATTATGTACGTGTGCAGGGCCGGCCCTATCCTAGAGGCGGGTAACGTGGCCGTCTTAGGCCCCCGGAAATTTTGTGAATTTAGGGGCCCCAAATTTGAACTTCCCTTGTAAATATAGGTATGTATTTTGCACGTAAATATATATATATATGTTATTAGGGACCCCTATGTCGGAAGTTCGCCTAGGCCTCCCGAGAACTCAGGGCCGGCCCTGTACGTGTGTTGCACATATTGGTAGAATGACAAAATGACCTTCTCCCATTATGATATTAGAGATTAGAGATTAGAGACAATTATTACCAGCACAAGTATGTAAATAACTACATATAAAATGGGTTCGAATTTGGGCCGCAAATGGTATAAGTTAGAGATTTATAAAAGAATACTAATGGTTAATTTTAAAAATGAGTAACTTTTTTAATTTTTTCTACTTATTACTGAAAACTGTTTATCTTTAAAGTTCGGCTGAATATGAAGGGAAAAAAAAAACCTGAACTATATCATTTATGTAGAAAACCCAATTAACCTTTTTTTACATAGAAAATCTACCTGAAGTATGTTTTCAAAAAAAAAAAAAAAATCCTGAAGTATATTTTCAAAAAATTACATCTAACTTTCTACTTGTATTAGATAACCTTATTCATCTTTGTAAATTAATTCAAAAAATATCATGCGTCTTTCTCATTATTATCAAAAAATTTCACTCAACTTTAGCAGAAAGCTCACACAATCGGAATGAATTTTTTGCAACCATACTTGAGTGTGCTTTTCTGTACGCAAAAAATTCTGCATAAAGAAAATAGTTCAAGTATTCAAATTTAGCCTTAAAGTTATACTAACGATTGAAGGTACTGGGACAAACATATAGTGTTAAATATAATATAATTTCTCTCTCAAAACTAGTTAAAATTATGCGAGATACACGTGTGTTTATGGATGTTCACAAAACACACTTAATTTATTGCATCATACTTAGGGACTGTTCTTTTTTTTGCCTCTTATAAGAGGTGACCTCTTATAAGAGGTGACCTCTTATAAGAGATTTATAATAAGAGCCTCTTATAAGAGCCTCTTTTTGAGGTGTTCTTTTATCTAAAAATAACCTCTTATAAGTACCTCTTATAAGAGTTTTTTGTTCTTTTTTCACCTCTTACAAGAGCCTTTTTTCTACTTTTAGACATTTTTGCCCTTACTATATAATTTCTCTATCTATATAACCCGATGAAATGTTATCTTTTTAACAGGCATGGCAGGAATGTCAATTTTTCTTGTTAGGCATGGCAGGGATGAAATGTTGTTTAAATGATAAACTTTTGATTTGGTGATATCATCAGTTTTGATTCTTCTTGTTAAAACTTGATTAAAAGATTTGATTTAAATATTTGTGCCATGTATCCATCAAGTGTATCTTTTCCTCTGTGTATGCCACATTTGCATTGGCACTAGTCACCGTCTCCATTTGAACTGATGTTAGGATGGCTGTTTAATAATGCTTCTAACCATCCACTTCCGGACCTTATGATGGCTGTTTAATATATATTGTTCTTCATGTATATACTTTTGCTAATTCTTTGATACCCAAAAACAGTTTCAGAAAAGAAAAAAAAACGAATTTTACTGATACAAACTAATCTTAACCGGTTAATACTTTATAGCACAGAGAGACCATTTGTTTAGCAGTTGAGTTTCATATTATGTATAAATCCAGATTCCGAATACATGTCAACTTCAATAGTATAATACTCTATACATGTTTATGATAAAAGAAGTAGAATATAGATGAATTATAACAACATAATAAATAATTTTCTGAAAAATGTAAAAATGAACGCTAACATGGCTTATTCACAGAGGTCATCTTCTTAATGGAGAGATCTTTGCTCTGGGTGAAAGAAGAGCTAATACCTCAGCCATCATTTAATGACACAAAGAAGAAACAAATTAAATACACTGTGAAATGAACAATAAATTAATTTAGGGGTAGTGTAGTCATTTTAAGTTATAGAAGACTTTTAAGATTTTAAAAGAGGCTAGTAGAAGCCATTTAGGTTTAGAAGCAATTTTGGGAGAAATCTCTTATAAGAGGTAAAAAAAGAACACCCAAAAAACTCTTGTAAGAGGGGGACCACCTCTTACAAGAGGTAAATCACTTATAAGAGGAAAAAAAGAACACTACCTTAGAGTGTTCATACGAGCGCTTAGATTTCTGTTGAAATCGAAATCTTACTCGAAAAGTCAAGTTGATTAAATTTGCAGAGAATGAATACACTATCAATTAAAAGCATGTACAGTATTGGTCAATATATACGTGTGTAGAGATTTTCTCCCTCCCGCTACATTCTTTTTTTTTTTTTTTTTTTTTTTTTGAGGAAAAGGTGGAATAATGCCACCTTGTTTCATTAATAAGTGATTAATAAACAACCCCGAGGTCCCGGGAAAATAAAAGAGCAATGCAGGAAATAAAACATAACCCCCAACAAAACCCTGGGGGGTGGGTTACATCATCCAGCCTAAAGGCATCCAAAATACAGAATCAAAATACAAGGCCTGATACAAAATTAATAGTGCAGCGAGAATCCACTCCTCAGTCTAGAGTTGGCCCAATCTCTATCTCCTCGTCATCAAAATCATCCACCTGGAATACCCTTGCAATCCTCCCTCTTGCACCTGAAGCAGCAGCTGTAGCCCAAAAGAAAATTAGATGCATGATATGAGTAAGATTACTAGAAATAGAATTACATGAAGCACGGAAATAAAAATTGTTCCTATCTAGCCATAACACCCATGTAGTTGCCGCAATGGCAATAAACCATGCATCTTTCATATCGTGACGGACTGATGAAAATCTGGGACCAACCCACAGTTCCTCATAGTCTCTTGGATAGTCACTTGTTCCTAGTGCTCTCAGCACCTCTATCAGGATGGCCTTGCTTCTAGTGCAGTGAATAAACAGATGATTCAGACTTTCGACGTGAACGTTGCAGAAACCGCAATTGGTCGCAATGTGAGGTTGCCTCTTGGCTAGGTTCTCTCTAGTGAGAATGGCATTGTTGAGCACAAGCCAGAGGAAGACTCTAATTTTCAGAGGTGTTTTTGTCTTCCAAAGTACCGCTGCCCAGCTGGGCCTGTATCCTCGGTAGTGAATCCGGTGGTAAAGTGATCTGACCGAGAACCCTCCCTTGTTCTCAAGTCCCCAACGCATGTGATCTGGGCCTTGGGCACAAATCACCCCAGACTGGACTATGCGCGTTTGTAGTTCATGCAGTTGCTGTAGCAGACTAGGAGAAAGAGTTCCTTGGAACGACGGTCTCCAGGTCCCCCTTTTCCATGCTTCCGCCACCGAGATATTCGGTCTATTTGTTTTAGCAAACAGCTCTGGGAAACCTTCCTTAAGAGAATGAGGACCGCACCATTTGTCCCACCAAAATCTGGTGGTTCGACCATTGCCGATCAAAGATGAAATTGCTGAGTTGAAAGGTCCGCTGACTTTAGCAATGCCTTTCCAGAAACGGGAGACTTTGGATCCTACTCGAAAGCCAAGACTTCTAGTCCCTTTCCCTCGAAGGTAAGGTTGGATAAAGTCCTGCCATCCTTCCCCGCAGTGATGGAACACTTTCCACCACCACTTTCCCAGGAGTGCCAGATTCATATCTCTGAGGTCAATGATGCCTAGCCCTCCGTGCCTCTTTTTCATGCAAGCGATATTCCATTTAATAAGGTGGTAGCCTCCCTTATTTGAGTCTGCACCTTTCCAAAGGAATCTTTTCCTGATACGATCGATCCTTTGGATCACCCACTTTGGGAGTTCAAAAAAGAACATGTAGTATATGGGCATATTGGATAACACAGAATTGATGAGTACCACTCTGCCCCCAAGAGAAAGTGATTTGTCTTTCCAACCGGACAGTCTGTCTTCCACCCTGTCTATAATAGGCAACCAGTCAGCCTTAGTGAGCCTCCCTGGACGGAGCGGAAGCCCTAGGTATTTGATTGGGAATTCTTCTATCGCGCAGTTGAGAATGGTGGCATGCTCCCGAATTTCAGCTTCTGAGAGTGAAATAGGAACTAGTGCGCTCTTGTGAAAATTAATTCTCAGGCCTGACCAGGCTTCAAAGCAGTAAAGGATCCCTTTAAAGCAAATAGTTTCCGCTCTAGTCCCATTACCAAAGATTAGGGTGTCGTCTGCATATTGAAGTATCGTGCATCCCTGATAAGCATTGCTGCTGGCCACAGGCGATATCCACCCTTTTCTTTGACAATTATCTAGCATTCCTCTGAGCACATCTGCTACAATAGTGAATAGAAGTGGGGACAGAGGATCCCCCTGACGGAGTCCCTTCTTGCACGGGAACGACGGACTAGGTCTCCCATTCACTGAAATTGTCGTTTTGCTGGAATGTAAACATTGTTTAATCCATCTTATCCATTTGTCCCCAAAACCTCTCCCCCTGAGAGCCTCTATCAAACATTCCCAGTCCACAGAGTCGTATGCTTTCTCAAAATCCAGTTTGAGGAGGAAGTTCTTGGAATTGCTCTTGTGGCAGTGGTGGATAACTTGTTCAGCAGTAGCCACACAGTCTAAGATACATCTGCCCTTAATAAATCCCGTCTGTGATTTACTGATAAGACTGTCCATGATGCCTCCCAGGCGGATGGCTAGGACCTTAGTGATGATCTTAACCGAGCAGTTTATCAGGCTAATTGGTCTAAAATCCCCAACGCACTTAGAATCCTCCCGTTTGGGGATCAACACAACTTCAGCAAAGTTGAACATTCCCAACCTCAGGTTATTGTGAAAAAATTCCATCATTACATCCATAAATTCTCCTTTAATCTCTTCCCAGAACACTTGGAAGAACAACATAGGGAAGCCATCTGGCCCAGGTGACTTGTCAGCTCCCATCTGGTCGATGGCCGTTTTGACCTCTAACTCCGTAAAAGGTTCCTCCAAGGAGGAAAAGTTTTGACCTGGAGCAGTCTGATACTCCTACCAGAAGTCTGCCCCCATTGGAATCCTAAAGTCATTCTTCTTCCCGAATAGATCCTTATAGAATGACTGGAAGGTAGTGGAAATCACCTTTTCATCCTGCGATGTTCCTGTAGCAGTCTGAATTGAAAGGATAAGATTGGATCTCCTTCTAGCACTAGCAACCCGATGAAACTAGGCCGTATTCGCGTCTCCCTCTTTGAGCCACGAAATCCTGGCCCTCTGTTGCCATTTGATCTCTTCCAGTCTATACAGATTGGCAATGTTATTACGAAGTTCTAGGAGCCTGTTTCGCTCTGCCTGCGAAAGGACTCTAGTTTCTTCCACCCTCTCAAGCTCATCAATACCTTCCAGGTAGGACTCTTTATCACGCCATATGGTCGAAAATCTAGACCGATTCCATCTACAGAGCCTCTTTCTTAGTCTTCGAATTTTTCCACACCACCGAGACGCCGCGTCCCTGCCGGCTATTGGGAGTGCCCAGTTCTCCATAACCATATGATGGAATCCCTGAATTTCCAGCCATGCCTTTTCAAATCTGAATTTCCTAGGCTTGCGGGCTCCCCGACTCCCCACATCGAGGAGGATCGGGGTGTGATCTGACATTGGTCTGGGGATCGTTCTGGCCGAGGCTAGAGGAAATAAAGCTTCCCAATCCATAGAGACTAGAACCCTGTCCAACTTGGCCATAACCGGATTCGCTTGCAAATTAGACCAAGTAAAAAGTCTGTCATTGATTGGGATATCAATCAGTTCAAGATCCGTGATAACTCTATTGAATTCCTCTCGGTGCCTGTCGCTCGCGCCTCGTCCCTTGTGCTCAAAAGCAAATCTAGTAATGTTGAAATCCCCACCCACAATCCAAGGTCCCGACCAGCGCTGACGGATGTCGGCCAGTTCTTGCCAGAAGGCCTCTCTGTCTGTGGCCACGTTCGGCCCGTAGACAACAGTCACCGTCTGCATCCAATCATCTGAACGTCGCTTAAGTCTGGCAGTCAAGGAGAACGTACCACAATGTTCCTCTTCACAGGAAAGAAGATCCGAATTAAACCCTATAGCAATCCCCCCTGAGGCACCGACCGAGGGGCGTAGCAACCACTCCTTGATTCTGCTACCACCAACTCTTTTGAGTTTGAGCCCGTGCTGGAGTTTGGTCTCCTGCAGCCCTACTACATCCGCCTTGGAATTGCTAATGACATCCCGCACCATACCCCTCTTACCCCTATCCCCCAATCCCCTAACATTCCAAAAAAGCGTATTCATTGGGGGGAATTGTTAAGGGAGATCGTTGTGGAGGGTGTAGGGCCGGCTACATCCTCGAGGATTATAGTCGGCCCCGCGCCGACTCCAAAAGCATTAATGTCAGATGTCCTAACTCTTTGTGTTTCCCAACCCCGGATTTTATTAAGGAGTAAAGCAATACGCTCAGTGTCCCAAACTTCTAACCCACATGTGATAGCTAGAGATAGAACATCAGAATCTGACATGCAATTTAAAATAGATGCTAAAAAACTTGTCGTACCTCCATTGTCGAACTTAGCAGCCTTGGCTGCAGCGGCGACCTCAAGATAGTCATCCAAGGACTCCACATTAGCCCTCTTGGGAGAATGCTGAACCCTGATACCAACCACTCTTCGGGACTGCCCCGAGCCATTTCCCGGAGCTGAGTCTGGAATTGAGGACCGGACAAGCTCCGGCGAAATCTCCCTCTGAGTGTTAGCAATGAACTCCGCATCCTCTGACTCCTCCTCAGAGAAAGAGAACTCTTCATCGAGGTTAAGCTGTCCTTCTGGATCCTCATCACTGGCTGTGAGAATGGACTCATCATAAAGATTGTGATCTTTCACCACGGACCCCTCATTAGGCCCTTCGCTTGTAGATCCAATAATAATACTAGACCCGACAATTGCGGTCCCCTCTTTGGGCCCGCTCCCAGTTTGGTGAAGTGTCTGGATGTTCGAATCCTTAGAATTACAGGCTCTAGATGCAATAAGAGGCAGATTGGACCCCTCCTTGGGCCCACAGTCGCCATTTAAAACCCCACTCTTAGGCCCACTTAAATAGCAGACAGGAGAAGCCCACTCCACCGAACCAACTGCAGAAACCACTCCCCTTTTTTCGATGGCGTTGTGGACGCCAGGTGTCACCCCCCCAATGGGCAAGACAGCCCACTCCTGCTACATTCTTTCCCTACTTGCCCCAATCTTGCAGCGACAATTGCCAAAAGATTGATTTCACTTTTTGTATCTTACAATATCAACTTTCTTGGCTAGGTTAAAAATTGTGTCATGGTACTTGGAGACCGAAACCCATTTTCATAATTTTTCTTTTTACTGATATTACTCATTTCCTTCCACGTAACTAGACTTGGCAAACGGGTCGGATCGGGTACCCATGGGTACGGGTTACTTGACCCACGGGTCCAACGGGCCGTGTCGAAAAGTAACCGCAACTTTTTAAAAGTTTTTTTCCAACCCGGACCCGGCCCGCGGGTACCCACAAGTACCCATGAGTACCCGCCAATATTTCATTGTTTATTTTGAGCTTGTTTTGGGGTTTTTAAAAAAAATTTAAAAATTTATTTTAATTGAATAATTGATTAAAAACATTAGCAACATGCTATCATTTTTTTTAAAAATGTAAAATATAAAATTGAATAACTGAAACAACAACAAATGTAATCAGAAATCAAGAACGATAATTTAATAAGCTTGTTGTTTGTTATTTTTTTATGCTTCTTGTTCAAATAAATATATATATCAACATTCAAAATCCAACTAGCATTTCAATTTATCATTTCATCAACAAAGACAAAAGAGTAATAATTTGTCCAATCATGAAAAGAAAGAGCAATTGTTTTTCAAAGTATATAGACATAATTGAGTCTAAACAAAATTTAAACATAATCAAAATTACAATTGCAAAATCAAAACAATGAAACCATATGAAAAGTTTCTAAAGTCTTGAAATTAATTAAATTAAAAACAATGAAACCAAATAAAATTCAAACTCAACACACTCAAATAAATTACAACTCAAGTTGATGAGTATTTAATTTAATTTAATTTATTTAAATACATGGGTACCCACGGGTACCACGGGTATAACCGACACGACCCGCGGGTTCACGGGCCGGGTAAAAAAGTAACCGCTCATTTTTTTTCAAAATTTTCCTTACCCGTGCCCGGCCCGTACGGGTACACCCGTGGGTACCCACGGGTCACGGGTCAAGATTGCCAGGTCTACACGTAACTCATGTTCGTGTGAAATAAAGAATATTCTCTTATCAGATAACGCTTCTCCTGTTCATTATCTATATAATAAAACAGAAAAAAAAATTATCAAGTGGCACTCCTTCAACCCACCCAAAATCAAAGGCCTAGATCTAATTTCACAAAGCACATTTATCTCCTCCCCCCAAGTTTTTCCCCAAAACTCAAATTCAAATCCCCAAAACAACTACTTTATTTATCTAATTATTTCTCTCTCTCTCAAATCCCCTCGCAAAACAACTCCTTTATTTATTTAATTAGAGCACCCACAGTCGTTTGCTAGAATGTCATTTTATGCATTTTTTAGTTACTGTAGCCGACACACTCGTGAGCTATTTTGCCATTTTTTTGCCATTTCCCTACAGTAGACTAGTAAAAATAGCAATGGATATAGTAAAATGCATATTATGAATGACAAAACATCATGTTTCGTCTAGATTATTTAAATATATTTTTAAATAATCGGACGAAACAATCCCAAGCAAAAAAAAATTAAAAAACAAAGAAAAAAACCCAGAAAAGAAAAATAATGGCAGGACGAAACAAGAAAACAAGATGTTTCGTCCAGGCTATTCGGGTCCCATTCCCTTTTTAAAAAAATTTGCAAATGACCATCATTGGTTACCGGGTGCAATTATATAAAAAAAATTTGCAACTTTTTAAATTGGTTTTGCAATTTCTTAAATGTTTTTGCAATTTTTTGCGGAAAAAACCTCCTTAAAATTGTGGATGCTCTATATATATATATATATATATATATATATATATATATATATATATCACAAAACACAAATAAAGCTATCAAGTGACTTTATATATAACAAAACACAAATAAAGCTATCAAGTGGCTCTCCTTCAATCCCCCCAAAAATCAAAGGCCTAGATCTAATCTCACAAAACATATTTTTCCTCCCAAAAGTTTTCCCCCAAAACTGAAATTCAAATCCCCCACCCAAAACAACTCCTATATTTATTTTATTTTTTTTTCTCTCTCTCCCTCTTCTATTCAAAAAATTTATAATTTTAAAAAAATAAAAAATTAAAAAACTAAAAAAAATTTAAAATTTAAAAACTTTAAAAATAATTCTTCATATAATATGTTTTTTGCTCTATGTTTGCTACTTCAATTAATTTGCTGGACCTCCAAAACTATTTTATATGATCAAACAAGGTGCACCGTTCCGAAGACGTGTCGTAGGCAAGTGTCAACGAGCAAACCTAGTGTGTGTGTGTGTGTGTGTGTGTGTGTGTGCATATATATATATATATATATATATATATATATATATATATATATATATATATATATATATATAGGGAAATGCTCCTTTGAAAACGCAAATGTTGTGAAAACACGTGAAAACCACCTAGGCCGTTGGTTATAATGCAACAACGGCCTAGGTTGTTTTCCACATTTTCATTGCTACAGTACGCTTTCAATGGAGCATTCCTCATATATATATATATATATATATATATATATATATATATATATATATATATATATATATATATACACATATATATATAGGGCCCTTCGGTTGAGCACTCACCCTTCTGGCCATTGCATGGATGATCCAAACCGTTCACATTGATTTACACGTTTAAATTAGTCTAAAAATGTAAAATCAAGTTATTTAAAATTCATTTTCCCATCCATCATGTCATTAAAAAAAACGATATTCAGCCATACAATTTTTGTAACACTTCAATGTATGAGAAAATGAATTTCAAATGACTTGATTTTACATATTTATACTAATGTGGACGTTTAGATCAATGTGAATGGTTTGGATCATCCATACAATGGCTAGAAGGGCGAGTGCTCACAGAGTGCTGATGGAAAGGAGTGCTCAATGGAAGATTTTCCTTATATATATATATATATATATAGGCTTTTTCCATTGCAAACGGGTCTGTGTGCACAGACCAGTGCGAACTTTAATCTGGGCCGGTGGATCTTTGATCCAGCGGCCCATTTATTTTTTTATAATATTTTGCCTTACCCGTCGTTGGGAATGACGGGTTAAGGCTAAATTTTATAAAAAAAATATAGCCTTAACCCGTCGTTCCTAAGAACGGGTTAAGGCACTCTAAATTCATTTAGATCTGCATACATATTATCTTCTTCGACGACTATCTCTCTCTCATTCTCTTTTCTTCGACGAACCCAAAGCGAAGAAAACCCTAATCCTTGATCTAAACACATACCTGTCCTCCTCCGTCCGCTCCCCCTCCTCTCTCCCAATATATACTCCAAACATTGAAACCCAACTCTCTCATCCCCTCTTCGAAACCAAATCGAAACCCAGTTCGACCCCAAATTGAATCATTGGCTAAATTCGGACTTATTTTGTAAGGTATTGACTATTTCTTTACCTCAGTAGATATATTTGTGTTTATTTTTCAATTTGTGTATACTAAATTATTTAGAAAGTGGGCAAAAAATTATTTTCCTTAGTAATTTGTAGATGTAGAAATGGGAAGACTTTTAATATATTCAATTGCCGAAAATTTTTGTTTGTCTTAGTAATTTATAGAACTAGAATTGTATATACGAAATTATTTAGAAACTTTTCATTGCGGTTATGGTTGAAAACACTGCAAACGACCGTAAAAAAATACGAAACTTTGCGAGTAGGTTGGTCTCACGTAGTACAAGCCACTCCAAGTTGTAGAAGTGAGTTTTGACTCACGGTACGAGAGATACGGCCGAGTATCTCTTTTGGTTGAAAAAAACCAAGTAAAGCGGTACCCGGCCGTATCTCGCAAACCCTGACTCGAAATTTGCTTCTACAAGTTGGGGTAGCTTGTGTTACGTGAATTTGACCAAGTTGCAAAGTTTTATAAATTTTGGATGTCGCTTGTGCGGTTTTCTCACGTTTATCTTTTTATAAGTAAATGAGTTAGAACTTTTTCAGTAAGGTTAGACTAGATTACCCTTCAAACGACCTCCAAAAAATACGAAACTTTGCGAGTTGGTTGGTGTCACCTATCAGAAGCCAACCCAACTTGCAGAAGTAAGTTTCGACTCACGGTTCAAGAGATACGGCCACGTATCGCTTTTGGTTGAAAAAAACCAATAAAGCGGTACACGGCCGTATCTTGCAAGCCGTGACTCGAAACTCGCTTCTACAAGTTCGGGTGGCTTGCCCTACGTGAATTCGACTAAGTTAGAAAGTTTTATAAATTTTGGATGCCGTTTGTGTAGTTTTCTCACGTTCCTCGCATTAGAAGTTAATGACTTAGAAATTTTCTAGTGCGGTGAGAGTTGAAAACCTTGCAAACGGCCTCCAAAAAATACGAAACTTTGCGAGTAGGTTGATCTCATGCAGCACAAGCCACCCCAACTTGTAGAAGTGGGTTTCGATTCACGGTTCGAGATGTAAGGCCGTGTATTTCTATCGGTTGAAAAAAAGCCAAATGAAGTGACACACGGCCGTATCTCTCAGTCCGTGAGTCGAAACTCACTTCTACAAGTTCGTGCTGCTTGCGCTACGTGAATTCGACCAAGTTGGAAAGTATTATAAATTTGGATGCTGCTTGTGCTGTTTTCTCACGTTCATCGAATTTATGTAAATGAGTTAGAACTTTTTCATTGCGGTTAGACTAGGAAACCCTTCAAACGACCTCCAAAAAATACGAAACTTTACGAGTTGGTTGTTCTCACCTAGCACAAGTCACCCCAACTTGTAGAAGTCAGTTTCCAAGCACGGTTCTAGAGATATGGCTTCATATCGCTTTTGTTTAAAAAAATACCAAATAAAGCGGTAAACGGCTGTATCTCGTAAACCGTGACTCGAAACTCGCTTCTACAAGTTGGGCTGGCTTGTATTACTTGAATTCGACCAAGTTGCATAGCATTGCTATTTTTTGTTGTGTTTTGTGCATTTTTTTATCACATTTTCACTTTGTTTATTGCTGATAGATAAATGGATGTAACCCGTATCAACTAAGCTTAAATTTTTCATTCACAGATAAATGGCTAGAACAAGGCGACCGAGAAGCCCTTCTGGTAGCGCCAGTGGTGCACCAATGATGGAGGTGAGATTGATTATTAATATTGATTTTAAATACGAATATGAGTTTCATTGTCTCATTAATAACAATATTTCTCTTTGTTCGTGTAGATTGGTGGCCGTCAATCTACACCTACCGAGGCCGATCCCTCATCTTTGGTATCCGTTGCTCCTCCTGGACCATTGGACTCCAGCTTACTTTCGTTGCAATCCAGACACCGATCGGAATCCGTGTTGACTGGTCTGCAAAGGAGTGCAACTTCCGGAAGCACAAACTTCTTACCATGGACCCCCGTATCACTCCGTTCTTAGTTGAAACCGGTTTCTATGGAGCTCGCTTTATGGGAGATGTGAAGCTTAACCGACCTCTACTTATAGCTTTGGTCGAACGATGGAGGTCGGAGACCCACACATTCCACCCACCGGTGGGTGAGATGATCGTCACCCTCCAAGATGTAACAATCATTACTGGGTTACCAATAGATGGGGTTGCCGTGACGGGGAACATGAATTTTGATCGAGTAGAAGTTGTTCGTGATCTGCTCGGTATCGATGTTGAGGAGTCGTTGATCCAAAAAAGAGAGGATGTTGAAAGAGAAATCCTCGATACTCCTGATGATTATGATGCTGATCTATTAGATCAAGCCTTAGAAGATGCGAAAGATAAGGCAGAAGCTGAATTCTGGACTGAAATCTTCGATGGGAATTCACTTCTACTTAGTTGGTTGAAATATCAATTCGACGGATATTTGACGGAGAATTCGGACGATGAAACCATACGTTACTATGCTCGTGCGTACATTTTTAGCATGATCGGGGGAGTGATCTTTCCTAACTCATCTAGTGCAAGCGTGCAGCTGATGTATTTATGCTTGTTGGAAAATTTTGGTTTTGCCGGCTGTTTTAGTTGGGGCAGTGCCGCATTGGCATCTCTGTATAGGAATATGTGCTCATATGCATTAGGTGCCTTACAAATGGGTGGCCCGATGGTTCTTTTGCAAATCTAGAGTTGGGAATGCATCCACATCGGACGTTCCCGTATTATTGAACCAACACCGGATTGGTTGGCTGACCCACCAGCTATAGAGTTGTTCCCTCCTTTAGGGATATATTGGGCGGGACGGCGCATGTGGGTCGATAATCCACGACAACTACTTATCTATTATAGAGATTAGTTAGATAACTTGTGGGACAAGTTCGTCAATTGGGAACCGTACTCAACCGCAAGGTTAGAAAGGGTTCCACCGGTTTGTTTGGCCGGTGCCCTTTTGTTGACAGCTGCACCACTTGTGAATTTTTCTGTTGTTGAGTTCCAGTACCCGGATAGAATGATGCGGCAATTCGGATATCAGCAAAAGATTTCCGAAGTCCGGTGTTATGATAAAAAATTACACGAGGTGAGAGAAACTGGTCGAGTACCCAACTTTGATTGGGCTGATTTTCACCGGGTCCATGTGGCTAACTGGAACACCATGCGGTATCAGATGACACCGAATATGATGTACTTCGCTATACCGTTCGATGGCTCTTTCCAACATGTATACATGACGTGGTACAGGCGCATTATACGGTTGTATGTTTCTCCACAAGCCGCTGTACCAGCCGGTGTGCAAATTTCGATTCCCCCAACCGAGGAAGAACCAGCCCCAGCATATTCCTCTTCCCAGCCGATGTATCAACCAAAGGCGTCGACGTATCGGAACTTGGTTAGTAATTTTTTATGCAATTTCATACATTCAGTATGCATGTATTGTTAAGATATAAAGATAGAATGATAAATTATTGTACATGTTGTTTAAATTGAAATTTTCAACCTTATGCAGATTAAAAACACATGAGAGACCGTTCGGGTAGCTACTCGCGTCTTGAAGAGTAAGGAATCATGCGGGAGATTCTAAAGCCGTGCCACCGTAGTCTTGAAGAGGTTGGTGAAGGTCCACAACTTGATGCATATTTAAAATCCAACATGGCACTTCCTCGGCAAAAAAGCGCGACAAGGTCGGGAATTTGCATCGCCGAGCCACCACAGGTTCAACAACACCAACCACCTGAAGAAGATGAGGAGTAGTGGGAAGATGATCCTCAATCTTCCGAGACGGAAGGTAGACGACGGAATCCTCAACGAAAGAGGAACCCACCTGATCAATTTACATCAAGTGGTCGCAAACCGCGTGGTCATAAAAGGTAGTATCCAACAATAGGTTGGTTAGTGGTATTTTAGTATTTGGTTTATGATTTTATTCCGTTCAAATAACTAAGAACTACTATTTGTTTCTATATTTATAAATGTTGTAGATAAATACCGTGCATCCACGGAAGTCAACCTTGAAGATAGCTGAATCGATCCATGTACACGACTTCATTCTTGAGATGAATATCTTTGTACTGAATGTCTTGTAGTAGGTAGTTGAAAAAATTACACAAATGTAGTTGAACGAATTTTGAGATGATTATTTGGTAATGAATGTCATATTATTTTTCGTATCATATATATTGTTGCAATATGCGTTTCTGAGTTGTTGTGATATGATATATATGTTGTTGTATTGTTGTGAACTGGGTTTCTCAATTCTTGTGATATGAATTGTTGTTGTGAAATTGTATTTTCATCGAGACACAGGTACTGATGTTCTGCCAATATATGTCTACTTAACCCGTTATTGTTGATGACGGGTTAAGTGTACTTAACCCGTCATCACAAAAAACGGGTTAAGTAGACATATATTGGTTGAAGTTCATCATCTACAGACCAAGTATTCATATAGTTCTGCCAAAATATCTCTACTTAACCCATCATTGTCGATGACGGGTTACGTACACCTAACCCGTCATCAACAATAACAGGTTAAGTAGACATATATTGGCAGAACATGATGAATGATTGGTTTGTAGATGATGAACTTCTACCAATATATCTCTACTTAACCCGTTATTGTGAATAACGGGTTAAGATCACTTAACCCGTTATCCTCAATAACGGGTTAAGTAGACAAATATTGGCAGAAGATTTTGAATACTTGGCCTGTAAATGATGAAGTTCTGCCAAAATATCTTTACTTAACCCATTATTGTGAATAACGGGTTAAGATCACTTAACCCGTTATCCTCAATAACGGGTTAAGTAGAAAGGTATTTTTATGCTTTCTACAACTTTCTCTTCACTCTTTGTGAATATTGTCTTCTGAACTCAGCAAAGTGACATTCATATGCTTGTAAATTATTTATATTTTTTAATAATATCCATTTATTGCCACGTAACTAACCAATATAAAATCATGAACATTAAATGTGGTCAAAAAGTTCAATTTTTTTTGATAACTAGCCTAGGGTTAGGGTTAGGGTTAGGGTTAGGGTAAGCTAGGGTTAAGGGTTAGTGTAGGGTTATGTGTTGGGGTTAGGGTAAGGCTTAATATTAGCCCTAACTGGTTGTTTTTTTGTTTTGATTAGTTAGGTTAATATTTGTAGTTCTCCGATCTAAAACGCACTGAATTTATTCCATTACTGGGTTCTTACATGTAGGGTTCTACATGTGGTGTTCCACATGTGGGGAGTATAATCTGATGTGATTTTCAAAATTTCGTTCAAATCCCCACATTATTGGGTTCTACATTGTGGCGTTGTACATGTGGTGCCCACTTTGTAGAGTAAAATGTAATAGTAGAATCGTACTTTTCTTGCTCGGTCCTTGCTCTTTTTTTCTCCATAGTTTCCCCTTTACTCAGATAGATTTTGGTAAGTCTATGTCGAAAAATAGAGTGTTCATTTAGTGGGCACCACATGTAAATCCCCACATGTAGAACAAGTCCATAATGGGCCTATTATTAGATTTCACTATACAATATGTGGAACCACATGTACAACATGGCCATAACTTCGTCCTTGCTCTTTTTCTCTTCATAGTTCCCCCTTCACTCAGATAGATTTTGGTAAGTCTATGTCGAGGAATGGAGTGTTCATTAAGTGGGCACGACATGTAGATCCCCACAAGTAGAACTAGTCCATAATCGGCCTATTATTAGATTTCACTATACAACATGTGGAACTACATGTACAACATGGCCATAACCCTAACATGTAGTACAAGTCATTAACTTGTTTTTACAAAAATAGGGTTACGGCTTGGCAGCACCCTAGGGTTACAGTAGGATTACGGCTAGGGTTAGAATAGATCTCTCTACATTAGGGTTAGAGATTAGTTCGTAGGGTTATTTCCAATTTTTAATAAAATTTTTCGTATTTTCAACTATATTATTTAATTTCAGAATGTTTAAAATTACTCTAACCCTACTGTAACCCTACTTTAACTATCCAACCCTACTGTAACCCTACTCTAACCTACGAACTACTCTAACCTACTCTAACCTTATCTCTAACCTACTCTACCCTACTCTAACCTTATTTGTTGTGAACCAAGTTCCTCTAATTTGAGTATTTTTTTATATTTCATCATTTTCAACACTCCAAGTTTTAAGAAGTTGGATTTTACATAACCCGTAACCCTATTTTTACCCTAAGAACTACTCTAACCCTACCGTAACCCTACAATAACCCTGTAACCCTAGCCGTAACCCTACAAGTTCGTAGGGTTACATTAGGGTTAGAGATTAGTTTGTAGGATTATTTACAATTTTTAATAAATTTTTTCATATTTTCAACTATATTATTTAATTTCATAATGTTTAAAATTATTCTAACCCTACTGTAATTCTACTTTAACTATCCAAACCTACTGTAACCCTACTCTAACCCTACGAACTACTCTAACCTACTCTAACCTTATCTCTAACATACTCTAACCTCCTCCAACCTTATCTCTAACCTTTTCTAAACCTACAACCTTGTCCTAACCCTGTTATTTATTTATTTATTTGGGTTAAGTACACCTTCATTTATTTATTTGGGTTATATTTATTTGTTGTGAACCAAGTTCCTCTAATTTTAGTTTTTTTTTTAAATATCATCTTTGTCAACACTCAATGTTTTAAGAAGTTGGATTTTACAAAACCCGTAACCCTATTTTTACCCTAAGGACTACTCTAAGCCTACCTTAACCCTACAATAACCCTGTAACCCTTGCCGTAACCTGTTGACACTGTAAGTTTTAAACCGAATTCGTTGAATGTACGTAAATGTTATAAAACTTGGTCTGTAGGGGATGAAGTCCTGCCAATATCTCCTTACTTAACCCGTTGTTGAGGATAACAGGTTAAGTGATCTTAACCCGTCATCACCAATAACGGATTAAGTAGAGAGAAATTGGCAGTATTTTATCAATACTTGGTCTGTAAGGGATGAAGTCCTGCCAATATCAATCTACTTAACCCGTTATTGGTGATGACGGGTTAAGATCACCTAACCCGTCATCGTCAATAACGGGTTAAGTAGAGAGATTTTTACAGAATTTTCGTCTGTGTAGTCTCTATGTGCTTTTGTTGATACATATACAACTTCACAAAATTTGTTCATTAACAACAACTTCTACAAATGATAATTTGTTCATTCAGCAATTCACATCAATCTTGGGATACTTAACCCGTTAGGTTGATTGATATTTGAAGTGTCTTCGCCTTTGTAATACAACTCTTCAAATTTTCAAGATAAGGTTCGGAGAATATTGGGATACGGGTTATATCTTATAACAGCTTTGTACATCATACATTACAAACTGGCAAATACATGTAAATTGAACATACATAGAATGCATACATAACTAAAGCCAATTGCTATTACAAACTCATTCTTTGATACTTTCACCATAATTTACAATTAATTTAGTATACAAGTACATTCTGAGTTTCTTCTCAACAGGTAGGAAGGACTGCTGACACTGTCTTTTTTTAAATGCATAAGTAGCAGTTATCCCCCCTACATACACTTTTGTTCACTACTATTACACAGAGGCAACAATTCTTTGGTTCGTGGGATGGAGTAGTAGTTGGTGTAACCGTATATTCAAAGTACTTAACAACTTCTTGACACGCACTCCTCATATTCATACTATTTGTTGCATGATTATGGGGTGTGCATGCCAAGAAGTTGAAAAGTACCATGAATACATTGTGACACCCACCACTACTCCGTCCTACGAAACCAGAGAATTATTGCACTTTGTGTAATATTGGGAAACGAATATGTATGAAGGGAGGAGAATTGCTACTTCTGCATTCATTAAAAAAGCCCCAAAAGAAGAGTCAGGGTAAAGAAGAAAAAAAAAAGGCAGAGTCAGCAGTCCTCCCTACCCATTGAGGGAAACCCAGCATGCACTTGTACGCTAACGTAGACATGCATCTGTCTCTCTACTTCTGCATCTTCAGCTTCTTTCTGAAACTTTTTCCCCCTTCGTATTCTACAAACATTTATATGAATAATGATGAAGGAGAGTCTCCTTGAACGCAGGCTACTTTTTTTCTCAAACTTCTCCGCCATTCTTTCTAAAACTTCTGCAGCAGCCTCCTCCCTCTTTTTTTTCCTTTCTTTTCTTCATTTGATGTATTTTCTTCATTGAACAAGAAGGCATTGATTCAAAGTTATTGGCAAATGAAGAAGGCAAACAAACAAGGGAAAGAAAACAAGAAGGCATTGATTCAGTTTTGAAAATGTTGAATGAAGAAGGAAAGAAAACAAGAGGGAAATGAAGAAGGAAAGAAAAGATGCAACAAGAAAACAAGAGTGCATTCATACACTTATGGAAAGGCTTGAATGAAGAAGGGAAGAAAACAAGAAGGAAATAAAGAAGGCAAGAAAAGAAGCAACAAGAAAACAAGAATGAATTGTTCCCCATATCTGAAAATGTTGAATGAAGAAGGGAAGAAAACAAGAAGCAAATGATACACTTCTCAAAAACAGCCACGGACTGTTTTAGTGGTTCATGGGTTTGTACTTGATGTCTGCCAATAAATCTCTACCTAAACCATCATTGGTGATGACGGGTTAAGTACACTTAACCCGTCATCACCAATAACGGGTTAAGTAGAGATGAAGTTCTGCCAAAATATCTCTACGTAACTCGTTATTGGTGATGACGGGTTGAGTGTACTTAACCCGTCATCACCAGTAACGGGTTAAGTAGAGATATTTTGGCTGAACATTATGAATACTTGGTCTGTGGACATCGAAGCACTTCTATACATTCTTCTGTTGTTGCTTCTTTGTTTCGTTGCTTCTATGTTTTGTTGCACTTGTTGTTATTGGATTTTGAGAAGTGTATCAATGCCTTCCTGTTTTTAGAGAAGGTTAGAGATAAGGTTAAAGTAGGTTTAGAGATAAGGTTAGAGTAGGGTTAGGACAAGTTTGAATAAAATTTATCCAATTTTGAACTGTATTAATTATTTTGATATTGTTTTAAATTACTTTAACAATTTTGATATTATTTATTAGAATTACAAACAAATTTCTTAGGGTTAGAGTAGTTCTTAGGGTTACAGTAGGGTTGGAGAGTTAAAGTAGGGTTACAGTAGTGTTAGAGGAATTTTAAACATTATGAAAATAAATAATATAGTTGAAAATTTGAAAAAAAATTATTAAAAATGACTCTAACCCTACGAACTACTTTACCCCTAACATAACCCAACTATTCTAACCTTAGCCGTAACCCTACTGTAACCCTACTCTCACCCAAGCCGTAACCCTTTTTTAGTAAATTTGATCATGTATTTTTATAAGATTTACAAACATTTTCCTTTTTTTAATTTAATTTTTTTACACAAAAATTTTAAAATTATTAGATGATGATGTTCTGCTAATATATCTCTACTTAACCCGTCATCTCCAATAACGGGTTAAGTAGAGAGATATTGGCAAAAATTCATAAAACAAATAATAATATACAATACAAACAAATTGTGTTAGGGTACGGGTTAATACTCTTTCTTCCACTTCCTCTCAGCCCATAACTTGCCTTGCCATCTCTGTTCTTCGATTGTAAAAGCAAGTTATGGACTTGTTCTACATGTACATGTGGTACCTATGTTGTACAGTGAAATATAATAATAGGCAAGTTATGGACTTGTTCTACATGTGGGGACCTACATGTGGTGCCCACTTTGTCGAGTCTCCAATAATAGTAGGCAAAGTTATCCTAAACAAAATGAACACTCCATTCCTTGACATAGACTTAGCAAAATCTATCTAAGCAAAGGGGAAACTATGAAGAGAAAAAGAGCAAGGACCTAGGATGCTATATTGGATTGTACTTGTGGGGATCTACATGTGCTGCCCACACAGCCACAGTGATATGTAAAAGTAGGCAAGTTAATAATGCTCCAATCCAATCTCATTCACAGGATCATTGTAATAATGCTCTTTCATAACTTGCACCACATGTATATCCCCACATATCGATTCAATATAGGAAAAACCTAAAGTACATAACTTGCCTACTATTATATTTCACTCTACAAAGTGGGCACAACATACCCTTTGCAACCCAATAATGGAAAAGATTCAGTGCGCTTTAGATCGGAGAGTCATCAGATCCAATTGTGGGTACCCTTTGCAACCTGGCGGTCAAGTACGGTTCCCAATTGACGAACTCGTCCCGCAGATTATCTTACTCATCTCTATAGTAGGTTAAAGACTGGCGTGGGTTATCGACCCACGTGTGCCGTCCCGTCCAATATACTCCTAGAGAAGGTAACAACTCTGGCACCCCCGAGTCGGCCAACCAATCCGGTGTTGGTTCAATAATACAGGGACTTCCGATGTGGATGTGTTCCCAACTCCAGATTTGCAGTAGTACCATCGGACCACCCATTTGTACGGTACCTAACGAACATGCGCACAAATTTCTATACAGTAGCGCCAATGCCGCACTCCTCCAACTGAAATGGCCCGCATAACGGAAATTTTCTAACAACCGTAGGTACATTAGCAGCACGGTCGGTCCGGATGAGTTCGGGAAGATCACTCCCCCGATCATACTAAAAATGTATGCACGAGCATAGTAGGTGAGGGTTTCCTCGTCCGAATCGGAGGTCAAATAATTCTCCCCGAACTGAAATTTCAACCAACTAATATACATTGATTTACCCTCGAAAGTTTCATCCCAAACTTCAGCTTTCACTTTATCTTACGCAGCTTCTATTTGTTCATACAATAAATCTTCATCATAATCTGCAGGAACATTTGCGAGGATTTCTTTTTCAGCGTCCTCTCTTCTTTGGGCAACTATCAACTGGAGGTCGATACCGAGCAAATCACGAACAACTTCAACTCAACCGAAGTCCATGTTTCCCGTCACGGCGACCCCATCTATTGGTAGCCCAGTTATCATTGCTACATCTTAGAGGGTCATAGTCATCTCACACACTGGTAGGTGGAATGTGTGGGTCTCCGGCCTCCATCGCTTGACAAGAGCTGTAAGTAGCGGCCGATCCATCTTCATTCCCCCCATGAATCTAGCTCCGTAGAAACCGGCCTCAGCTAAGTACGGCGTGATACGGGGGTCAAAAGGAAGAACCGCATTCTTTCGGAAGTTACACTTCTTTTCGGACTCATTCCACACGGCTTCGGATTGGTGTTGGGGTTGCAACGTGAGTAATTTTGTGTCCACGGGTCCAGAAGGTGTAACGGGAACCGAGGACGACGGACCTGCCTCAGCAGATGTAGATTAACGGCCACCAACCTACACGAACAAAGATAACAAATGTTATTATTGAGATAATGTTACATATTCGTATTTAAAACCAATAATAATAATCAATCTTACCTCCGTAGTTGGTGTGCCACTAGTGGTGCCGGAGGGGCTTCTCGGTTGCCTTGTTCTAGCCATTTATCTATGTACAAAAAAATTTAAATTTAGTTGGTACGTGTTATATCCATTTATTTATCATCAATAAATATACCAAAATTGTGGGAAAAAATGCACAAATGACAACAACAAAAAAGCAGTACAAGGCAACTTAGTCGGATTCACATAGCACAAGCCACCCCAACTTGTGGAAGTGAGTTTCAACTCTCGGTTGGAGAGATATGGGCGTGTACCGCTTTTGGTTGTAAAAAAACCCAAATAAACCGATACACGGCCGTATCACTCGAATCGTGAATGAAAACTCACTTCGACAAGTTGGGGTTGCTTGTACTATGTGAGACCATCCTACTTGCAAATTTTCGTATTTATTGGATGTGGTTTGAAGGGTTTTCTAGTCTAACCGCACTAAATGCTTTATAAGTCATTAACTTGTAATGCGAGGAACGTGGAAAAACCGCACAAACGGTATTCAAAATTTATAAAACTTTGCAACTTGGTCGAATTCACATAGTGCAAGCCACCCAAACTTGTAGAAGTAAGTTCCGACTCACGATTTGCGAGATACGGCCGTATACCGCTTTATTAGGTTTTTTTAAACCAAAAGCGATACACGGCTGTATATCTCGAACCGTGAATCGAAACCCACTTCTACAAGTTGGGGTGGCTTGTGCTGCATGAGATCAACCTACTCGCAAAGTTTCGTACTTTCTAGAAGCCGTTTGCAAGGTTTTCTACTCTAACCGCACTCAAAAAATTCTAAGTTAATAACTTCTAATGCGAGGAACGTCAGAAAATCACACAAACGGCATCCAAAATTTTTAAAACTTTGCAACTTGGTCGAATTCACGTAGCACAAGCTACCCAAACTTGTAGAAGTGAGTTTCGACTCACGGTTTGCGAGATACGTCTGTATACCGCTTTATTGGTTTTTTAACCAAAAGCGATACACGGCCGCATATCTCGAACCATGAATCAAAACTCACTTCTACAAGTCGGGGTAGCTTGTGTTGCGTGAGATCAACCTACTCGTAAAGTTTCGTATTTTTTGGAGGCCGTTTCTAAGGTTTTCTACTCTAACCGCACTAAAAAAATTCTAACTCATTAACTTCTAATGCGAGGAACGTGAGAAAACCGCATAAACGGCATCCAAAGTTTATAAAACTTTTCAACTTGGTCGAATTCACGTAGCGCAAGCCATCCAAACTTGTAGAAGTGAGTTTTGACTCACGGTTTGCGAGATACGTCCGTATATCGCTTTATTAGGTTTTTTTTAACCAAAAGCGATACACGGCCGTATATCTCGAACCGTGAATCGAAACCCACTTCTACAAGTTGGGGTGGCTTGTGCTGTGTGAGATCACCTTACTCGCAAAGTTTCATATTTTTTAGAGGCCGTTTGCATGGTTTTCTACTCTAACCGCACTAAAAAAATTCTAACTCATTAACTTCTAATGCGAGGAACGTGAGAAAACCGCACAAACGGCGTCCAAAATTTATAAAACTTTCTAACTTGGTCAAATTCACGTAGCGCAAGCCACCCAAACTTGTAGAAGTGAGTTTCGACTCACGGTTTACGAGATACGTCCGTATACCGCTTTATTAGGTTTTTTTTAACCAAAAGCGATATACGGCCGTATATCTCGAACCGTGAATCGAAACTCACTTCTACAAGTTGGGATAGCTTATGCTGCGTGAGATCAATCTACTCACAAAGTTTCGTATTTTTTGGAGGTCGTTTGCAAAGTTTTCTACTTTAACCGCACTAAAAAATTCTAAGTCATTATTTCCGTATAAATTGAACGTGAAAAATCAGCACAAATAAAACTAAATTAGTAAGCCAAACATTACTACATTTCTAAATAATTTTAGGCAAAGCATTTTTTTTGGAGTTTCTAAATAATTTACTATGTAAAAATTTAGAAATCAACATAATTAACTCTAATAAGGCAAAGAATTAGTCAATACCTTACAAAATAACTACGAATTTTGCCAATAGATTGATTTGTGGCTGAACTAGGGATTTGATTTGCTTTCGATGTAGATATTTGGAGAGAGAGAGATTGTATGAGAGTGGAAGAGGAGGAGTAGGAGCAAACAGAGGAGTTTGGAATTTTTTTAGGGTTCTTGGGTTTGGTTTCGCCTAAAAAAATGACTGAATATGGGGAGGGGTCGACGAGGAAGACGAAGGACTTATACAGATCTGAGATAATATCTTTGCCTTAACCCGCCCTTTCCAACGACGGGTTAAGGCAATTTTTTAAAATAAAATTTTGCCTTAACTTGTCGTTGGAAACGGCGGGTTAAGGCAAATTTTATAAAAAAATATGAGCCGCTGGATCAAAGATCCAACGGCCCAGATTAAAGTTCGCACGGGTCTGTGCACACAGACCTGTTTGCAACCGAAGAAGCCTTATATATATATATACACACACACACACACACACACACACTTATGGAAACATGGACTTTTATTTACAGCTAATTATTGTCATACTATTCAAACTTAAGCTACATAATTGTTGATTTACTGTTTACAAGACTTTTTATATGTTGTATCATTCTAAAGACTTGCTGTAGGCACGTGCCTATGGGCAAATCTAGTGTGCTTACAAATAAGAAAAATACATACTAAAATAAGTTCTCACGCGGAAGAAAAAACTCTGCCTAATGAAGAAAACAACACCATCACTTCTAACCAAAAGAAGAATTATACTACTTGAGGTAGACTAATTTCTAAAGTCTTAACTAGCTTTAATAATTAAAAGGAAGTAAGGAAATTTGTGAATAACATCTTAGAACTATAGGTTTACTTAGAAATCCAAGAATTCACAAGTCATACACCCATAAACCACAAAGAAAAAAAAAATAAACCATGATCTTCTCCCGCCACCAAAGCCATCTAAAATTCACAAACTTGGCCCCCAAGGACTCCAAATAAAAAAGTACTTTCTGTAAACGGATTGCTCAAAATTTTAAAGTTTACAAATTAATTACTCACAGACCGCTGTTTGCACATCCACCATTAACAAAGTGGACGCCTTTCAAAAATAGTTTTTCTTAATTATTTTTCTATACAAACAAAGAGAATATTTGCAAGTGCCATTGTGATTTAGTGATAAAACTCTTAGCTTGCGAGCAAGATGTCTGTTTTGGTCTAATAATTTGCGAGTGAATAATCTATAATTTTTAAATTTTTGAGTGATCTTGAGATATTCCCACAAAAATTCTATTAAAAAAAAAATCAAAACTTCCCCTCCTCCCTCTGCATACAAATACTCCTCCCCTCCCTCCTCCACCCCTCAAATTCTGCCAAAAATCTCTCAGAAACAAACAATCAAACAAACTCACTCCCTCCCTCACTTTCTGTAATATACCGTAATTTCTGAAAAAGATATAATAATATAATAGATGTATTATATATATATATATATATATAATAAAATACAAAGAAAGCTATCAAGTAGCTCTCCTTCAATCCCTCTAAAATTAAAGGCCCAGATCTAGCCTCACAGAGCACAGTTTCTCCCCAAAAGTTTTTCCCCAAAACTCAAATTCAAATTCTCCACCAAAACAACTCATTTATTTATTTAATTATCTCTCTCTCTCTCTCTCTCTCTCTCTCTCTCTCTCTCTCTCTCTCTCTCTATATATATATATATATATATATATATGAAAATCTTTCATTGTGCACCACCCCTCCGTGTGCACTCGTGTGCACTCGGCCTTCCCGCCTTCGTATCGACGATCCAAACCATTCATATTGATCTACACATCTAAATTAGTCTAAATATGTAAAATCAAATCATTTGAAATTCATTTGCCCATCCATTGAAGTGTTACAAAATTATATGGCTGAAAATCATTGTTTTTATAGTCACATATGGACAAATAAATTTCAAATGATTTGATTTTACATATTTAGACTAATTTAGATGTGTAGATCAATGTGAACGGTTCGGATCGTCGATACGAAGGCGAGAAGGCCGAGTGCACACGCCGTGTGCACCATAGGTGGTGCACAACGGAAGACTTCTATATATATATATAGAGAGAGAGAGAGACATTGACTTTTATTTACAACTAATTATTGTCATACTATTCAAACTTCAGCTACATAATTGTTGATTTGCTGTTTATAAGGCTTTTCATATGATGTATCGTTCTAAAGACGTGCCGTAGGCACGTGGCCATGAGCAAATCTAGTATATATATATGTATGTGTATATATATATATATATATATATATATATATATATATATATATATATATATATATATAAGATCCTAAATGGCAAGAATGTAATAATATGTAAATATGAATTGGAGGGGGTCCCACGGGTTGTGCACAGCAGGTTGCTGTTTCCCCTACTGCCGTGTAATGACGTCAGCAGTCCATGGGGGCCTACCCGGGGAGTTGTGTACTGCCTCTGGTCTCGCTGACGTGGCCTGGGGTTGTACATGCAGCGGAGAGAAAGAGTATTATATTTAGTCCCATATCAAAAATTAACAAAGAATAAATTAATAATAAATATAATAGCCTATGATCAAGAGTCACCAATCCGGTTAACCACCTTTTGATAGGCGGCCTGTGGTGGGCAATTTTACTATACTATAAATAATTTGTCTGATAAATGTATAAAATAGTTTGAGCAGTGGCAGGGACGTTACACTTTCCCCAAACAAACAAAAAAAATTAAAATTATATAATAAAAAAACCACCTCCTTCTTCTTCATCTCCACTTAGGGTTTCTAGGGTTTCTCCCACCGCCATGGACGACCTTAAAAAAGCCATCTATATAACCCTCGACCCATCCTCCAACGGTCCGACCCCTCCCTCCTCTCCCATGACCTTCCCTTACTCTCCCACATCTGCACGTGACGTGCCTGCACTTCAACTTTTGGCCCCTCCAAACTCTCCACTTCCTCCTCTTATCTCTCTACCCTCCATCTTCTCCGATCCTCTTTTTTCTCCATGTCAAACTCCTTCATGCAATCTCCGCCCTTCTTACGCAACAACCCACCCAAACTCTTGTTTTCTTGATCCACCTTGAATACCCCACCCAGTTCCCATATTTTCTAGATTTGATGTGTAATGCTAATTTTTTTCGACTACTGTCTGCACTTGATGAGGACCTGCTGAGCCAGGATTATCCTGGATCAGCAGATGACGTTGATGCGGTGGGGATGGTGAAAGATGCTATGAGAGAGGGGTGTGTCTCACAAATTGTGAAGTTCTTTTTACTACTATGATCTGGAGTAGGTTTTTATGGTTTTGGATATGATAAGGAGGTATGTGGCTTGGGTTGATGACTTTTTTGGGTCGTTGTTTGGGATGGTGAAGGAGGAGGAGTTGAGGGTGTTTTTGGGTGTTTTCTCTCAATGGTGACGAAGGGGTTGGAGCGGAGAGCAAAGTTGGAGGGGGGAGGGGATGCAAATGTGTTTGTGAAAGTTAGGGATTTGGTGATTGGGTTTCCGAAGGAGGGGTTGGAGTGTTGGAAAAGGTTGGGGGAGGGGATGGTTCTGGTGGAGGAGGTGTTTCCGGCGTATTTTACGTGATGATGAGTGATGGTACAAATTCGCTGTTGAGTTTAGCGACAACCAATTATGGGGAGTGATGTTAGGAATTCACTGTTGAGTTTAGCGACATCTGATCCAATGAACAATAAAATAAGTAGATCAAACCAAGCACACAATATTTATCCAGGTTTGGCTGCCTAATCCGGGGGAGAAATAAAGAAAACATTATTCAACTAGACAAGATACAAGATTTACAACACTCTCACCAAGAATATATCTATCTCTCAAGTCTCAATGGAAGATAATATGTTGTTTACAGTGGTAAACTTTGTCTTTTGCTCTTTACAATGAAGTACTCTTTCTTGCCTCTCAAAGAAGGCAAATACAATAATATATAGAGATCTAAAGAAACATTAGGTTATAGTCTTAATACAATAGCCGTCTGATATATCCTGAAGAAAAAGCTACACGATAGGAACCATACGATTTAACTTGGAGTAGAAGATGGGCTCAAACAGATCATTCAAAAACGAACCCAAAATTCCTATCGGTCGACTGCCCAAAGTGGAGGTCGACTGCAATGCCCCAACCCCAAGTCAAGTGACAATCGACTGTCAATGTGTGTGATCTTGCACACTGACTGCTATTTCTTGCATCTTCTTCTCTTACAACGCTTCGACCTCTTCTCGCTTCATCGTCTTCTTTTCACATCGAACTCAAGTATGCAAGGCATAAATCCAACAAGTAAGGGAGAGGTGTGTTTGGTGAATGTGGTTGGTGTAGTGTCCAAGAACGGCAGAAGACCTAGACGCACTCATAACAAGATTCCACCACAAACACACAAATGCAAGAACACAACGATATGCAGAGATAACTAATATTTTTTATTACTCAAGAAATGCAAAGATATAAAGAGATCGATTTCTAATATCTCTCTCACCTTTATTAGCACTTAGGACAAGAACTTTCTTGAAGTGTTCCGATGGTACACATTACCCTGGAATTTACATATATATTTATAGCCCATAATACATAATCCTAACAATCTCTAACTTGAACCTAATACATAATCTCAAAAACATCTGTATCTTTTTCTCTCATGATCTCAGCCAGTCTCCCACTCTTTCTAAAAGACCAAGTACCCCTCACTCACATGAAGAGCACCTCAAACCCCTCCACCACTTGGAGGGCACCAACACCCCTCATAGACCCATGAAGGACGTAACCCACCATCTATTTCATAGGTCACGAATAATGGAGAAACACTTCTCCCTTTCCACCTTGTCGGATTCTATGTCATAAGACTCCCTAATTCACAGAATCTCTACTAACACCAGATATGGTTCAAAATCTCTCAAGGCCAATGTACCATCTGCACTCGACTCCTCCATAGATGACACCTTCACAATGTCTTCAGACTGTAAAACACCACCCACTGCCTCTCGATGACCAACTCAGCCATACTCTTCGATATCACCCCCGCATAATGATACCAATGCTCTCAACATCACAAGAGCAGCTCGTAGTTTTTGTCATATCACATAGAACCCTCACCGTAGCAACGTATTGCTCTCTTCTAGGTACCTCACCATAACCATCAACTCCCACTAGATGTTCAACCTATGCATCCACCCCACAACTCTTAGATCTCGGTTATACCTCATACAACCAATATCTCGATTCCGGGTAAGAGTCAACTACAGTTGAAGGACACACCTCGTCTCATAGTGAATACAATGATCTCCCATGCTTTCTTCTTGCTAACACTTCTGAACCTACAGTTATACACCACTCCTCACTACCAAATGTAATTAACAAACCCTGTTTCTCTAGTCTTCCCATCGAGATAAGATTTTCTCTTAAGTTTTTGCAAAATAATCTCATTTCTATTACCAGATTTCACCCAAACAGTTCCAGTTCTAATCACAAGACACCTGCAGACCGTTACTCATGCTCACATCTCTGAAAGAACCATTTCTCTAGCTCTCTCCTCGAAGTGTAATGAGAAGAAGCACCTGAGTCAATACACCAATCTCATGTGTCCAATTCCACCCTAGTTGATACACAAGCATCCATCCAGCTTTGTTTTCTCGGTCACCACAGTGGCTTGCTTTCATTCCTTTCTTCTTATTCATAAGGTCCTTATAACTATGCATCATGTGATCCTGTTTGTGTCAATACCAACACTCCGGTCCACCACTATCATCGATGTCTTCAGACCCATTATCAGACTTACTTCTTTGATCTTTTATTCGTCGACTTTCCTTCGATCTCCAACGCCTCAAAGCTAAAAGTGCGGGATGGCTAGAAGATGATCAAAACTCTCCATTTCTCTTCCTTGTCACCTTATGGTGCTGCTAACAACATCCTTTATAGTCATCAAATCTATCATAGTTCCTGTAATAGTCTGTTCCATCGTATCATTTACAGCTAACATGCTGATGCCCACAGGCAGAGGAACAACATCCCAAGTGCCAGTCAGATCAAGTGCAGTCAGACCTTGAAATTCCATTTGCAGCTAACAGGCTGGATGCCCACAAGCAGTGGAACAACATCCCAAGTGTCAGTCTGATCAAATGCACTGAACTCCTCTGCAATAGCTTCCTGCCACTCAGGATATTAAATAGCTTCCTGGTAGGTTCTGGGCTCACGTGCAGAGTGTATGACAGTGAGATACACATGAAACTGTGGTGAGTAGGAGGCTAGGGTGGTAAAACCAAACTGGTCAGAATGACCAGTGGAATCAGGTGTGTAACAAGCCGATGGGATGCCCGAGGTAGAACATGCAGAATAACAGACTGGTTGTGGATGAACAGGGTGGGGAGGTGAGATAGGTTATGTGTGTGCATGCAGCTGTGGAATGTAGGTGGTGAGGGGGCATGATGCTGTGGGGATGCAGGTGGTGTCTCCTAGGAGGGAAAATAGGTGGAGCATCAATATGAGATGGGAAAGGAGCTAAAGGAGTGGGATCAAATGGAATGCGTGAAGGTCTGGCCGGGGAAGGAGGCCCAACAACTGGGGAGTCAAGAAACTAGTATCCTCAGGATAGGTCAAGTAGTAGGGAAAGTCTTCCACAAAGGTGATGTCATGAAATACGAATATGACCTGCCACAAGATCAAAACAACGATATCATTTATGTTCATGACCGAGACCCAGGTGAACGCACTTAGTAGCCCGAGTGGTGAGTTTCGTGCACTCAGTGGGAAGGAGGACATAACAGATGCATCCAAAAGTACGGAGCATACTGTAGTCCAGTGATGAGTGATGCAGAGCCTCATAAGGTATTGTACCAGATAGAACAGATGAAAGAGTGATGTTAATGAGGCTGACGGGCGTCATAACAGCTTCATCCCAGAAATAATGAGGAACATAAGAGGAGATTAGAAGAGCGTGAGCCGTCTCAAGAATATGACGGTGTTTGCGTTCAGCTACACCATTCCGCTCATGTGTGTGTGGACAGGATTGCTGAAAGAATGTACCATGAGACTGAAGAATCTATCTCATAGCAGCAGAGGTGTACTCACGAGCACCATCATAGCGAAATACTTTGATACGTACACCAAACTGAATGTGAACTAGATTTGTGAAGAACTGGTAAATTTCAGGTATTTCAGAGCATTGGTGCATAAAAACACTTATGTATATTGTTGCCGCTAAATTTGGTGTGGGGGCAAACAGATAGAACTTGTGTATTCTTGGGGAAACTGAATAGGAAAACCTGCGTACCTGTTCCGTCGGGCCTCGTTCGTCGTTCCTGCCGTGCACCTGCAAAAAGTGCGAGACACCGGGGTTGTTCCCGGCGACGCACCCTCCGACGCTCAAGTCAGTCATCTGGCAGACTATGAAAGAGCGTAAAAAACTGGTGAAAGATTGATTACCTCGCAATGGAGATGGATGGGGGGTATTTATAGGCGTCTTAGGGACTGGATTAGGAATGTAATCCCCGTGATTAGATAAGTAATATTCCTTGTAATCAGATAAGGAAAGTAATCTGATAAGGTATATTCCCTCTAATCAGTTAAGGAATTTAATCCCTGGCTCCCGGTGGTAGGAGGGATGTGAATCAAGGCCGTTGGTTAAGGTTAATCAGGGACCTTGATTTCATCCTGACGGAATGGGTGCGCAGCGGGTTAAAACCCGCGCCCACTTTGAGGTGGATCCATTCGTGGGTTATTGGGTTTTTGAGGTGAAGATCCGACACCCGGTTTGGTCTGTTTGGTTGGTGAAATTACCGTCTTATCCCTGTGCTTCAAGATTCGTGTTCCGTTTGGACGATTCCGATTTAACCCCATTTTTAGCCATATCACGAGCCCCCCACTCCCGAAGATTGATGTTTAATCAGACTTCGAGGAGTAGTTTCACTGTTTTCACTGGCTATCAGGGTTCTATCGGGAACCAAACGGAGCATTGCTGAATTGCAAAGGAGGTGGTATGGTGATCTTTCCTGCAGACGGAACTCTTGAACCGTCGTCGTGCTCTTCTTAGTTAGCGGTTTTGGCCGTTTCCGCTTGTTGGGTGCTGGTGCGAAGGGAGCCGAAGTCACGCTTGTGACGCACCCGGTGCCGCGGACATTTGACGATTGACGCCGAACTCACTTGGCGCCGAACTCACCCCCGTAAGAGGGTCGGGGACACGAGCGTTCGGCGGGAGGTGCCGAACCGACTTAGTGCCGAACTCACCCCCGTAAGAGGGTCGGGGACACGAGCGTTCGGCGGGAGGTGCCGAACTGACTTAGTGCCGAACTCCCGCCCGTAAAACGGTCGGTGGCACGAGAGCTCGGAGAACGGTACCGAGCTGGGTCAGTGCCGAACTCACGCCTATAAAACGATCGGTGGCACGAGCGTTCGGCGACTGGTGGCGAGCTGAGAATGTGCCGAACTCACGCCTATAAAATGATCGGTGGCACGAGCGTGTTCGGCGAACTGCGGCGAGCTGAAAACGTGCCGAACTCACGCCCGTAAAACGATCGGTGGCACGAGCGTGTTCGGTGAACTGCAGCGAGCTGAAAACGCGCCGAACTCACGCCCGTAAAACGATCGGCGGCACGAGAGTGTTCGGCGAACTGCAGCGAGTTGAAAATGTGCCGAACTCACGCCTATAAAACGATCGGTGGCACGAGAGTGTTCGGCGGACTGCAGCGAGCTGAAAATGTGCCGAACTCACGCCTATAAAACGATCGGTGGCACGAGTGTGTTCGGCGAACTGCAGCGAGCTGAAAACGCGCCGAACTCACGCCTATAAAACGATCAGTGGCACGAGTGTGTTCGGCGAACTGCAGCGAGCTGAAAATGCGCCGAACTCACGCCCGTAAAACGATCGGTGGCACGAGTGTGTTCGGCGAACTGCAGCGAGCTGAAAACGTGCCGAACTCACGCCTATAAAACGATCGGTGGCACGAGTGTGTTCGGCGAACTGCAGCGAGCTGAAAATGCGCCGAACTTACGCCCGTAAAACGATCGGTGGCACGAGTGTGTTCGGCGAAATGCAGCGAGCTGAAAATGCGCCGAACTCACGCCCGTAAAACGATCGGTGGCACGAGCATGTTCGCCGAACTGCAGCGAGCTGAAAATGCGCCGAACTCATGCCCGTAAAACGATCGGTGGCACGAGCGTGTTCGGCGAACTGCGGGGAGCTGAAAACGTGCCGAACTCACGCCTATAAAACGATCGGTGGCACGAGTGTGTTCGGCGAACTGCAGCGAGCTGAAAATGCGCCGAACTCACGCCCGTAAAACGATCGGTGGCACGAGTGTGTTCGGCGAACTGCGGCGAGCTGAAAACGTGCCGAACTCACGCCTATAAAACGATCGGTGGCACGAGTGTGTTCGGCGAACTGCAGCGAGCTGAAAATGCGCCGAACTCACGCCTACAAAACGATCGGTGGCACGAGTGTGTTCGGCGAACTGTGGCGAGCTGAAAACGTGCCGAACTCACGCCTATAAAACGATCGGTGGCACGAGTGCGTTCGGCGAAATGCAGCGAGCTGAAAAATGCGCCGAACTCACGCCCGTAAAACGATCGGTGGCACGAGTGTGTTCAGCGAACTGCGGCGAGCTGAAAACGTGCCGAACTCACGCCTATAAAACGATTGGTGGCACGAGTGTGTTCGGCGAACCGCAGCGAGCTGAAAATGCGCCGAACTCACGCCTATAAAACGATCGGTGGCACGAGTGTGTTCGGCGAACTGCGGCGAGCTGAAAACGTGCCGAACTCACGCCTATAAAACGATCGGTGGCACGAGTGCTCGGCAGCTTGTGCCGAAGTTTCGGACTTGTTTGTTTCTCTTTGGGTGGAGCTTTGGCGGTTCTGGTGGATGTGACCCTCTGCGCTTCTGACAGATGTGACGTCGTCTGTATTTTCTGACAGATGTGACGTCCATTAACGCTGCCTCCTGGGCTTCTGCCAGACGTGATGATCATTAATGCGCCGTCTGGATCAGCGCGGAGAACGAGGTGACGTTTGGGGTCTCTTTTTGTCGTTTTCGTGGGGGTGGGCCTGCGTTAGAGGCCCATTTACCTCGATTGAAGCGCTGGCTCCTCTATAAAAACCCTCACCCCCTCCTCATTTTTTACTTTCCAAGTTTTCGTTCGCGTCTGAGTCTGCTGTGAGAGAGCTTCAGGTGATCACCGACTGTTTTCCGGCGAAGTTTCCGACGAGTTCCCCTTTCAAGGTAACCTTTATATTTATCTTCTAAACATGTCTGTTTCCCACACTTCTTCTTCGTCCGAGCCCTCCCTCGGAGCCGACGGAGCTCCAACTTCGAGTCGAGCTGCCAAGGGCCAGAAGGTGTTCGGCAAGGACTCCATTGTTCAGGATCCGAAGCGCATGGGGGCGTTCGGACAGCTTCCGGGACCGTTGACGGGGCTCCACAGGGTTCGGGAAATCCCAGAGGATAAGGCGGAACGGATAGTGTACGGGAGGGCGAGGTCGTTCGAGGAGAACGCGGCGAGGGAGACAACGGAGGCCGACGAGACGGTGTCGATTCTCTCCGAAGAGGACCTGGATTCGATTCGGGACTGCTTCCAGATCCCGCGGGAGTACGAGCTTATGCTGCCGGGCCCCGGGGTTAGGGCCAACTCGCCGTTGCCGGTGACTATGTGTTGCTGGCCGGTCGATGCCTTTATCGCCGGGGCTCGGCTACCTCTCCATCCGTTCGCGGTAACGGTTTTAAATTGGTTCGGGGTCAGCCCTATCCAACTTATGCCGAACGCCTGGAGAGTCATAAACGGCTTCGTACTCCACTGCCAGGCGGAGGGGATTCAGCCGGAGTTGAATGTGCTTCGGACTATCTATCAGCTGCACCAAGGGAATAGGTCGGCCTACCGGTACTATCTGACTCCGAGGCATGGGGGGAGGTTGGTCCTCTGTCCGGACTCTATCAAGTTTTGGCGCGAGAAGTACCTTCTGGTGCGCAGCGCGGAGGCTTGGCCTATTCCCGTTGGTTGGGTGGAAGGAGTTTCGAAGAAGGTGAAGGCGCCGCCGGCACTTCGACCCGAAGACGAAGACGCCGTACGGGTGCTTCTCGATCGGCCGAAGTATGACTGGAGGGAGTTGACGGAGGACGTCTTGTATGAGGGAGGGCTCGCACACGTTAACCCCAGTACGCTGCTTTTATTTATCGTCTTCGTTTCCTTTTTGCTTTCTTTCCCTTGTCTTGTTCCGAGCTAACCAACTTAACTTTTGGTGCAGAGCAAATGGACTACCAAGCAGTGCTCGCGTTGAGGACGAGCCTCGCCAACAAGGCTCCGAGGAAGAGGAAGAGGGTGGCGTCGAAGCAGCCGGCGCCCAAGGCCCCGAAGATTACGGAGGTGGCCGAAGAGATAGAGATTTTGGATTCCCCCGTGGTCGAGGTCGGGGCCGCTTCGTCGTCGGCTAAGGTCGGCGAGTTGCCCATCACCGAGGTCTTGACCATGGTGACGCCGCCGTTGACAAAGGCGGCCGAGGAGCTTCTGACCGAGGCTCATAAGAGGATCCACGTCCCGGACTGGCAGGTTCGGAAGCACGACGGGTTCCTGGGTAATTCCTTGGCGAGCATGGAGGCCGTCAAGCACCTCGCCACGCCGAAGGATCGCGCGGCGATGGAGGCCGGACGAGAGGGAGACGACATCATCGAGATAGCGCGCTCGGCGGTGTCGGTAAGTTCTGAGCCGAGCTCCCTCCTTTTCACGCCGACCTTCTTAAGTTGTAATTTTTGTGACTTTTTACAATTTATCCACAGATCGTTGTTCACTTCGGGCACCTTACCGAGAGGTTGGCGGCCCAAAAGAAGGAGATGAAGGAGGAGAACGACCAGGCCCGGAAGGAGAGGGACAAGATCCGGGGCGAGCTCGACAAACTCGAGCTGAATTTTGAGGCGAAGTCGGCGAGGGCGACCTACCTCGAGGACCGGGTCAAGACGCTGGAGGACCAGCTTCGGCAGCAGAAGGAGGAGGCGGCCAAGCAGATGGCGGATGCGGCCGAGGCCCAAGCGGCGGCAGTGAAAAAAGCGGAGGAGGCTACTTTGGAGAAGGCGCAGGGCTACCTCGCCGTGAACATGGCCAAAGCTTTCGCCGACGCCCTTGCCCGGGTCACGGCGGCCTACCCCTCTGTCGACGTCTCGGGTTGGCGGCTTTTCCCGGGGTACGTCGAAGGCTTTGACCCCGAATCGGAGGGGGAAGAAGAAGAGGAGGAAAGGGGCGACGACGAGCCCTTGGTCGATCCAGCCACCGGAGCTCAGGGGTCGGTGGTTACCCCCTTGGCGGCGGTTGCCCCTTCGGAGGCGTCGCCCTTGACCCCTTCTCGCCGCCCCGGGAAAGAGGTCGAGCACTGATCCCGTCTGTTTTTTTTTCTTTCCATCTGTTTTTTTTTGTAATGCCTAATAGCGGACTGGCCACCGCTACTTTTTGTAATGAATGAAAAACTTCAACTTTTTGGGCTCGGTTTCTTGCACTTGCTTGTTGTGTGTTGCGTGTTCGAGAATTTGTTCTCTAGAACCCCCGAGGTCTAGGACTTGGGCCATGTCTGAACTTTTGTTGCTCGTCTGTATTTCTTTTCAGCTTGCCCTGGTAGACCAAGAGATCGAGCGCGCAGGGTCGGATGCCAAGGTTCGAACCCGCGCAGGGTCGGACGCCAAGGTTCGAGCCGAGGCCGGGCTCGGGGTGACAAGGTTGAGTCTGGCGAGGTGTAGAGAGCGACTTTACGAGGTCGAGCT
Organism: Hemerocallis citrina; assembly: GCA_017893485.1. Taxonomy (NCBI): domain Eukaryota; kingdom Viridiplantae; phylum Streptophyta; class Magnoliopsida; order Asparagales; family Asphodelaceae; genus Hemerocallis; species Hemerocallis citrina. The sequence goes on from CM030364.1 coordinate 46,731,915, forward strand.
AGGACTGCGCCGAGCCGAAGCCGAGCGAGGACAGCTTCAACTTATCTTAGGGCAGCGGGACAGCGATATCCGGCGTCTGGAGGGCAGGATTGCCGAGATGACTGCCCCGGGCGAGGGCGATGCCTCGCCATCTGCCTTCACTAGTAGCCTTCGGACCAAGTGCTTTCGCCACACGCTGACAAAGGTAACGGCGGAGAGGGACGACCTGCTTTCGGAGATTCAGCATTTGCAATCCACGGAGACTAAGCTTCGGACGGAGGGAGAGGAGCTGACAACTAAGGTGGCCGATCTCACGGCTGAACGAGATGAATTGGCGGCCGAAGTCGATGTTTTGAAGAGAGCCACCGTCGATAGGAGCATCGAAGTCACCCATCTTCGTCATCTCATCGCGAGCCATGTTGGAGTTCCGACCTCGGCCATACCGGCGTCATTTGAGGCCGACGCGCAAGATGGTTCATTGAGGGGTCGGATTTCCGAGCTGGAAGCGGAGGTGGCTCGCCTGAGGCCCCGTTCGGGGCCGATTAATGTGAGGAGCACGTCATGCACCCGAGCGGAGAGCGAGCGGGGCATCACCTTTTACGAGATGGCGACCCGCGAGCGCCTCGGCCATCCGAGCCCGGGGGACGCGCAGAGCTCAGTGGCCATTTCGTCGAGCGGCGCATCCGTCGGCGTGACGACCAGAAGCAGTGCCGAGGACACGTCTCAACTTGCCGGCCTGGGATCGGGTTCTGGAGGCAAACGTCGCCGACCTCAAGTGTCCTTGAAGAGGAGCATCCCTGTACCTCGGAAGCGTTGATGGGTTCGGGTTCGGTGTCTTGTAATCTTCGCTTTTCAGCTTCTTGTAATCGTTTAATGTCTTGTAATATTGGTGTTTGTAAGGGTTGTTTCTAATAAAGTTGGAATCGTTTTAACTGTCGTCATATCATAGTTGCTCAATGTTTGCTCTGATTGTGGAGTCGCGGAACCGAGGTCTGAGACTTGGTGTTTTTGATTGGTGTTGGCCGCCGAACTTAAGTGCGTAATACGGTCAGTGGCACGAATGTTCGGTGAACGATGCCGAGCTGAAAAGTGCCGAACTCGTGCCCGTAAAACGGTCGGTGGCACGAGCGTATTCGGCGATCTGCAGCGAGCTGAAAACATGCCGAACTCACGCCCGTAAAACGGTCGGTGGTACGAGCGTGTTCGGCGATCTGCAGCGAGCTGAAAAACGTGCCGAACCCACGCCCGTAAAACGGCCGGTGGCACGAGCGTGTTCGGCGATCTGCAGCGAGCTAAAAACGTGCCGAACTCACGCCCGTAAAACGATCGGTGGCACGAGTGTGTTCGGCTAGCTGCAGCGAGCTGCAAACGTGCCGAACTCGCGCCCGTAAAACGATCGGTGGCAACAAAGTGTTGGAGTCCGAACCTTTGTGAGATTGAGGGCGTGGGAGCAATTCCGAATGGCGAGCTGCCTCTGGTTCGCTCGGAATCGAACTCGCGAAGCAGAATCGAGCCAAGTGTTGGACTCCGGGACCATCGTAAGATTAAGGGCGTGGGAGCAATTCCGAATGGCGAGCTACTCCTAGCTCGCCTAGGGGCGAACTTGCGGAGTAGAGTCGAACCAAGTGTTGGACTCCGTACCATTCAACGGCCGTGGGAGCAATTCCGAATGGCGAGCTACTTCTGGTTCGCTCGGAAGCGAACTTGCGAAGCAGAATCGAGCCAAGTGTTGGACTCCGGAACCATCGTAAGATTAAGGGCGTGGGAGCAATTCCGAATGGCGAACTACCCCTAGCTCGCCTAGGGGCGAACTTGCGGAGTAGAGTCGAACCAAGTGTTGGACTCCGTACCATTCAACGGCTGTGGGAGCAATTCCGAATGGCGAGCTACTTATGGTTCGCTCGGAAGCGAACTTGCGGAGTAGAATCGAGCCAAGTGTTGGACTCCGGAACCATCGTAAGATTAAGGGCGTGGGAGCAATTCCGAATGGCGAGCTACTCCTAGCTCGCCTAGGGGCGAACTTGCGGAGTAGAGTCGAACCAAGTGTTGGACTCCGTACCATTCAACGGCTGTGGGAGCAATTCCGAATGGCGAGCTACTTCTGGTTCGCCTAGGGGCGAACTTGCGGAGTAGAGTCGAACCAAGTGTTGGACTCCGGAACCATCGTAAGATTAAGGGCGTGGGAGCAATTCCGAATGGCGAACTACCCCTAGCTCGCCTAGGGGCGAACTTGCGGAGTAGAGTCGAACCAAGTGTTGGACTCCGGAACCATCGTAAGATTAAGGAATTAAAAACAGAGACGTAGTAGCAAATGCGAAAGAACTTTATTTATTAATATCTAATAGTCGGCTGCTTCTAAAGTTGCTAGCCGTTATTACAATGAAAAAAGAACAAAGGAAAAATTACTAGTAGCAGGAGAGGAGTGGTCCGACATCTCGAGTTACTTAGATAGGCGGGGTTGCCTTCTCTTGGTATTTCAAAAGATGGTCGGCGTTCCAAGTCCTGGGAATTTCTCTACCCTCAAGATCTTCTAGCTTGTATGCACCGGGGCGGATCACTTTGGAGACTTTGTACGGTCCCTCCCAATTTGGGGCCAGTTTGCTCTTCTGTCCGGGGAACGAAATGGCCAATTTTCGGAGGACCAGATCCCCTTCTTTCAGGTCGGTTGGGCGGACCCGTTTGTTGTAGGCGAGTTCGATCCTTCTCCGATAACTTTGTTGCCGTATGGCTGCCCTTTCCCGGATTTCGTCTATCAAGTCCAGGCTCGTTCTGAGCTCCCTGGCATTCTGTTCTTCTTCAAAGGCTACCAGGCGAGGAGAGGGTATTCCAACTTCTAGTGGGATGAGGGCCTCGGACCCATAGGTGAGATTGAACGGACTCTCGCCTGTCGGGGTCCGCTTCGTGGTTCGGTAATTCCACAACACATTGGGCAGCTGATCGACCCACAATCCCTTGGAGCACTTGTCGAGTCTCTTCTTGATGCCGGAGAGGATCTGTCGGTTGGCATTCTCGGCTTGGCCATTTGACTGGGGATGAGAGACGGAGGAGAAGCGGTGCTGTATTGCTAGGTCTTCACATAAGGCTCGGAAGGCAGCTCCAGCGAACTGCGTACCGTTATCTGTAACTACGACTCGGGGAACACCGAACCGGCAGATTACATTTTTCCAGAAGAATTGAACGACTCTATGTTCGGTAATTGTGGCCAGAGGCTCGGCCTCTACCCATTTCGAGAAATAGTCGACTGCCACGACTAGGAACTTCAATTGCCCGGGGGCCGGTGGAAATGGCCCAAGTAAATCCATCCCTCACATTGCAAAGGGGATCGAACTTGATAGGGAGGAGAGTGGTGCTTGTGGAAGGCGTCGGATGTCGGAATACTTCTGGCAGGAGGTGCATTGCCGAACGTGTCGTTCGGCATCCCGTAGGAGAGTGGGCCAGTAATACCCGTAGTTTAACACTTTGCGTGCCAAGGCTCTGGAGCCGGAGTGGGCTCCGCCGATGCCCTCATGGAGCTCTTGTAGGGCGTAATCGGCTTGTCCGGGGGAGAGGCATCTTAGGTAGGGCCGACCATCCACCTGGGTGAAGGAGCGCTTATACAGAATGCCTTCGACCAGTATGTAACGCTCGGCTCGGGTCCTTATCTTTCGGGCTTCCTTCGGATCCCTTGGGAGGAGTCCGTCTCTTAAAAACTCGATGAGGGGTTTCATCCAATTATCTTCGAGGGGTAGTGGCAGTGTTTCGACGGAGTTGAAAGCCTCGTCCTCTATGCTTGGCTTGAGGAGGACTTCTATCAGAACAGTTTGTTCGAGGCCTTGCAGGGATGAGGAAGCTAATTTGGACAAGGCGTCGGCCTGGGCATTTTCCTCTCTGGGGATTCTTCGGATGAGGGCTTCCTCGAAGAGCGCCATGAGGCTCTTTACTTTAGCCAAGTACTTTACCATCCTGTCATCGCGGGCTTCATATTCGCCGAGGACCTGGTTGACGACCAACTGAGAGTCGCTGAAGATCTGCAGGCGTCGCGCCCCCGCGTTTCGGGCCATCCCGAGGCCGGCTATGAGTGCCTCGTATTCGGCTTCGTTATTCGAGGCTTTAAAGTTTATTCGGAGGGAATATTGAAGGACAAAGTCGTCTGGGCCCGCAAGGATGACTCCAGCCCCGCTCCCCTCGTTGCAAGAGGATCCATCGACATATACCGACCAGATAGGCGGTCCCTTCATTGTCTGTTCGGAGTCGGGGATAGTTGTTTCAACTATGAATTCGGCTAGCGCCTGCGCCTTGATGGCGGTTCGGGGCTGATAAGTAATATCATGTTGGCTCAGCTCGATCGACCACTTCATGAGGCGGCCAGAAGTCTCTGGCTTGTGAAGGATCTGTTTCAACGGCTGGTCGGTAAGAACGACCACCGAATGAGACTGGAAGTATGGCCGAAGCTTTCTTGCAGCCATTATCAGGGCGTAGGCTATTTTCTCAATTTTCGGGTACCGGAGCTCGGCGTCCCGGAGCACTTTGCTGACGTAGTAAATGGGCTTCTGAGTTCTTTCTTCTTCCCTGACTAAGACCGCACTTAGTGTCTGTTCCGAGGCTGCCAAGTAGAGGTAGAGGGGTTCGCCCGGTATGGGTTTGCTGAGAAGGGGCGGATTGACGAGGTAAGCCTTAAGCTGGTCGAAGGAATCTTGTTGTGGCTGCCCCCACTCGAACCCCTTAGTCCCCCTCAGGGCTTTGAAGAACGGGAGGCACTTCTCCCCAGACTTCGACAAAAAGCGCCCAATGGCGGCTAATCGACCAGTCAGTTTCTGAACTTCTTTGACGTTTCTAGGCGGGGCCATGTCCAGTATGGCCCTGATCTTCTCCGGATTCGCCTCTATTCCTCGTTGGCTAACCATAAAGCCGAGGAACTTGCCTGATGAGACGCCGAACGCACACTTGTTCGGGTTGAGTCTCATACTGTGCTTTCTCAAAACATCGAACGCTTCTTGGAGGTCGGTCTCATGATCAACGCCTCGGATGCTTTTCACAAGCATGTCATCCACGTAGACTTCCATGTTCCGGCCAATCTGGGCCTGGAATACCTTGTTGACGAGACGTTGATATGTTGCCCCTGCGTTCTTTAGGCCGAACTGCATGACTCGGTAACAATAGAGTCCTTGGTCTGTTACAAAAGACGTCTTCGGAATATCCGGGGGGGACATCCTTATCTGATTGTAACCCGAGAAAGCGTCCATGAAGCTGAGGAGCTCATGTCCCGAGGTTGCGTCAATCAGAGTGTCAATGCTCGGCAGAGGGAAGGGATCTTTAGGGCAGGCCTTGTTGAGGTCAGTGAAATCAATACAGATTCTCCATGTTCCGTTGGATTTCTTCACCATGACTACGTTTGACAACCACTCCGGATAATTCACCTCCTGTATGAATCGGGCTTTCAGCAATTTGTCTACCTCCTCTTTGATAGCGAGCTGGCGCTCGGGGGCGAACTTGCGCCTCTTCTGCTGGACCGGTTTGGACCCCGGATCAACGCTGAGGCGGTGGACCAAGAGTTCTTCGGAGATACCGGGCATGTCTGCCGCTGACCATGCGAAGAGGTCTTGGTTGGCTCGGATGCATTTCACAATATTTGAATATAGGGCGGACGGAAGGGCCTTGCTGACATAGAACTTACGGGTCGGCTCCTGCTCCGAGAAGAGTACCTCCTCCAACTCGTCTACCGGTTCGGAAGTTGGCCGAGCAGCATCTTGAGGGATCTCGAGCGTTTCTAGGGAGAGGACAGGTCCGAGGGTGGAGGTCATATAACACTTGCGGGCCTGCTCCTGATTGCCTCTTACTTCTCCCACCCCGGCCCGAGTGGGGAATTTCATTTTGAGATGATAGGCAGAAGGGACGGCTTCAAGGGCGGCTAGGCCGGGCCGACCCAAAATGACGTTGTAAGCCGCTGGGACATCTACGACCATAAAACCCATTGACTCCGTGCGGGTAGTAGGAGTTTTGCCTGCTGTGACATCGAGGGTAATCACCCCTTCGATCGTCACCGGCACTCCCGTGAACCCATGGAGCGTGTACCCGGCGGGCTTGAGTCTGTCTCGGGAGAGCTTCAGCCCCTTAAAAGCATCGAGGAATAGGATGTTTACGGAGGAACCGTTATCCACTAAGATCCTTTCGACTTTGAAATTGGCCATGTGAAGGTTGATGACGAGTGCGTCACAATGAGGGGCGCGGACGCCCTCGAGATCTTCGTCAGAGAAGGTGACGGGCACTCCGAGGCCTTTGGGGGGAGGGGTGGTTCGGACCGAGTTGACTTCTCTTATAAAAGCTTTCCGAGAAGAGTTCGAGGAGCCCCCCATTGGACCCCCATGGATAAGGTGGAGGACTCGCTCTTCCTCGAATTCTGGCATCTCTTCCCGTTCCGGACGCTTGTTAGCCCCCCGAGGCTGGGGAGGAAGTTCGGCTCCGTCCTTTCTTACAAACTTCGCCAGCTGCCCCCTCTGGATAAGGGCTTCGATCTCGTTTCTCAGAGCCCGACAGTCGTTGGTGTCATGCCCATGGTCCCGGTGATAGCGGCACCATTTGTCTTTATCCCTCCTTTTGGCAGGGGTGTTCATCTTTGGAGCCGGAGGCAAGACCCCTTCTTTCTCGACTTCCATGAAAATGGCGGAGATGTTTGTGGTGAGGGGAGTAAACTTTTTAAATCTAGGGGGAGGTCGGCGCTGGCCGGCATTATCCTTCTGAAACTTCTTCGGTCCCTCTTCTTCGGTTCCCTTCCTCTTAGACCCGGAGGCGGTTCCTTCCCAGTTGGGCTGTTCCTCCGCCTCTTCAGCTCGGATGTACTTTTCGGTGCGGAGGAGGAGGTCAGAAAAGTCGTGCGGTGGTTTCTTGGCGAGGGAGGAGCGGAGGTTGGAGTTGAGGATATTGGATTGGAATGCGGCGGTGGCGACGGATTGATCGAGGGATGCGATGGTTCTGGCCTCAGCTGTGAACCTCTTCACGTAGTCCCTCAATTTCTCCCCCTTCTGCTGACGGAGGTGCAATAGAGAGATGCTGGTCTTCTCGGCCCTTCGGCTGCTGACGAAATGGGTGATGAACAGGGTTTCGAACTGTTCGAAGGAAAATATTGACGCCGGGGCGAGGCGAGAGTACCATTCTCGAGCTGGGCCTTTGAGAGTTGCAGGGAAGGTCTTGCAGAGGAGGGCATCGGAAGCTTGATGGAGGAGCATTAAAGTCTTGAAGCTTTCGATGTGGTCAACTGGATCTGTCTCCCCAGTGTAGTTCTCGAACTGGGGAGGTTTGAAACCGAACGGCACAGGAGCATCTACTATGGTCCGGGAGAATGGGGGTCGGCTAGGACGTAGGGTCCTCCCCCTGAGCTCCTCTTCTCGGTTCATCTGTCCCAAAAGTTTTTCCACCTCGTTTAGGCGGCGGTTCATGGTGTCATCTCTCCGGTGGTGATCTGCCGGGCCGCGGGACTCATCTTCGTATGAGGGGGAGCGAGGGCTGCGGCGATAGTAACTTCGAGAACGGCGAGGACTTGGGGTGCGTCTGGAATTGGTAGGAGCGGGTCGAGGAGAAGGAGACTATTGACGAGGGCTCCGGACCGGATGAGGGGATGGGGCCCTCGGCTCATTGGGGTTCTGACGGAGGTTAAGGGCCTGTTGTACCATTGCTTGGAACTGCTGGAACTCGGCAGGGGTGATGGGCGCCTCATTGTTCCGAGGCTGCTGCCGGCCTGCTGGAGAGTGCCTCCTTCGGTAGTGGTCGGGGGAGTCCTTCCTCCCTCTTCGGACCGGGGACCTCCTGTGCTCTCGGTGTCGGGGGGATCGCTCTTGCTGGCGGGAGGCTTCCCCCCGAGCCCGCTTTTCATCCAGATGGCGACGAAGGTCATCATCTTCCGGGCGTTTGGGAGGGGCATTGTGGCGACCAGAGGCTCGGGGATGATGGGAGGCCATGGAGGCGCTGGAGGCGTTGTGGATGGAGATGTTCTCTTGGTGAATAGGCTGTTTCTGGGGGTTAGGCCCCTTTGGATCAGGAGGTGGAGGGTTCCGTTGGAGCGGCTCTTCCATGGTAGGAGGGAGTTGCCCTTGTTGCTGAGCGGGATCAGGAAGGACTTCTTGCTGGTCGGGGTTGGGCACTCGGTTGGAGCCCCTAGATCTAACTTTGCGAGGCGGCATGGCAGGAGAGAACCTGTTCACCGGGAAGAGGAGAGGCCCCTATTCGTTTGTTTCCCACAGACGGCGCCAATCTGTTGCCGCTAAATTTGGTGTGGGGGCAAACAGATAGAACTTATGGATTCTTGGGGAAACTGAATAGGAAAACCTGCGTACCTGTTCCGTCGGGCCTCGTTCGTCGTTCCTGCCGTGCACCTGCAAAAAGTGCGAGACACCGGGGTTGTTCCCGGCGACGCACCCTCCGACGCTCAAGTCAGTCATCTGGCAGACTATGAAAGAGCATAAAAAACTGGTGAAAGATTGATTACCTCGCAATGGAGATGGATGGGGGGTATTTATAGGCGTCTTAGGGACTGGATTAGGAATGTAATCCCCGTGATTAGATAAGTAATATTCCTTGTAATCAGATAAGGAAAGTAATCTGATAAGGTATATTCCCTCTAATCAGTTAAGGAATTTAATCCCTGGCTCCCGGTGGTAGGAGGGATGTGAATCAAGGCCGTTGGTTAAGGTTAATCAGGGACCTTGATTTCATCCTGACGGAATGGGTGCGCAGGGGGTTAAAACCCGCGCCCACTTTGAGGTGGATCCATTCGTGGGTTATTGGGTTTTTGAGGTGAAGATCCGACACCCGGTTTGGTCTGTTTGGTTGGTGAAATTACCGTCTTATCCCTGTGCTTCAAGATTCGTGTTCCGTTTGGACGATTCCGATTTAACCCCATTTTTAGCCATATCATATATCTAGTAAAGTCATCGATGAAATTGACATAATGAAGTTAACTTCATTATTACTTATGAATTCCTGATTGCAGTCAAAAGATTTGCCCAAATTTTTAGTACTACCGAACCAAGTTGTATGCAAACTCAAAACCTCTGTGGTTAATTATCATGTTAGAAGAGATATTTCCAACTGTGGCAAGCAGATTATTGAGTACTCTCTCACGCTATGCCTTTCTGTCTCTGGCCCTGGATATAATACTGAGGTATGGGTCTTGATCAATCTCTGACATTGTTATGGCCACAACTCTTTCTATGGTTCATATCTTAGTATCCCCCCCCCCCCCCCCCCCCCCCCCCCCCCCCCTCGGGACCACCACCAAAAAAAATCCATAATTGAATAGATTTAGCTGTTCACTGATTGGCTCCTCCTTATTACTTACATGTGCAAATTATTTTGTACTTCCATGTTTTTGTTCATTTGTCCTAATTAAAACGGATTTGTCAGATTTGTATCTACTTGTTATTATCTCTACTTTCCTCCATACAGTTTTTTTTTTTTTTTTGAAGAAAATGTGGAGTCTGGCCACCCTGTTTTATTAATAAGGAATTAATAAAACAAACTCAGAGTACTGAACTCATTACAAAGTCCGACAATCAAAACAAAAGTATATAAACTCCACCTGGAACATGGTGGGTGGGACAAAAGAAACATAGAGTAGCCGCAAAGAAATACATCATATCCCCCCAACAAACCCTGGGGTGGTGGGTATCTATGATCATAGTAGGCCGTGCTGGCTATTAATCGATCTCGGCCTGATCTCGATTTCCTCATCATCAAACTCCTGAACCTGGAATATGCTCGCAATCCTTTCCCTGAGACCTGTTGCGGCCACAGTAGCCCAAAATGAAATGAAATGCATAATGTGAGTCAAATTGCTAGAAATACTATTGCAAGTTCTACGAAAGTAAAGATTGTTTCTGTCTAGCCAAAGAACCCAGGTCATTGCGACGATAGCGACATACCACGCTTCTCTCATAGAACCCCTCTCCGACGTGAAATTTGGACCTACCCACAGGTCCTCGTATGTACTAAGATATTGAGTTGTCCCTAGGGCGCTGAGTACCTCTATGAGCACCGCTTTGCTCCTAGGACACTGTAGTGAAATATGGTCTCTAGTCTCCGGGGCAGCGTGGTAGAACACGCATTGATCGTCCACACTCGGTTGGTGCTTGGCTAGGTTTTTCCTAGTCAGGATCGCATCATTTAATACCAACCATAAGAAAGCTTTGATCTTTAGCGAGGCTTTCGTTCTCTAGATGATGGCAGACCACTTTGGAATACATCCCCTAAAATGGATGCGGTTGTACATGGAGCGAACTGTGAACTTGCTGTTCTTCTCCAATCCCCAGGATTTCTTATTGGGGCCCTGAGAGCAACCAATTCCAGCATTGGTGATGTAGGCCTGAAGTTTCGTTAGTCTAAGCTGAGAACCTAGGTCAAGCGGTTATTTGAAATGTGGCTTTCAGGTGCCTCTTTTCCAGGCTGCAGCCACCGTGCAGTGTGGATGTATTGCTTGCTCATATAAATCGGGGAACAGGGTTCTGAGTGTATGATCAGAACACCTCTTATCCCACCAGAATCTGGTGAGCCTGCCGTTACCGATAGCTGATTTCACACAACAATTGAAGGGCTCATAAGCCTTAGTGATGCCTTTCCAGAACCAGGAAACCCGAGGGCCTATCCTGGAGCCCAGATTGAACAAATTTTTGCCTTTACAGTTATTTGTGAAATGTTAGTGAAGTGTTACTATTACATGTTTTTTTTATCTATGAAGTGCTTTAATGTATGGTATGAAAACAATCGGAGCGCAGCCATGGGCATTGTTGTTTCTGCATAAAGATGAAATTCATTATTACTGATATGGCTAAAAAAAGAACAAAATGGGACCGTTCAAATCGGACAGGAATCTTCAAGCTCTTAGGGATAAAACAATAATTATCACTAGAAACAAGCCTGACGAGAAGGGTTGGGCTGTTTTCAGGCTCATTAACCCGATTTACCCTGTAATAGGGGTTGCTCCAATAGCCCTAACTCAAAGTAGTCCAGATTCATCGAACCCAGTTTAAACCTCCTATTTCTAGGGGGTAACTCCCCCTGCACAAGAGAGAGCCTGAAAACTTTACCTCTTCACATGGAGGGGATAAACGACTTTATCCAAACACCGAAAAGTAGAGATAGATGAATACCTTCAAGCTAGTCCCCCTCAGCGACTATATATACCTTGCAACCTCCTCAGAAACCATGTAATTGCAAATCCCGCTCTCAAATTCACCATATCTTTGAGTTTCTGACTTGGGCATCGAAGGGTCTGTTGTCGGGGTCACCTCCAGTGTTTCAGACTTATTTGCAGGTCCATGAGAGCGATATTAGCCATTCTTGACGATCATATCTCGGAGTCAAGTACAATTTTTGGCGGTCAACACCGACGAACAGCGAAGGTTTGATCTTTACTATTTTTATTAAAAGAATTCACATATATGTTTACTCCCGCACAGAAATAAGCACCAACAGATTGGTGCCGTCTGTGGAAACAGAAAATATCACAGATCCAACTTCTTTGATCCAAAACTACCTTCTCAGCCATGCCTCCAAGAAGGAAGGGGAAGGCGACGGCTACCAGCCGACCGCCCTTCATCACCTTCTCCTCTTGCAGAGGACCCCCTTCAACAACCTCAACAACTTCAACCAAAACAACAATCTCATCCGGTATAGCCCCCTCCTCAGCAGATTCAGCCTCTATCAAGAGGAGCAGCACTGGGGGCTCCCGCCAAAGCGGTCCTGAATAGTACCCTATACAGTCGTTTATCAGAAACAAAGGTTCAGTCTGTACAGCGACTCCTTCTACAATGCCCCGGCCGCAACTAGATCTCCATTAAGTCATCGTCAACCGCTAGCAGGGGTCAGATCTCCGAATTCTCCTAAACAAGAGGTGAGCCCATGACGAAACTCCATGTCTAGAACAACAGGGAAGCACAAGGACCAGAAGAACTCCATCTTGAAGGGGGCGAAGAAGATCTCCCTCTCCTAGGGAATGAAGAAGGTCATTTACCTCTCGACAGCAAAGAAGCCAGATAGCAGCTATCTCACCGATTCACAGGACCAACAGAGATGAAGAGGCACCCATCACCAAGGCAGAGTTCCACAATTTCAAAGATGAAATCCTCCAAGCCCTCAATGTTGCCCCAAGCAGGGGCCGACAAAAAAATAGTCACTGTCTCACCACCATACATGAGGAGGAGTCTTGTGGATCAATCAGATCCGACCAGAGGGACGACTCAGTTCTTCACCGCCTCCGAGAATAGACGACCGTCTCAACAAGATCAACCGAGAGGAAAGCAGACAGACCAAAAGCTTTCATCTAAGCAGACCTCCTTTCTCCAAGGCAATCATGGAAGCCCATGTCCCTGAGACCTTCAAATCGCCTCACTTCGAGTCCTACCGGAGAGTCTGAACTAATCATATTGAGAGTTTTAAAACCGTCATGATGATCTATCAAGCCTCAGGCGCACTTCTGTGCAAGACCTTCCTTGCCACATCGAAGGGGCCAACAAGGAAATGGTACTCCTGACTATCTCCAGATTCCATCTTCTCATTCGATCAGTTTGAGGAACTCTTCCTCACTCACTTCATCAGCAGCCGCCGAACCGAGAAGAATAATTGTTCACATGTTCTGCTACTAAATCCCCTTCCTTCAACTTCATATTAACCAATTTCTTCAGATGAAGAATTTAATTAGATGCTGACGGTTTCCCATACATATCCATGAGAATCTCCATAGCCTCCTTTGTGGTCTTTTCCTTCGAGATATGAAATAACGCCTTTCTACTCCGCCCCAACTGAATCTGCCCTAGCACCTTATGATCCAAACGATTTCACTTCGCCAAGACCTTCGCATCCTTGTCTACATCTTTCGACTTCTCATCGAACAACGGACCATCTAGATCTTTCTGACGAAGATATGCAATCATCTGAATCTTTCACATCGCGAAGTCACTCCCATCGAACCTCTCGATCTTCGACTTGCTATCGGCCATCTCGAACCTAGTATTCTTATACCACTTGTTGAAGAATCTACCACAAATCGTAGTGCTAATAGCGGAACTCACATACCACAAGAAATAGAAACTACCACGACCAAGAAATAAAAATATTACAAAAGAGATTACCCTCTTGAAGTTGAACAATGATAACAGTTCACCTCTTGATCTCATTGGTACAAACTCTAAAGTCTACAGCCATATATATGTTCCCCAAGTAAACCTTAAATGATAAACACAAATCCAGCTTATTGGGCATTAAACTTGTCACCCCAAATAATACATAGCACCTCTAACAGTCGACTGCATCCCCAGGTTGGTCGACCGCAACGTGTAAAGCCAACTCATGAACTCTTGACAGGTCGACCGCACGGTCGACTGTCCTGCTCTCTGCTGAACCCTGTATACTCGAAGAACCTCCTACATTTAGGTTCGGTCGACCGCACCCCCGATCGGTCTACCGCAACTCTCCAGACTGCACATCTTCTACTTAATGTTGTCTTCTTTTGTTGTCTTCGTCTCCTCCTCTTCTTCTCCAACTCCAAGTACTTCGTGCCTACGTGTATTTAAGGCTACAATCCTAACAAAACCCTCGTGGCTTATAATTTTCCATACCCATTTTCCAAGAAGGACTAAGTTTTGATTACGGAGGTTAATGATACCTAAGACACCTTCACACTTAGATATGCATAAAATTGTCCAATTGCAAAGATGTTTACCCGCCTTGAAATTGGATGATCCGGACCAGAAAAAATTGCATCTAATCTGATCAATCCGCTTGGTGACCCATGAGGGAACATAAAAGAGGGACATCATATACAGGGAAATGGAGGTAAGCATTGAGTCTAGTCTTTCGCCTCTAGAAAGCAGACGACCAGACCAAGCATTGAGTCTAAATTCCACCTTCTCAATCATGGGGATCCAATTATTTTTCTGAGGTTTGCCCAAAAGCAATGGGATACCTAGATCAGAGATCGGGAATGTCGCTGAGGCGCAATTAAAAAATTGGACAATCTCAATTTGATGATTATGGGAGCCACCCAACCAGACAACCGAAGTTTTATTGAAATTAGGACTAACCAGAATTTTTTTGAAGATATATAGAAGGATTTTAAGATTCTGCATAGTAGTTCCATTAGGTTTGGTGAAAAGAATAGTGTCATCCGCATATTATAGATTAAGAACTCCCCAAAATTAGCGAAACCCACCAAGCCCTTCAATAAGGTGAGCATCCCAAGCTTCAGGAAGAAGTTTGTTAAATACATCAGCCATGAAGGAAAAGAGAAGAAGAGAAATAGGGTTTCCCTATCTAAGACCGTGCTTATATAAGAATTTATTTCCTTCAATACCGTTGATTAAAACTGAAGAGGTATCAGCGAAGAGACTATATTTAATCCACGAAATCCAACGGGGCCCGAAACCACGATGAAAGAGAATGTCAAAGAGGAATTCCCAATTCAACTTATCATAGGCTTTTTCGAAGTCTAACTTTAACAGAATACCTTCCGAATTAGTTTGATGGCAACCGGAGATAATTTCTTGACCGCATGCAACACTATCAAGAATGAATCTTTTCTTGATGAATCCCGACTGGACACGACTATCAGAGGAGAAATAACCTATTTAAGGCAATTAGAAATCACTTTCACCACAATCTTAAAGATGACGTTAAAGAGACTTATAGGTCTAAAAGAGGAGACCAAATTTGCTCCCAATATTTTAGGAATAAGAACAATGTGAGCGTAGTTGATCCTATAAAAGGAGAAATTGCCATGAAAGAGCTCTGAGAACATATCAAATAGGTCATCTTTAAGAAGATCCCATAATTTTTGAGAGAAAAATGGAGGAAATCTCTCAAGCCCAGACACGGAATCACTCTGCATGGAAAAAAGCCGCCGATTTGATCTCATCTAGGGAAAAGGCCACTTCGGTACTATAAAGATCATGCGATTCAGACCTATAAAGTGAATGTCAATCAAGATGAATAGGGCTAGCAGAGGTAGATCTCATCAGGTTTTTTAAAGAAAGCAAGGAAAGCTCTATGGAATTCCGAAGTAAATCTAAGTTCAGAGCTTTCTTCCATGATGGAAGAGATATGGTTACAACGTTGCCGATGAAAGGCGAAATTATGGAAGAAGGTAGTATCACAATCACCCGCTTTAAGCCATTTGACTTTCCCCGTTGCGCCCATTTGATGGGATCAAGATGCAAAATGGATTGGAAATCTTTTCTATATTCATTTCTTTTTAATCTATCGTGGTCCGAAATGGAACCCAATTCTTCCATCTGATCAATCTGATGAATAGAGGAACGGAAAAATTGTTGCATAGCACGAGAGTTGCCAAATTTCTCTCTGCGCCAGATTTTACAGCCATGCTTAACCGAGTGTAGTTTAAGCAGGATCCGACTAACCTATGGGAACCAACGACAGAGGAGAGGCAATTTGTGATCAGGTTAACAAAGATTTGATCCTCTAATCAAAAATTCTCATATCAAAATTTGGAGGGTTTAGAAAAATTGAAGTTAGAAAATAATCCAATAGGGACATGATCCGAACTTGGGCTGGGGAAGGCTTGAACAAAAGTTATGGAAGAAGGTGACTCAATCATTGGATACTAGGAATCAATATAATTTAGTCATAGAGGGAATTAGGCACATGTTAGACCATGTAAAAATCCTACCATTAATGGGTAGATCCACAAGTTGGAGAGAGCAGATGCATTCATTTAAACGTTGGGAATCCCTAAAAGAGGAGGAGTTCCTAAGTCTTTCATGACTGAATCTCGTAACATTGAAGTCACCACAGATAATCCAAATACCGTTAATAAGATTGATAAATGAAAGGAATTCGATCCAAAATTCCTGGCGAAGGGCTGGGGTCGGTGGACCATAAACAGAGACGACAGTAATCTGACAGTTAAATTCAATCCAATAAAGGCAGACAACCAGAAATAATTTTAGCCATTGGATGGAGATTAAGTTATAAAGAGAAACTTTATACCCGAAAAGGATCCCTCCGCAAGAATTGATCGCATTGAGGGAGATCCATTGGGTAATCAAATTACCACCTAGAGATCAGGTATTCGCAGGAGAAATGGAGTCTAGTTTAGATTCTTGAATAGAGATAATGTCACAGTGGGGGGTAGAGGAGATCCGGTGATGGATAGCTTCTCTTTTATGGGTTCTACTATATACTATCACTTAGTTGATTCAGAATATGGTTATTTTATTTATTGTACTATTGTGTGATGTCGCATATATGGTATCCATGGCTGACTTGCAGTTCAAATTTTTTTGTTGTTGTTGTCGTCATCTTTCTTTATTACACTATTAGTTACATCCACTTACTCTTTCATGCTTACACTTTTTTTCTTTACAACTCATTCTTTTTGGTGAAATAGTGGTTGCACAAAAAGTAATGTATGAGAAGTTTGGCAATAATTTTCTCGTTCACTTTGTGTCGCATGGCTAACGACAACTCACTGCCCACAAGATGGGCAGAGCAGTACTACCAAAACTTCTAGGTTCAAGAATTTTTAACTTCATGTTTCCTACATAACAATAGTCACATTTTATGTTTTTTTTCATAATTAGAAGAAGGTAGTATTAGGTTTATGTCTTGCATACTATGTTGGATAAGAAGACGATGAGATGATGAAGGAATCGAGAAGATCGGAGATGGAGTGGAAGCAAGGGAAACATTCAGCAGCAGCAGTAGGTGGAGTTGCGGTCGACTGTGCGGTCGACCGTACATGGGGTGCGGTCGACCGCCCAACTTGTAGAAGTTCCCGAGAGGGAGACGGTCGACCGATCTTTGATCTCTTGAAGGTGGACATGCATGAAGCATCGGTTCAACAGGACTTGGATCTAGTCCTAGAAGAAGATAAAGGGAGACCAATCGGCACAAAGCAGGAGAAGTGGAAGAAGATATGTTCAGAAGCCTTGGGTTTAATCCAATTGTCATCGATGAGCAAAGTCAGGTATAGGAGAAGCACAGCGAGTCTTTGGGCAAGATTCAGAACTGACTACTTGGGATCTTCATCACAAGGTCGGATGTACCAGTGAAAAAAATTGTGGGGTTTCTCAATGAAGGAAAGTATCGCTCTTCTAGATCATGAAGTGAAGTTCAATATGGAGTTATCTGAACTGAGGGTGTTCAACGCAGATGATCTAAGGGTTTCCAACTCAATATATTCACCATCAAATCCATCCAACATGATAACTGTGCTAGACGAGAAATCCGCCAAGGAGAAGTTTTTCATAGCAAGTATGATCAAGGGGTTGGAGGAGGATGCACTTAGGAAGGAGAGTCAGAAATCGACATCAACTTCTGTGAGTTGCTTGGAGGTGGATTGTACTTTGATTGGAAGGGCAAGTTTATGTAGGAGAAAGGTCCGTGGCCACCAGTACAAAGGGATTGAGCATTACATGAGAGACTGTTGCAAGCGGTTGAGTCAGAGGGGTGCCAAATCAAGTGCTGCTGAATCAAGTGATGGCTTAAATAATGCTTTTGTTTCAAGTTCTTTAGATGTGAATTTCGGTTGTTCTTTTGATTCGGTGAGTTCTTCTCAAGTTTGCTCCGAGAGGGAGATAGTTTCTACTTACAAGTTTGCCTCATGTCGTTGTATGGGAACGAAGAATGAAAAGACTTGTGAAGTAAGATGTGAGAAAACAAATGAGTCGAAGATGACAGGCGGAAGGGGACACACACTAGAGGAGGGCATGCATATTCCTTTGATGAAGCGGAGCCTTATTTCCATGAGAACTATAGAAGCTCGGGACTGCAGGTACACAGATCTAGGTGGAGTTCGTTCAGTTTGGGAAAGTTATTGCAAGGTGATGAAGGGTAAGAGGGGGATTGGGCAGGATCAGCACAACATCTACCAGCTTTGGAGGAACAAAAAAACTTGCGCAAGTGTTTCAAAGCCCATTGTTCATAAAGCATCATCTAGTATGCCATCACTAGAATCATCTGAGCGAGACTGCGACGTTCGAATATCGTCGGAAGGTGGAGAGAGCCTTGAGGTAGGTGGAGTTCGTATGGAGGGTGGCACCTCCATGATTACATCTACTGGGATGTGCCCTTGAGGGGGGCATACATCGGAAGAAAAACAGGTGGAGATAGATTCAACTAGCAGAGGAAGCCATTGAAACGAGTTATTTGCAAAAAAAGAAGGTAAAGAGTAGAAGATTTTAAATCACACAGGTGTGAATTCATGAGTATGTAATCCAAGGTGGAGATTGTTGGGTTTATGTCTTGCATACTATGTTGGATAAGAAGACGATGAGACAATAGAGGAATCGAGACGATCGGAGATGGAGTGGAAGTAAGGGAAACAGTCAGCAGCAGCAGGTGGAGTTACGGTCGACTGCGCGGTCGACCGTACATGATGTGCAGTCGACCGACCAACTTGTAGAAGTTCCTGAGAGGGGGACGGTAGACCGACCTTGAGGTGCGGTCGATCGACAGCGGATTTATTGGGTCGGATCTTGGTGATTCGTGAGAAGCCCAACTTGCTCTTCAAGTCAGATCTGACGGCTCTTATCGTAGGGTTATCTCTTCAGGAATATCCAATGGTTATTGTATTAAGATATCAAACTATGTTTTCTCTAGATCTCTATATATTGTTGTTATTGGCCTCCATTGAGAGCCAAGAGAGAGAGTACTTCATTGAAGGAGAGATTGAGTGATTCTCTAATTGTAAACAACTAGTACTTACTGGTGAGGCTTGAGATTGGATCGTGGTGAGAATTGTAATATTCTTGTATCTTCTCTAGTTGAATAACATCTTGGGTTTCTTCTCCTCCGGATTAAGGCGAAAACCCCAACCGGGACAAATTTGTGTATGCTTTGGTGTGTTTGGTATAATCTCATATGTGCTTGGTGATTTGTGTTGATTGCATCGAATAACTCAACAAGATCCTAAGAGGGGTTTTCTGTTGAAATCCCTAACAGGTAGATCTCAAGCTTAATTTGTGTTGTATTGGGTGGACGGTATATTGTTCATCTACTGGCAGTCTGGGATTTAAGTTTTGTGCTCCTATCTCAATCCTTTGAGATTATGAAATGAGATCCTCGTACCGTCTCGTACGTTTTTTTTGTGTGCAAGCCTCGAAATTTTCTGGGTTAAATCGGACACCGTGAAAATATAAATATTGTGTTTTCTCATTTTAAATTTAGGACGTGAGATCCTCAACACTGATTTACGACGTGAGATCCTCAACTCTTAGCCTTATTCCATCTCAGTGGTATAAGGGTGGCGCGCACCATTTTCTCCTTCCCTAAATTATGGGTAGAAATAGTTCTTCTGGCTAATTGGTAAGGCACATGCAGTTGGAACTCATCCTCATATGTTATCTCTTCAGAGGATGCTTATTCTGGACTAACGATCATCTACCGGTAATTGCAGGGCTCATATTTTTATATGGAATTCCTGCATCTTCAGATGCCTAGGCAACATTTTGTTGCATTTCAGAGTTTGCCAACAATGTATCAGTCTGTATGCAGCTGTAAATTAAATATAGCTGTGCCACTTTCTTAGCGCATTCGTGCTCTATCTTAATGTATTTGTGCTCTCTCCTGGTATATATGGTACCTATTCTCTGTAAATATGAGGGAATAAGATGCTTTTGTATATTCTTTCATTTCCTCAATAATTCCTTTGATCTTCTTGGTCGGATATCTTCATTTAATTAATTTATTTTGTAGCCTTAAAGCATGTATATACAAGAATTATTGTAATAAAGTGTGGTTAATAGAAATTTATATGTATAAAAGGAACTTGTATATGCTTCTCCTGTAATCCTGTAACTACGTACTTCCGACTTCTCTGTCTTTAATTTTAGTTCAGTTTTTAAACAATTCAGCTTATTATGTGCCTTAGATATGAATAATATTCCATGACAGAGATTATATTTGACTGGGAGAAACTAGCACCTTCTAATTAGTTATCAAATTTCTCGGATAGCCCTCTTGTTGCTTAATTATTAGCTAACTTTAGAAATTTGGCATTGATTCATAAGCAGTAGATGTTATTCTAAGAGTTGGTGAAGTTGTACTCGGTCGATTCATTGTGGGTTTGCCGGACTTTATTCTTACTTCAAAGCATCTTTCTCGTACTCTTGTTATGGCATTATTTATCATCATCATCATCATCATTCCTTCGAAGAGTTTTATCTTGAATCACAAAACTATCGGGATATATTCCCATATGTAGTATTAAATATTGTTATTGCATTGCATATATTTGATATTGTCGCCAACAATTTCCTGAGGTTTGTCATACGTACATACCTAAACAAGTTGATCGTTTTTTCCCCAAATTTTGAACCTATGAACCTAACCGAATTATTTCTGAACCCGTATTTGTGAGTATGGATAGTGCTTAATAAAAGCAAACCTTTCCTTCTTCTAAGTTAAGCTAAACTAACGGACATTGTGAGTTCCATGTAAAAAGTGCATGTATGTGGTCCCTCATTAAGGATAAACTTTAAGACTTCAAACGAAACAGCCAAACAGAAGCCTAAAGTATTAGCATTATCTCTTTCCCTTTTTTTTGTGTGGATAAGGTGGTTCACTTCATTTCTTCACAACTAAGAATACTCATGAAAATAGCAAAGAAGAACATGATCTCTTTAATTAGTACTCACCATCAAATAACAATATATATACAAATTAATGCACAAGAAACATTCAATGCCTAATCAAGGATAACAAAAAACTGTGAACTCTCTTCTTGATTTGTTCCTATTCAACAGCTTGTGGATTCTCCATGGATGTTGTCAAGAATCGCAATCACTCCAACAACAAAGGCCTGGTCATATCCTGGTTGAACTGCCACATAGTACAAGTCTCCATCTGCATTCATCTCCTTCACTCTCACCTACACCAAAACTTAGAATCAATTCTACGACAAAACGGAATGATCTACACAACGTGACCCTTCTCTTTACCTTAGCAACAATGTTTCCTTGGTTGTCATTAATGGTGCAAGCCTTGTTGAGAAAGGATCCGTTTATCTCAAAGTCCCAGTCCTTGTTGTAACTCTTGGGCTCCACCGAAATCCTAACAGCATTGTTCATCACAAGGCATGACCTTGGATCTTTCAAGCTGAATACCGACTTGTTCTTGTTTGGCCTACCGGACTCCATGTGGTACCCTCTCCATCTATCGTAAAAACTCAAAGCTTGGACTATACCTCCCTTAAAAACAAAGTTAGCATAAATTCAGTCACGATTTACTTACAAATATACAGATGACAGTATGTAACATAGATATATACTTTTTTCTGAATGAAGAGTATGGATGATCCGTCGCCATCTTTTAGTATCAACTTCCCTTTGCCTCCAAGAATTCCGCAGCCTTGGACAGAAAACACGATATTTTGGTGAGAATTCAAGACTGCAAAGCCACCTCCATTCACGAGTCGCGGTCTCTTCCTTACTATTAGCATCGCTTGCGATGGGGAGCAGAAGATCTTGCTTACAATTGGCTTAAGGTTGATGCTTGATTCAGTGCCCATATATGGTTAATCTTGTGTCAAAACAAAACAAGCTTGTATTGGAAGAATTAATGCGAAGAAATTGATGTTGAAAGATGACTACAAAGAGTATATATATATATATAGAGAGAGAGAGAGAGAGAGAGAGAGAGAGAGATGGTGGGTAATCTCTTTAAATTTGAGTGTAGCCAATGAATTGCTTGTGTGCAAACTCAAGGTAGGCAAGATGCCTAATAAAGCAGATGCATATGGCTGGAAAATTGATTGTTGAGAATCTCTACAGTTTTATACTTAAAAAGTAGTAGGCTAGAAGTAGCTCGAACATTTTCTTTTTGGATAATACATATATATAGAAGTTAATAAAAGAACTATCAGCCAACCAGGTGTCTTACAAAGAAATGACACCATTGAGTCATTGACCTAAGAGCAACACTTAATACTATAAAAAACACAAGTTTCAAAGTTAAGGTAGTAGATTCGAGATCTGCTTAAGACCTTCCAATTCGGCAATTCCTATACCTAGCTAGTTAATTACTTCTTATCGTCGACAGTCAAGAACCGTGCATAGCACACGTTGGGATTATATTCCAACATATTGTATTGGCTCCGATATAGCAGTTCTAAATGGATAAAGTTTTATTTCTAATAAAAATAAAGTAATTAACAGCTATAGTTTTGAGAAGCATCTTTGAATAAGGTTGCTTTAAGGTACCAAATTGCTCACTATTTCCGGATGATTCATTCATGTTTGATTATACTACATTATGCAAGTGTTTTCCAACATTAAACTCTCACGTGTTTTCCAACTTTAAACTCACATTTGACTCCTTTTCCATTACCTAGCTTTGCTTAACCCTTGATTTGGGGCTTTTGATTCCTTAATGCTATTTTTAAGCCTTAAGACAAGCTTAACCTCATCATTATGATCTCTATCTCATCTCTCTTTTCTCTAACCCTCTTTCCTTTCATAGAGTACTTTATAAAATACTAGTATTTAGCACGTGTAATGCACGTTTTAATAATTGGCACGTGCAATGCACGTTTGAATAACTATTTTTTAAAAGTATAATAAGTATAAGGAAAGAGTTGGAGTTGCACGTGCGATACACGTAAGTTAATATACTTTTTTAAAAGTATAAATAAAGAGTATAATGGGAGAGTTAGAGTTGCAGGTAAGTTGATAGATTTATAATACTACAACTCCAATTCTCCCATTAAAATAGTTACTAGTAATTTACATGTGCGATGCACGTCTTAATAAATATATAATTTTTAAAGTAAAAATTCCGACGTAGTCTAGCCTCGAACTTGAGACCTCTTTTATATTAATTATGTATAGGCAATATACGTAAATTGGTAGATTTACGTAAGACAACTCCAACTCTCCAATCTCTAATATTATAATGGGAAAAGGCCTTAGTGTCATTTGTAAATCTACCAACTGTGCATTGCACGTGCATAATTAATATGAAGAAGGTCTCAGATTCGAGTCTTCACCACATCAGATTTTTTACTTTAATTTTTTTAATATATTAAATGTGCATCACAAGTATAAATTATTATATATCTATCTATCTATCCATCTATCTATAATATAATATGTATATAATAACTATTATAATGGAAGAGTTGGAGTTGTAAATCTATCTACTTACAACTCCAACTCTCCCATTATAATCTTCACATTTACTTTTAAAAATATATAATCCTATTAATTAAGACATGCATTGCAGTGTAAATTAGTGTTTTTACTTTAATTTTATTTTAAAAAACAATGCACTTGTAAATTACTAGTTATAATAATTATATATGATTCTCATTACTGGGTCAGGCTTAATTTATATTCCAGCTATTTATCACGCTATTGGTTATACCGAATTCATTAATATGTCGACGATGAAAGATCATGTATTTGACTCTCTAGACTCGATAATGATATTATGATCACCAGTACAATCTTGTATTCACAATAACCAATTAATAAAGAGACCAGAGCGAGTTAATTATTTTTATAGAATATACAAATAGTAATGCTTCAGCCACTACCAATTTCACTACATTTATCTTCACTATCTTAGGTGGCATACTCTTATTGGAGAGTTTCCCCACCTACTTTATCTTCTCCTACCTATTGGAGTGTGCCACCTAAGATAGTAAAGAGAAATGTAGTGAAATTGATAGTGGATTTAGCATTACTCTTGTATAAAAGGAACAATGGTCAAACTATTTGCAACTAAGGGTCTGTTTGGTTCAAAGGAGGGGAGGGGAGGGGAGGGGAGGGGAGGGATTTTAATGGAGGGGAGGGAAGGGGAGGGATTTAATGAAAACTCTGTTTGGTTCAAAGGAGGGGAGGGGAGGGAAAATAATAATTTTCTTGTTTGGTTCACAAGGGGAGGGAATGGATTTTATAATAAAATTACTTTTATACCCTTTTGCATATAATAAGAAATTCATACAACCACATCCTTGTTTGGTCATCCTGAAATAGGAATTTGTCTGTGCAATCTATTATATGTATACTTGACTGTTATCAAATGCAAATCTCTGTTTGTATTCTCATCTCTTCCTTAATTTGTAGGTGATGGAGGAAATTTTGCTGGTGGTTTTGATATTAGAATTTTTGGGGAGGTTCAAAAGACAGGTGCGGATTATTAATCCAGAGAAGTTGAGAAAGTGTACACATTTGATCCTAGTCTGTGATATATATGGTTCTCATTACTGCTATCTTAATTTGTCTTAATTAACAGGAGATATAGTTTTGCTGAAGAGAATGACACAGAAAAAAAAGTAACCAGTAAGAAACTTGTGCCTACGACAAAAGTGAAATCGTAAAAGCTATGGGAAGTGATATACTATTCCAGACTATTGGAAAATGTGGATTCCTTCCCGTTCTTGAATTGTTCAGTGCATATAATTAACTGCAAAGATGAACCTTTCCATAATGTTTGTGTCATGGCTTGAAATATTAACCAATACTGAAATGCACTAACTGTTAGGTCTTCGCTGATACTTCAAATGAACACAATATTAGTTATAAATGACAACTGATACTAGACCTCGATAAGGAGTTTGCAAACCATAGTTTTAATTAATTAGACATAATTCTCATGATAAAGCACAAATTTGTCAATTGTTTTATGGTTATTCAAAGATACACATTTGGATAGACAAAGGAAAACCCAAAGTACTACACCCACATTATTCCTTACACTCAAGTCTTCAGGGTTGTCATGGTCGAGTATGAACTCCTGAAGCTCAATTTGTATTGCCATAATTGACTCCTGAAGCTCAATTTGTAAATATCTCTTGTTTCACTCTTCATACTGATTTTGTTTCAAATGAAAAAGTGCACAAAGTGTGACTGTATGCTGATAGTGTTGTGTTCAGCATGCGAGTGTGTCTGTATGCTGATAGTGTTGTGTTCAGCATGCGAGTGTGTCTGTATGCTGATAATGTTGTGTTCAGCATGCGAGTGTGTCTGCACTCTGCAAGACTGCAAACATTAAGAGAAGGAACCAAATGAAATTGGAGATCAGTAAACCATCAATTCCCCACCAATGAGGGCTTACAAGCAGATGTGAATGATATGCATAAGTATTTCCAAAATCAATATGATGATGCAGGATGCACACAAAATATGAGCTTTGATAATTTAGCAGGGATATCAGCAAATAATAATATTGCCACAGGAATTATTGATGAAAGCTTTTGGAATGTCGATGAATAGTCTTACTTTGCACTTTGCACGACTGTTCTGAGGGAAAGGAAGATGATTGCCACAGATTTTTTAAATGTGAGATGCATTGAGCTGCTTCGGTTGGAGTTAATCTCAGCCCCTTTTGGGATGCTTTTGCTAAAGTACAGATACCTGCTAAAGGAATTGGACACATAAATCGAGTGAGATGGAGTTTTCAAACAAATAATTTCCATTAGCAATAAGTACTGAAGTTTACGAGTACATTAATTATGCAAGTCTTCAGGGTTGTCATGGTCGAGTATGAACTCCTGAAGCTTAATTTGTATTGCCAGAATTGACTCCTGAAGCTCAATTTGTAAATATCTCTTGTTTCACTCTTCATACTGATTTTGTTTCAAATGAAAAAGTGCACAAAGTGCACAACGGTCAACAGTCGACCAACACATAAATAGCAAACATCAATCAAATAATGAACCAACACATAAAAGTGCACAAAGCAAGTAATGTACATATACACACAAAATAAACACAAAAAGTAGATTAAATTCATGAACTTTGATTAAGTTCCAAAACATAGACAATAAAAGTAGATAAGAGACAAAAAAAAACATCCTTCCAAAACATAGACAATAAAAGTAGATAAGACAATAATAGTTCCTTCCATCCCATCCTAACATGATGGGGGATCCAATGAGCCAAAGACCATTTGCATGATCACTGCCTTGCGTGCTTCAGATGGCAATTGAAGAATTGGCCTGAGTTTGTCAACATCTTTCATTAGAGAGCAAAAAATCTGAGCTAATAAGTTTCCATCAAATCCACATTCTTTGATTAAATTCCAAGTTTCTTCCCCTGAAATTGGAGGCAGCTTGTAGTTTTGTTGTTCTTTCATTATGCCATTGCCTTCTTTCATTATGGTATTGCCTTCTCTTAGGGCCTCTGAAACAGCATGCATTGCCCCTGTAATTTCACTCGCTTCACTATCTTTCTCTTTGTTGGTAGCCACTTTGGATTTCTTCCTTTTGCTGCCAGTACTTGCTGTAGGTGAGGGTTCTTGTGATTGCATTTCAGGAGCTGAGAAATTGAAACTGTTACCATTACCATCATCAACAAAAGCATCAATATTCTCCAAAAAAACCTCATTCCGAGTGATGCGATTATCAAGATCATCAATGGATTCAAACAAGTCTTGTTCAGTGGCTGAATATCCTCGTTTTCTCATCTCAGATGCAGTCTCAGCTTCTTCTCCAGTAGCTCGATTAATCCCATAAAGTTTCACCATCTTCTCATAATTCGGAATTGGAGTATTTTTCCAGTATGCTGCTTTAGGTTTTGACTGCAAAAAAAGGAAAATTTTACTGCTTGTTAGCCACTAACTTAATAATGATATATAAATGTGAGAAACAAGATTTAAGGAACTTTACCTGTATCAGAGCATCCCAAACTTCAGGCTCAGCATCCCATAGATGAGTAGTTGGATTCCAAGCAAAACCACTCATACCATTTTTAAAAATATCGTAAACATCTGAAAAGTTCTTTTTCAATGTTTTCCAACGATTTTTCACCTTATCTTGGTCAATTTTCCTCCCAAACAATACACTAAGCTCATTCACAATGTTATCGTACGCAGTGGTGGTAAAGGTACCACTAACTTTGTTACATTTTTCACACTCGTGCATGAAAGCATCGATAAGAGCATCATCCATGTCTCTTGTCCAGGTCAAGCTGTCCCTACCATTGTTTGTCGATAATTGTTTTCTTGGTGCCATACTGTGATATTTATTAAATATAGCATAAACAAAATTAATAAAATTAGAGAAGGAAAAAATTAACATTGTAATAATAAAGACTTCATGTCTCATTTAAACAAAATCAGCATTACAACATACCAATATTAAATCATACATTTAAAACTTCTGACTCAAAGGAAAAACAACATACAGTAATGTGAAAAATCCACAACAACATTCATTTTCATCATAATTCAGTCTAAACAATCATTTTGATAATCTGTCCACATTTGATTTGCTAAACTATCTCTTATAAGTTCACCCTGAGCAACCTCCTCATTATCGCCTCTTGGAGCTTGATAATTTTCGTGAGATACATTTTCATTTGCAAGTTCTGCATCTACTTCAGCTATGAGGTCTTCATCTGGGTCTATGCTCATTAGATAATTATGGAGAATGCAACATGCAATAATGATTAGTTTTTGAGTTTTGACTCCATAAGTAGGCTCTGTTGAATTTGATAAAATTTCAAATCTTTTTTTAATACACCAAAGGCTCTTTCAATTGCATTGCGTAATGATGCATGACGAAGATTAAATAATTCTCTATGATTTTGAGGTGGATTTCTTGCTGAATATTCTTTCAAATGATAGCGAACTCCTCTATAAGGTGTAATCAGTCCACTTGTCAACATGAAGCCAGCATCCACAAGGTAATATTTTCCTATAACCAAAGTAAATAATGAATGTGATAGTTTGAAAATAAACAAATAAATAATTTCAATGTATTATGAGGTCTTAATTACCTTGAGGAATTTTAAGCCCATCTTCTCGTCTTAATGCATTCTTTATAATTCTTGAGTCAGATGCAGTGCCTTCCCATCCAGGGAGCACATAAGTGAACCTTAAATCAAATGTGCATGCTGCTAACACATTTTGTGTTGGGTAGTCTTTCCTACCACGATATCGGGGAGCATCTTTAGAAGATACTTTGACACGTATATGTGTCCCGTCTATGGCACCAACACAATCCTGAGACAACATTTTTAGATTAATAAAATATTAATGTATCATGACAATGGTTGAGTGTATAGTAATTTAATGATAACTATTTACCTTGAAATATGGGTAAAATCTACTGCTACCATCTATTTCAGGAGGAACTGTTGAGCCATCGGGTTGTACAAGGAACTTTTCTTCCAATTGGAGGATAGCACTCAACACTTGATGAAGATGACGACTAATCGTCTCGCCAGAACGACGGAACCAAAAGTTTACTTCACAATTTTTAGCATTATGTGTTAATATGTAAATTGTTTTTGCAACTTGTTCTTCGACACTTGACCATCGTGTGGGTCGTAACCCACCCTCATTTTCCAACATACCACACAAGGTTAAGAAAGCTTGATGACCCATTCTTAATATATTTCTACTAGTTTCACTGCTACAAATTCGACCCATTATTTCTTCACGTACCCTTTCTCTCTCGGAACTCATACTATAACTAATTTTTCTCTTCCGAGACATCCTAACATAGTAATAAGCAACAACACATATGAATGTTGCTACAGCTCTTCGGCGCAAATCAAACCATCTATTGCATAATATTTTCCAATCTTGATTATCCATCTGACACAATGAAACATTCATAAAATTAAATTAGAATGAAACATTGTACACAACTAGTTACAATCTGAACAAACATTCTATAGATGCTAAAAAAATTATTATGTAATTGAAACAATGTATTAAAATCTCAACTAAGAACAAACATTCTACAGATGCTAAAACTAGAATGAAACAATGTATTAAAAAAAATTATAACACATTGAATAAGGCATCATAATGTAATTGAAACACAAATAAAAATTTTCACTTGAAGATCTGAGTCATGAGATCTGATTCAAAGTAGGGAGAAAGAGAGAATACATCAAATAATAATTCAAAGCAGAAGATCTGATTCACTTGAAAATTTTCAATCATAGATCATGAAGAAAATACCAACCAAACTAAACTAAACCCAACACCAAACCCACCAAGAATACATCGTTATCAACATACCTTGATGAATGCAGGGGCGGACGGCGGTCGGCGGACGGCGGCGTGCGAACGGCGGAAGGGGGCGTGCGAACGGCGGATGGGATAGGGAGAAAGAGAGAGCGGGAGACTGGGAGAGAAACAGTCACTGCTAGTAGGGAGAAAGAGAAGTTTTTTAGGATTTAGATTTTTTAAAGGGCAATTTAGTCATGCCACTTTAAAAAATTAGCCCTATTTTCTCTCCCCTCCAAATCCCCTCACTTTTGGAGGGGAGCCAAAATTGGCTCAGGAGGGGTGTTGCACCCCCCCATTTCCCTCCCCTCCCCTCCTAAAAATTGAACCAAACAAGAAAAGTAATAAAAAACCCCTTCCCTCCCCTTCCCTTCCCTCCATTCCCCTCCAACCAAACAGACCCTAAGGAATAGTTTCTAATTAATATTATATGTCTCCTATCTTATAATATTTTCTATTGGATGTGTGACCTTTCTGCAAATTTAAAATTTGTTTTTGTAATAGTTCCTATTTATGTTATCTAATCAATTTTTTAACTACTTAAATTGTACTAAAGATTTTGAGAAAACTAGGTAAGAGTTACTTGGTAACAAAGTTTTGATACCACCTGAGTGTGAAGCGTGAAAAATGTGAAATTGTAGTAATTACCTGTAAAGAGAAATAAACAGAGTATCAAAAACCTTCAAAGATGATATCATTCTGTAAAATAATATTCTTGAAAATAATGTGAATTATCAATTTCAAAAATATTAACGTAATCATGCATAACTTTAAAATTTCTCATGACTTCTGATCCTGTTTTTGATACTTCACTATCATATGAGGGTTCCTCGGGTTCTTTTATATGTTCATTTTCTTCCTTAATATGTTCGTTTTCTTCCTTTATATATTCATTTTCTTCTAGAAATTGTCTAGATATTATTGTAGCACTCCAGATATAGCGACTAAACTCTCTGTTTTCATAAAATAATAAAGATATTTCGTAAAAAGTTAAGTCATCAATTATTTGAACACTTATGTTGTTTTGTTTCAATGGCAAACACGGATTGAATACACAGCTGAAAAATTACAAAAAATATTGAAACCTAGCCATGGATCCATGCGAAAATCATAAATCGTGTTTAGGAATTATACCTTATGGATGGATCTGCTGTCTCCAAGATATGTCGATCACAGCACTGCAATATTGCGGTACCTCTAAGGTATCCACACGAACGGATCAAAACCAAGCTTTCCTCACGCCGCGGTGCTAGCTGCGGGATAGGGCTTTTCCCCACGATCTCTCTCTTACAATTTTATTGACGGCTAGGGTTTTCTTGTGTAACTCTTTTTCACAGATATGTATCATATATATAGCTGTAGAAAAGTAATACTAAGAGAGTAATGAGGTTATTGGGCTTACAATCCGACCTGAGTCAGATTCGTGTATGGGCCTCTGAACTTTAGTAAGCCCATTTAATCTAATTAAATGTCCAACCAATGTCAGCTGTCCAAGTCTTACTTGGATTCCCAATTAAATTCATCTTATGAATTTAAATCCCAATTTTGATCCATTCTAAGTGTGTGACCCTGTAGCTTCTCATTACGTTGACAGTAATACTAAAATCATATTCTAGTATTACAAACAGTGAGCGGTATCTAGCAATACATCACTTTTACTCAAGTAACGGGAATATCAGTGATTAGACATAACCTATCCGTGACCAATATTACCATGTAGTCTAGTCCCTTTGTCCAGATATCTTAATTGACCACAAGGCATAGAGTGTGTCACCCTTATATAGTTCAATCTTTGGTTTCTTAATGTCCGAGTAGACTTACCAAAACAAATTAGCTCAATATCTCATATTGACACATTTGAGTACGGCCATGCATTTTGCAGTCTCACTCAATCAAGGGGCCCGTAGATATCGCTCCTGTTATGTAAGAGGGATAAATCATATTTTAGTCACTCACATCCCTCCGCATGATTTGTAGTATATCCAATAGTCAACTTTATAATTACCTTATTACAGGCAACATTTGACGACATTAAAATATATAAGTTCTCATGTAGAGAACCGTAGTGACTTCAAGTCAAAGGACTACATACACCATGGTCACTGTGAGAACCGCTTATGACACTCACGTAACGATCCATGCAGCATTTTCATGGTAGGTCAGTCCAGTACATTATTACTCTAATATGTACCCATGTGAAGACTTGATATCTCATATCCATGACCCGTGAGATATGGTCATCAGTCTACGCACATATTAGTCTCTATGAAATATTGTTGTCCTAATTCACAATAATACTTGACTAGGGACATTTAAGAATAGTGTTCTGATTACAACCAATAGGATCTCACAATTAAGTCATGCACTTGATATCCCTTGGTATTGAACCTACTATTCTAAGAACTTTATTATGCTTATTTAATCACAATAAACAATACAATAAATGAAATGCCTCATATATTATGAAATAAATGTCATAATGCAATGTAAACTAGTAATGTGAGGCTTTGTCAGTGGGTCAGCGATGTTATCATCTGTCGGTACGCTGTACAAGAGGCTGTGACCCTCATGCTTTCGTTGTGCAAGAGGCTTTGTCAGTGGGTCAGTTTGTTATGCACGTGTATTTTTGTACCGTTACGAGTAATATTAGTAACATATTTTTATATAAATATCATACGTATCTTATATTCTGATTATTTATATGTTTTCCGTTTTCTCAAAACTCATTTCAATCCTAGTTTTAGCCAACTCAAACATTTATTTTAATCTTTGTGTTTTACGTACATTGTACGTGCTTTCAATATACGTGTCGATTACGTATATTTTCCGTTACGTGAAATATCCGTAACATTATTAAACATCCATGTTTTGTATTTTGACTGTTTTCATTCTCCCAAATTAATTTTAATATTTTTCACGTGCGCACGTAAAATTTTATTCATTTTGGTCTCTAAAATTTTCTAAGAAGTAATGCACATTTTTCTTCTCACTTTATTTATTACATTTTGTATTAGTTATTTTTATAAAAACCCACGGACCTAAAATTTCTTTCAAGGCCCACAAAATTTTAATTAACTAAAAAACCTACACTACTTGTCATGTGTAATACCCACACACACATTTTTATTTCAATAAAAACAAAAAAAAAAAATTAAATATGTGAGTGTACACAAAGCACGTGCACGTGCACACGTGCAATGTGCACACTCCAAAAGTATATGGCCGACTATTCATTGGTGAGTGGGGTGAGAGGAGTAGGGGTAGTGGGTGAGTAATTGTAGTTAATTAAATCCACTTATATATAATTAATTAAACCCCTTTATAAAACTACCCAACCCTTCATCAGCAAAAGAAATCAAACAAAACAAAAAAATGAAGTGTTGTGCTGTTCCTTGCTGTTGAAAATTTCGATGGTGTTTTTGCTTGGTTTTGTGGATTTTAGAGTGCTTTTGAAGGGGGATTGCTACTAAGATACTCCTCATATGGGTGGGTGATTTCTTGAACTTTCTAAAAGAATGGTAGTATACATGTGTAGAAAAAATTGATGTTTGAAAGTGACATTTTGTATGAATTCTAGTTGATTGTTGTGATAAATATGATGTTGATATTTAGAATGTTGGTAGAAATAAAACATGAAAATTGTTGCATTCTAAATGAAAACATCATCATGATATAACTAGGTTGTTAAATAAAAATTCAAATTCAATAAAATGTTGAAGTGGTTAGGCACTAATAATATGCCATGTTTGGGTTATAAGAATTGTGTATTTGTATGCATAAAGTTGTTATTTGTATGCATAAAGTTGTTAATTTATACTTAGGAAGTTGTGTGAATATTAAAAATGAATTATAAAATTGATGAGAAGTGAGAAATGCTGAAAAGAAAATACATTCATGATGTAGTCAATTTTTTTCTCATCAAAACATATAAATGCTAGATTTATGAAAGTGATTATTTAAGTACTAGAATCATAAACGTGATTATTTGAGTTAAATTGGGAATGACTTGATGCTAATATAAGTAAAAGTTATAAGAAATTATTTCTGGAAACTCAAGAATATGTTTTGTGAGCAATCAAATTGAGAAAAGAAATTAGAAATCGAAAATAGTTGAAAGTGTTTAAAATGTGTTTTATCATAAAGTCGAGTTATATGAATTTAAACCCATATATAATCAGATATGGTGCTTTGTCTTAGTGGCTTTTTGTCGCCACGTGCCACCTTTATTTTTGTCGTCTTTGGTGGATCCCTCTTGTTCCTATTTAGTCTTCTTCGTTTCGTAAGTTATTTCTACCCGAAATGCCTTTTTGGATCTTCCTCAATGTCCCGACTATTCACGAAACGTGATAAGCAGATGGGGGGTCTCTCTGGTCGCTGGTTCGAGCCAGGGGTTGGCTCTGCTTTTCTCTATTTTTTAAAATGAAGCCTGAGGTGTATTTGGGTATTTAATAAACACAGAGATTTTATAATGCACACTATAAGTTGGCACAGTGGTTTGGCGTTGGCTTGTGGGGCCGTTGGCTCTGGGTTCGAGCCCGGGCATGCACAATGAGTTCTAAACTTTATTTTTTATAATTTCCAAGTTTTTAAAAAGGGGAAACTTCTTATAAATATTATATAATATTACTAGACTTCATGGGAATTATTTTAAATATTCTAAGAGATATTTTGAGAACTTTAAAGTCATGAATTAAATAAATTTTAGATTCAATTTTGAGAAGAGATTGTATATGAGTAAAGATTTTTAAAGAGTTAAATCAAGTCTAATCATGAGGGAGAAATAAGAAATTCCTAGAGGTTAATTGTAAAGGGTTGGTGTTTTAAATTCCAAAAAAACTTTGTATTTGGAAAATATACTTGAAGAATAAATGAAAGTGAAAAGGGTTTATTTAATCAAAGAAACTTTTGTAGCTTATTAAAGTGAATTGTTGGTTGTGTGATCAACCAAGAAGTATTTACTTCATAGTTGGTAAATAAGAATGAATTAAAAGATTGAATGAGATATGAATAAATCAGATTGGGAATATGAATTATAAAAGTATGAATACTCCATGATTTTTGAACATGAAAAGATGTTGATTCTAGAGGCTTAGTGAGATCCAGGTACCAACAAAGTAATGATAATGATTATTGATTTGAGAAGTGGCCAATATGGGTTGTCATTCTCGGTATTTTTGTGTAAGACCGGTAGGAGGGTAAGCTAGTTCTAGGTGGAAGTATGTATTCATGTTTTAAATTTAAGGATAGGCACTAGGAGAAGACATAATAAAACTTGGGCAAACGTAAGTGGGACGCCTTTATATAGTCTGACGGTGGAGTCTAGGACTATAGACCCAATTTGATGGTGGACACCGGAACTGTGGTTTTTTACGAGGGAGACGGGCCTTAATTAAATCCGGGACTATGATTGGTTTGAAGGTGGACTCCAGGATCATGAATATTCAAGTGGATGGGAGGTCGTTCTCCAGTGTATATGCGTATACTGGGGCTAGAGGGACACTTGCGGGATGTTCGCACGATGATGATTTTCGTATAGCTTGACGGTGGACTCTAGGGCTGAATCTGTACTCGTGGGATATCTAAAACTAGATTTTGTTACCGAGTAATTTTTCATGGCGAGGGATTAAACTCTTTATTGTGGAGTACGTAGGTGCTTGCCCTCGGACCTATGTAGAATGGGATGCATAGAATCCGAACAAGTATGCATTAGTGTCAATGTAATATAACATCTGCATTAGGTATTAAATCATATCATACACTGACATGTTTAGGATAGTCACTCTTTTACACGTTAATATGCATTCAAGTTTGTAGTTGCTAAAGTAAGAGAATCGTTATATTCAACATAGTGAGGATCGCTACTTTATAACATTGCGTCGGTTGTAAGCAATTGACGTGCCCACAGATTTTTCAGTGCAGAGATTGGATTGGCAAGGACTTAAAGACGATTTGATGCTAAATATTATCTTCAGATTTAAGTTGTTGATGTTTAAGTTGTATATTTCTTTGTTGTAATTTCCGCTGCGTTGATGTAAAGAACAGTGTTGTTTAAAAAAAAGTTTTAATTCCTTGTAAAATTGTACGAATTGAAGTAAAAGATTCTGTTGTGCTACGAATTACATATAAATGGAATTCGGGGTGTTACAATTTTGAACTCTTCTAAATCTGTTGGAGTATGTCTAATAGGTTTATTTTTTATTATTTTGTTCATGTCTATTAATTCCAGTATTCTAAAAGTCGTTAGGTGGTAGTCGGGTGGCCGATGAAGGCCTAGCGCCTAGACCTTGTAAGCGGGGCCTAAGAGGCTAGGCGCTAGGCATTTTTTAATTATTTATTTTAGTTTAGTTTATTTTTACCCCAATTTATCTTTTGATTTTGTTTTGTTGTTCCATCATGCATTATCATGCTCTTTATTGCTCCTCATTCTTACTCTTGATTTTTCTCCTTGATATTGCAAGATGAGCTTTAGATGGTCTAAAAGACACAATTGCATCAAGATATTGGTTTTCGTAACAGATTTTGGTAGAGCAATTATTTTTCTGGATAAGGAATTGCTTCCCATCAGAATTTTTAATGTCTTAATTAGATGTATCGAGAAAATAAACTATTATACTAGTTCTAGTCTGTCCCTTTTGAAATATGGATTGACTTATCTTTTCATAATCAAAATCATCAGTAGATTTGATATCTTGGAGGTAAACAGTGTTTGTACTAGTAGTTTTCAGTGAACTCCAACCTACAATTTGTAATGTTTGGTTGTGTGATCTTCTATGAAAACAATTTTGGGGAAAAAAATAAAGAAGTCATCTCTTCCTAATTTGATGATTGTCTAAATATGTAGTAGCTATATAAGTATATATATATTTGAATATAAAAAGATTGTTGTCATCCCGTTTCATTGATAAGTTGATATCGGAACAATAACGCTAAATCTTAAGATGAAAACAAACAATCAGACCACACCTACTACTACAAGTAAAAGACACCACCTAAGAACTATTACTGCTACTACTACTAATATGAACCAAGTCTCTAACTCCTTCTAGACCCGAAAATTATTTTTAGACGGGTCTAAATTGGGTCAGATCGGGTTAAGCTCTATTTTATGATCCGGGTCCGCCTAAGCCGCCTAGATCCACCTAGGCCGCCTAGACCCGCCTGGACCCGCCCAGACCTGCCCAATAGACCAAAACATTTTTTTCAAACGCTTAGGACCTAGGCGAGTCGGCTAGATTGATTTTTAGAACAGTGATTAATTCTATATGTGTTGTGGGTTTACTTAAATATCATTTTGCTAAAGGGACTTCTCTACTTAGATCTTCTAATTTTTTTTAAAAAAAATTTCTTGTGTAATTGTTACTTGAACTTGTTGTATCCTAGTTTTATTTGGTAAATATTGGTATTCATCATGCCGGGCTAAAGAAAATTTGATATGTTGTACGTCCATCCTAGAATAGGGTTGTGCTATTCTAACTGATATTTCTTGGTGTTTACAAGGTGTTGTAAATATAACCGATTTGTGTGATATAGTTATATAAATGTATTGTTGGAAAAATTCATTTCCTAATATTACATCATTATTCATATCATCAAATTGGTATATTATCGGTATTTTTAGGATGTAATTTTCTATTTGTATCGTGACATTTTGTTGGTACTTGTCCAGTACAATTGTTTTTCCTGTCAAACCAATTATTGTTTTTTTATTATATCCATCTTGTTTTCATTTTGGTAGTATATTTTTACGGCATATGTAAGTGCCTGCTCCAGTATCTATTAGACAATGATAATTTCTTGATTTGTTTCATATACAAATTCTGTTATTATCTATATATTTTTTGTTGCTCTTAATGGATTTATTTGCACAATATTCTATTTATTATTATACTCTCATTATTTACTATTATTGTTGTTTTTACTTCTTGTATTAAGTAAGGTTGTACTAATGTAAGGAAGTCAGTTCCTAATAACATTTCATTAACATTATGTTCTGGGTCTACATGTAGATATATTAGCATTTCATTTCTACCTATCCTTAGTGGTAGTATTATTTTATGGATAATTGGATGTCTATTGTTATAATAGTCTAAATAGTAATATGAGTTTTCTAATGGTATTAATTTCGTTGTTTTCATATTTGTTTGTTTAATATGTGAATTAGTAGCTCCTGCATCTACGAGGACTACTTATTTGTTCTATTTACCAGTGTCATAATATTCTATCTCTATTTTAAATTGATTATTATTTTGATTGTCTATTGTCTAATGTATTTATTATTGGTATTAATTCCAATGCTTATTGTTTATTTCTATTGATAGTGATCTCTTTCCGAACATATTTGTGGTGCTTTTCCTTTTGCAATATCTTTTGCTTTATTAAAGTCAAATTCAATATAATTTGGTATAGTCATTTCAGGATTTTTTCTAGCTGGTTTGTATCTTATAATTTTCCTGAATAGTGGTTCTATCTTAAAGTTATCTGTATTTCTATTTTTTACTTCAAGCTTACTAATGAAAGCATAAATATTTCTTATTTTTATACTCATAAGCTATAACATCCTGGAATTTTAAATAATATTTTAGAGTTTATAAATAAA
Source organism: Hemerocallis citrina (assembly GCA_017893485.1). NCBI lineage: Eukaryota > Viridiplantae > Streptophyta > Magnoliopsida > Asparagales > Asphodelaceae > Hemerocallis > Hemerocallis citrina. The sequence continues at coordinate 46,769,434 of CM030364.1, forward strand.
TTAAAATGAATTTTTGTGATTTAATAAATATTTTTCTGAAATTTACCTTTTTTCACGTGCAAATATTTTTCTTGGGAAACACAAAGTCAGAAAATCTATTTGGAAAATTTAACATTTATTATTAAATATTATTCATAAACATTCTAAATTTTTATGAATGATTTATGTCATATTTGCAAATGTCCAAAAATAAAGGACTTTTGTGCAAAATTGCCACTTGGAGTAAAAACTCCAGATTTCGGTTTTTTGGGTTGAGCATATTGGCCCTTCAATTCTAGAGAGTAAAGGGATTTAATTTTACTTTATTTTAAATCAATTTGATTAACTAATATTTGGAATGATCCATATATGTAAATAAATAATTTATTTGAGGAGTAATTTTGTAAACTTGTGAAACCCTAAAAATTGGAATCTCGGTCTATATTAGAGGAAGTAGAAGATGTTGTTTCTCTGTGGTGAACTCAAAATATATTTTCTCTTTATTTTCTTGGAGTTTAAAGCTTGGATCTTGGATTTTTGCAAAGGAGAAGGAATGGGCTTTTCTTATTATTATTTCTTTTGTGCTTCAATTTAGTCTTCTTTGAGGAGAGTGATACTTCTTACTACTTGTTGTTGTATGATTATAAATTGTTCAAGTATAATGTATAACTAGAAGTTGTATGATTATAAAATATGATGAGTAAATATAAATTTTGATGTATGAATAACCACTTAATAACTTTCATGAAGGAATATAAATTTATGAGTAATTTCCATGCTTAAATACACAAAGATCTTCACTTTGTTATACCATGCTTGAATAAATCATGTTTTGAATGGATCTTGAATGTGTATAAGAATGTAGAGCTGTTATTTAATTTGGTATTGAACAAATCAGTGCTTGTATAAGGAATTATCAAATTTGTGAGGGTATAAATAGATTGCGATTGGATTAGTAACATCATACATGCATATGGATGAACAAAGAATCTCTAAGTTTCTATTTTGCTTTTGAATTCACTGTTTTGAGATTAAAGATGAAGAATTATTGTTGTTTTGAATTGGAATTGAATGAGAAGTGAAAGAACTTGATGTTGGGTTGGATGGAATGAGAAGTTTTGACTAATGAATGTGTATTTCGAGATTTCCCTCAGTTTTGAACATGCTTAAATGGTGTTTTCTGTATGAGAAGAATTCTTGACTGCGTTTGGAAGTGTTTAAACATTCATATCAGAAGTTCTTCAAAAATCTTGATTTTTTGCAATAACTTCATTTAGGAATTTTGTGTTCTTTGTGAGATTTATAAAAGATTTGATTTGGCATATGAACTGAGGTAATTTGATCGAGAAGTACTCATTTTATTGCATAATTTTCATCGTTAGAATTCTTGAAATGTTGTATAATCATATATCAGTTTTTTGGAAGTTTTCGAAAAGCTGGAAGTTGCATACTGTGTAATACCTCGCAAAATAGCATATAGCTATTTTGCATCATAATCCGTGCACAGTTGAGAATTGCACGGGATTATGTATTTTTCTAATAATTATCAGTTTTCATTGAGAAATTTCAGATATATGAGTTATTCTGAACCCGATAAGATAAACTCAGGAAATCTTTTCAATTAACTATGGATTGCACCGATTGTCTTGACAAGACAATCTTCGAGAAAATAATAATCTTATAAACATATATTTTTGTAAATTCAAAGTATATTATTTTTAAGTATATATATATATATATATATACTTAAAAATCATAACTCTTGATTAAACCTTGATTAAACCTTGGATGAATCTTGATGAGATCCAATGGTTGGAATCAACTATGAAGAGTTTCTTCATGAAATTTCCAAGACAACTCTTGAATGTTCTAGCCCCTAGTGTGTTGGCACCACCACCACCATCCACTTCCACTCACTCACACCCTTCCCATCTCCACCCTTCATCCTAGGACGGCCAAAACCAAAACCCTAGCACCCCTCCATTTCTATAAATATCCCCACGTAGCTCACCTTCTCATTTTTTCTCTTCTTGTCTACTATGTTCAAAAAAAAAGAAAGGGAAAGAAAGAAAATTTTTAAGAAGTAGAGAAGGAGAAGAGTAGTGAGAGTTAGCCAAGCATCTACACCTTGTATTGTAGGAAGATAAAGTGTGCAACTTGAAGGGGGAAGGTAGGGAAGCAAGCTAGTAGGAGTTCTCTTGCAACTTGGATGTGGGTGATCTCTAAACTCTAAACTTAGTATTATTTTTTATTTTTATTTTGTGTGTAAATTGCTATGTAGTAGTAGCTAAGAAAACTTGGTTACCATGTATGAGTATGTCACATGTTAAGAAAAATAAGCTTGTATGGTAGAACAACTCTTATCATGATTTTTTTTTGTTGAAGAACATGTATGAGATATGTGAGTTTAGGATTTTCTAGTTCACAAATGGCTTAGACTTTGGGGCTAAAATTTTTAAGTAATTTTATGATATGAATCTAGAGCACACATGAATTTTTTCATAATATTTGGGGTCCATTTAGTAGCCCAAACACTAACTTTATTTTCGGACAGAGAGAAGGTTGAAAAACTGCTGTTGTGAGAGAACTTGGCGTGTATTTTAAAAATCATAACTCATAAATGGTAGGATATTTTAAGCCAAATTTTTCGATGGATTCTCTTATATGTGTCTAGGACTATAGTTTCAAATTTCATAATTTTCTGAGATCGTTTGATACCTCAAATAATTTGTAGATTGCAACTGTTCTGGAAAATATAAGCTGAATCTGCCTGTGTTGAGGTTGAAGTTCATCAATTCATATCTACTTTTGTGTGCATTATATTTTCATGAAATTTTTGCTGTAGATTTTAGTATGATTCTAAATCATGATTCTAAAATTTTAAAATTTTTAGACAATATTTGATGGAGTTTCAAAAATAAATTGCATAAAGAGGTAGAGACCCTGTATGAAAAGCGGAAAGAATTTTATGTTAAGTTTGAAGGGTCATAACTCTCTGTGTATTATGAATATAGATGCAGTTTTTGGGAAAAAAAATGAATGGTATATGTTTAGTTTCAGAATCTCAAATTTCATGAGCTTTGGAATTAGGGTTGATTTGTTATTGAATTTTAAAGTAGACCAGGTTCTGGTTAGCTCAGGTTAACTGGTCTATGAATTTGTGTAAATCTGGAATTATGTGTTAAGAATTTGGAAGAATGATCAACTAGAGATTTGTAATAGAGAGTCGCAGCTTTCCTTATGCAATTCTAGTTTGTGTGGCAACAGTTATGATTTTTTTTAGATTGGGGTAGAACCAGTCTAGATTGAAGGACTTAACTTTTGTAAAGGAGACTCTTTTCCTGTGTATACCAATAAAAATTGAAATTTTAGAGGACTTAAATGGATGAATCTGGGGATGTGTTCAACTAGGAAGTTGTAGTAGATACTCCCAACTTTCCATAGAATCCAGAATCGAGTAATTCCAACAAGTAAACATGGTTTTATGTTGATGGCAAGATGCAGCAAGTGTAGGAAGAAATGCACAGCAGAGAGCATATTGAGATTGTATAGCCCCTAGATAGCTGAATTTGAAGAAATAGTTAACTAGAGACTTACATTTTAGGGTCTTAGCTTTCCAAAATGGGTAATATCAAGCAATTCCAAATGATATTTTGGAAGATATGAATGTTACAAGTTCAGCAACCTGTTGTCTTGATCGACTTCAAGCATGGGTTAAATCAGGGAACTAGTGTTCTATAAGAAAATTAAGGGAGTTGTCAACTAGGAAATTGCAGTAGAGTTTCCTACCCTTCTAGAAAACCTAATTTTGTTGGATTCTGATGAGCATAGCTTGAGTCGCAGCAACTGCTATGTCTTGAACTGCTTATGATTGGAACATTGATAAGGAATTCTCTGCATAACGCAGTATGGTGATTGTGAGCTATTGAGTTTTAAGATGTTTTAAGCACTTCATTGGAACTTAGAAAAAACTCATGTGCTTAGTACTCATGGTGGACACATGAGTAAGTTGGGAGAATAGCTATATGGTCGATTTGTGATTGGTATCTTAATGTCTGAGTCTATCAATTGTCGGGTGTTGGTGTTTTTGTATGTTACCTTCATTCACAAATTTCTATGCATCTTTTGGGCGCCGATGGACTACTCGCTGAGGGTCACGGGCCGGGAATTCGGTCGAAGACTTGTGAAAGTATTGGAAATCGGTGAATGTTGATTCACCGTGATTAATTGCTATTTTTTTTTTGACAGACCAGTCAGGCTCAACATTTGTTTAAGGCACCGTGCATGATTTGAGTGATAAACATATTTTCAGTAAACTATATGTAATTAAGCTTTCTTCATTGTTCGCTTGAAGACCGAGTTGGTGTTAGGGGTAATACCCTATAATTTGATTCGTTCTAAGAGCCAGCTCTAGGCAGTGATAACCAGGGTTGTCACTTCCTGTCATTAGGTATACGTGTTGCTGTGCGTATCTCGCACTGTTGATTCCTAAAGTATCTTGGTAAGAACAGAAGGGTTCCTATCGGATAGGGGGCTTAAATCTTCGAGACCGTCATGTTCTTATGTTAAGTGGACACGAACAGACCATGGGGCTGCTGTCTCATGGATCTTTGGCACCATAGATATGCGGTTGTGTATTTTTAAGATCGTCTCGGCATTTGGTGTGATCCAGACCGGATTGGGGCACTAGTGGCAAACAAAGACATCACTATGTTTAGCAGTAATAACTGCAGGATTCACCAGACACGATTGTATCTATCAGGAACAGATTGAGTACAATAGTAGAATATATTTGCATGGCGATGGTTCAAAACCCTGAAATTGGAGGAAACGGCTTGATCTAGAACATATGTAGTATGGGATGCATCCATATCCAGAGTCTTGCTGACATTAGACTAAGTGCATTTATTTTCTGTGCATTGTGTACTAAGCATTAGACTTCAGATCATGGCATACACTGACACTAGAAAATTAGGATGCATGTTTCTGTTTTCATTAAAGACTGATTGTGATTGCTAGTTGGAGATCGTTGTTTCTTATCAGCATTGCGTCAGTATAAGTACTGACGTGCGCACTCAATTTGATGCTGGATACTGGGTCGCGAGTATAGGAGAACTCAAGACAAGCAGGGCATCCTAGTGGAGTGGCAGTTGATAAATCTATTAATGTCCACATTTTGGAGCAATAATCTGAATGCAATTAGACAATTAAACTCTCTTTCTTTGGTAATTTATTCTTCTTTTCTCTTTTCCATAGGAAACAGCTTAAAAGCAACTAAACGAAGCAGATTCAAGACTAATCCAGCACTGTGAGGATGATACACTGGAATGAAGAACCCTAATTTTGCATCAAAACATTTCTGAGAAGCTGCTGAATACAGTCGACTGATTCCTTGACTACAGTCGACTGAACAGAGTGGGTTGAGTTGCCGAAGCTTTGCAGAACAGTCGACTGACTCCTATTCAACAGTCGACTGCTATGACTAGTTTGAGTTCCTAAAAGTTCGCGGAACAGTCGACTGATTCTTAGCCAATAGTCGACTGAACGGGCATGAAATCTGGAATTAGAGATAACAACAGTTGAGATTCACCCTCATCCAAATCCGCAAATAAATTAGATTTAGTGGTAAAAATCCAGGTTAGCTGCAAATAACAACTTTCCAACAATCAAGTTAGAGACCTGGGTTTGGCAAGTATTAAGATTTGACTCAATCCATATCTGATGTGTGAGAAGATAGAAATCTGGAACTTGAGATCTGTAGATGGGGGCAAAAGAAACTATAAAAAGGTGGGAATACACAGTTTAGAAGATATCTCGAATCAGGAAAAAAATATATCTAAGAGAGAAGGAATCAACGAAAGAAGATCAAGTACAATCAAACAAAGGAGGAGATCGAGTGCCATTGGAGGACGAGATCAAGTCGACTTAGAAGCAAATCAAGTCGACTTCAAAGCTGAACATCATACAAATCAGTGCTACTTTTTCTCTCTCTAGTTTTTGTTCTTATGGTTAGAGTCATGTATTCAAAATTGTTAGTCAATAAAAGTTGGATTATGTGCAACTAAATTTATTGTTGGGCTGATTGAAACCTTAGTCATGTAGTGTTTTACAAAACTTCTAAAGCACTACTTTTATCACTTATTGATTAAATCTGGTTGTCTTGATCAAACTTATAATATGAATCAAACATGTGTTAGAAAGTTCGCAGTTCAGTCGGCTGAGATCTAGCGACAGTCGACTGAACTGAAGAACCTTAAGTTATCAAGTTGCTTATTATAAAATTGAATCTGTTATATGAGTAATAGAGATGACCAATGTCTTATGCTCATAACTAGTAACACAAGAATCATTTAGGTTCTTGGTTTAATCAACTTGGAGGATCTAGATTTGATACCAACTTCTAGAGCTTTGAGTGTTTGTTAATTTCCATCGTTCCTATGCTTTCTTCAAGTGCAACTTAGTAGATATCATGCTAAATACTTAAGGAAAGAAACGAATTAGAGTAGATACCATGCCTAATTCTTAGTCTAGGGAAATCTTAAATTTAAGGAGTAAATATCATGCCCTTAAATGAACAAACATGAGTGATTTGAGTAGTGCAGAAGTTAATTTAGCATTCGTGAATATAGGTGGAAATCAAGCCCAACTAATTCAATAGATATTTTGTGATTCAAATTGAGGACTACTTGATCTAGATCTCATTTCCTTTCAAAACATACTTTTAGAACAAAACTTTATGACAAGCATTTCTGATTATTGATTAGTGAGTTAATTACTACAATCTCTGTGGGATCGTCCATTGCTTTTCACTACGCTTCTGAAAACGATTCGTACACTTGCGAGGTTTTATAATTTGTATTTAGATTATCTATTCATTTAGATAACTGAGTTGTCAACAAGTTTTTGGCGCCGTTGCCGGGGATTGTTTAGTATTTTAACTTGCAAATCAATTTCTTTTTATTAACTGAAAACTATGAATATTTTCTTTTAGGTACAGTCCAATTAAGAGGCTACAAGTTTTTGGCATATGCACGGGAGACGATCACTTCATCCCAAGCTACTACCTATTAACCAAGAGATAGAGCACACTCTACACAAACTAAGTCAGCCCAGTTGACTGTCTTTAGGGTGTAAGTAGACCGTACCGCAGAACATTCCAAAGGCAACAATGGGTGAGGAAGTACCAAATCGAGTACCAATGCAGGACAAATTCACTCCGAAGAATATTGGGCAACCTTCTTGCATAGCTTATCAACCGAATGTCACAGGGAATATGCACCTATCACCTCAGTTACTCAGCATGGTTTCCCACTTTAGTGGCAAACTAGACGAAGATCCTCATCTCCACTTGTAAGATTTCTTTGATCTTTGCAGAACGCAAAGCATCCAAGGGCTTACCCCTAAACAAATCAGGTTAATTTTGTTTCTATTTTCATTAAAACTTAATGCTAAATTGTCGTATAATTCTTTGGAACCAGTATCAATTCAATCATGGGAGCAATTAGCAACAAAGTTCTTGAAGAAATTTTTCCCAGCTCAAAAAACCAAACAACCAAAAAGGGAAATTCAACTTTTCCAACAAAAAGATGGCGATTTGTTTTTCAAGGCATGGAAGGACTTTAAGAACAAACTTCTCAAGTGTCCTACGCACAACATGCCTAAGGATGATCAGGTACAAGCATTCTATGAGGGTTTAAATGACACTAACAAAGCAATTGTAGATTCAGCTTGCAATGGAATCTTGATGAGGAAGAGTGGTGAGGAGGCCATCGAGCTATTCGAAGAACTCAGTGAGAACTCACAACAATTCTCAACAAGGGGAAGGGGGTTTTCGAAAAAATAGGGAGTTTACGAAATTTCTACTAGTAATAACATGCAATTAGAAATGGTAACCTTGAACAAAAAAATTGATATGCTTGTTAATGCAATTTCGACACTAGGTGGCGTAAAAAACCAAGCAAAAGAAATTTGTGCAATTTGTTTCCACTCTGATCATACAACTGATGCATGTCCCATGTCTTCTTTCACAGATCAGGAGCACGCAAACTACGTAGGACAGGGAGTGTTTCCACCCAAGAACAACCCCTTCTCGAACACGTACAACCTAGGGTGGAGAAACCATCCAAATTTCTCATGGAACAATAATCAAAACAATCAAGGCACTCAAATCGCACAAGGGCATGCGCGAAACTTTCAGATTGGGAATGGATTTGATCGGCCAGTTCAAGAACAGAAAAAGTTGGATTTCGAATCCATCGTTCTTCAATTACTCCAACAGCAACATCAAACAAGCAACCAACAAGGGCAGGCCATTCAAAAATTGGAGACCCAAATTGGTCAAATTGCTAAGGAGTTAAGTAAAAGAAAGGCAGGAGAACTCCCATCGCAAACCATACCAAATCCTAGAGGACAAGAACAGCTCAAATTGGTGACAACCCTAAGAAGTGGTAAGATAATCGACAGCAAAGTTGGAACAAACACGAACGAATCAGACACACGACCAGCAAAATCTTTGGGTTCCAACAAGGTAAGTGAAAAAGAAAGGGTAGTATTGCCACCATTCCCTCAAAGGTTAGTCAAGCAAAAGAAAGAACAACATTTACTTGATATCTTTGAAACTCTCAGGAAGGTAGAAATCAATATTCCCCTACTTGATGCTATTAATCAAATTCCTTCTTATGCCAAATTTTTGAAAGAATGTTGTACTCACAAGAGAACGTTTCAGGTTCGGGAGAATGTGGCTCTAACAGAGGAAGTGAGTGCGGTATTGTTGAGGAAATTACCTCCTAAATTGAAGGATCCAGGTAGTTTTACCATTCCATGCAGGGTTGGTGAGCATTTCTTTAAAAATGCACTGTTAGACTTAGGGGCAAGCATCAATCTTCTTCCATACTCTGTTTACAAAGAACTAGGTTTGGGGGAACTTAAACCAACATCAATCACCTTGCAATTGGCTGATCGGAGCATCAAGAGACCTAGAGGTATTTTGGAAGATGTCTTGGTTCAGGTAAATGATTTTATTTTGCCAGTAGATTTTGTTGTTTTAGATATGGAAGACTCTTCAATGCCATCTTCTTTACCGATCATCTTAGGTAGACCCTTTATGAGTACTGCTGATATAAAAATTTGTGTTAAAAATGGCACTATAAGTATGAAAATAAATGGTGAAAAGATTGAGTTTAAAATGTTTGATGCACCAAAATTACCACACGATGATCATGAATGTTATAATATTGATGTGGTTCAGGAGATTGTTGACCAAACATTTCAGGTACATAGCGTCGATCCACTACAGCCGCAATTACACACTCTCTAACACTATCTCGAGTTGAACAGGAATTTGATGATTGGAGGATTACAGAGACAGTACACTACCTTGAAAATCAAAAATCATGTTCAGGTAAGTTTGCACCTGTGTTTGAAAATCTTGTGTCTGATAAAACTTTTGTTTCTTCTGTTACCAGGACACCAGACGTGGAGCTAAAGCCGCTACCTGAACACTTGAAGTATGCATACTTGGGTGAAAACCAGATGTTACCTGTGATAGTTGCTGCAAACTTGAGTATGCAGGAAGAAGAAAAGCTGTTGAGAGTATTGCGAGAACACAAGGGTGCATTAGGGTGGACCATTGCAGATATCAAGGGAATAAGTCCATCCAAGTGCATGCATAAGATACTTCTTGAAGACAATGCAAAACCTAGCAGGGAAGCACAAAGAAGGCTTAATCCACACATGAAGGAAGTAGTGAGAACAGAACTCCTTAAGCTACTAGATGTTGGCATCATCTACCCTATCTCAGATAGCAAATGGGTGAGTCCTATACATGTAGTGCCTAAGAAAAGTGGAGTCACAATGGTGAAGAATGATGAGAATGAGCTTATCCCTACAAGGATGACCACAGGTTGGAGGGTATGCATTGACTACAGGAAGCTGAATAACGAAACCAGGAAAGATCACTTCCCTCTTCCTTTTATTGATCAAATGTTAGAAAGATTAGCAGGATATAGTCATTATTGTTTTTTAGATGGTTATAGTGGCTATAATCAAATTGCTATTTCTCCAGAAGATCAAGAAAAAACTACTTTTACATGCCCTTTTGGTACTTTTGCATACAGGAGGATGCCTTTTGGATTGTGCAACGCACCAGCTATATTTCAGAGATGCATGATGAGTATATTTTCAGACATGGTGGAAAGGTTCATCGAGGTATTTATGGATGATTTCAGTATTTTTGGATCTTGTTTTGATGAATGCCTTAACCATTTGGAGCTCGTGCTTGAGAGATGTGAAGAATGCAATTTGGTGCTGAATTGGGAAAAGTGCCATTTTATGGAACAACAAGGCATTGTCTTAAGTCATGTGGTGTCCAAAAAAGGCATCGAGGTGGACAAGGCAAAAATTGACATCATATCGAAGCTACCCCCTCCTACTACAGTCAAGGGTGCAAGGAGTTTTCTTGGACATGCAGGGTTCTATAGAAGATTTATAAAAGATTTTTCCAAAATCTCCAGACCCCTTTGTGGATTGTTAGCTAAGGATGTTGAGTTTGCATGGACAGAAGAGTGCACGAATGCTTTCGTTACATTGAAAAATCTTCTCATTTCCGCACCCATCATCATGGCACCGGATTGGACCCGTCCTTTCGAGCTTATGTGTGATGCAAGTGATTATGCGTTGGGAGCTGTTTTAGGTCAGAGAATAAATAAGGTACCCCATGCTATTTACTATGCTTCTCGAACTTTAAATGATGCACAGCTTAATTATTCCACTACTAAAAAAGAAATGTTAGCTGTCATTTTTGCTGTAGAGAAGTTTAGATCATATTTGATTGGATCAAAAGTCATTGTTTTCACTGACCATGCTACTTTGAGATATTTGTTTGCAAAAAAGGATGCTAAACCTAGGTTGATTAGATGGGTGCTTTTGCTTCAAGAGTTTGATCTCGAAATTAGAGACAAGAAGGGGAGTGACAATGTTGTTGCAGATCACTTGTCCAGGTTACTGCATGATGAAGAGAGAAATGTGTCCCCACTGAATGAAAACTTTCCAGATGAACACTTATTTGAAATAAATATACAACTTCCATGGTATGCAGATATTGTTAATTATCTCACTGCTCATGTTTTTCCTCCAGGTATGATGAGTCAAGAAAGAAAGAGGTTGGCGGCCATGTGCAAGCACTATTATTGGGATGATCCTTACTTGTTCAAATTCTGCCCTGATCAAATTGTAAGAAGATGTGTGTCAGAAGAAGAGCAAACGAGTATTCTGTAACATTGCCACCAATATGCATGTGGATGACACTTTGGGACAAAAAGGACAACACTTAAGGTATTACAATCTGGTTTTTATTGGCCTAATGTATTCAAAGATGCCTTTTCTTTTTGTAAGACTTGTGATAGATGCCAAAGGACAGGCAACATCTCTTCCAGAAATCAAATGCCACTGAAAAACATTCAAGTAATTGAGCTTTTTGATGTATGGGGGATCGACTTCATGATTCCTTTTCCTAACTCACTTGGTTATTTATATATTCTTGTGGGTATGGATTATGTGTCTAAATGGGTCGAGGCTGTCCCCTCAAAAACTAATGATCACAAAGTTGTTGTCAAGTTTTTACATGAAAACATCTTCACCAGGTTCGGTACACCAAGGGCAATAATTAGTGATGGAGGTAGTCACTTCAATAATTTTCCATTTGCTTCTTTGATGAAGAAGTATGGGATTACACATAAAGTGGGTACTCCATATCATCCTCAAACCAGTGGGAAAGTGGAGATTAGCAACAGAGAAATCAAGAGCATTTTGGAAAAGACCGTAAATACAAGCAGAAGGGATTGGTCGCTACGCTTGAATGATGCATTGTGGGCATATAGAACTGCATACAAGATGCCCATTGGCATGTCACCATATCGTCTGGTCTTTGGAAAAGCATGTCATCTTCTGGTGGAATTGGAACACAAAGCTTATTGGGCTATTAAAAAGTTCAATTTTGATATGAAACAAGCAGGTGACAAAAGAAGATTGCAGCTGAATGAGCTCGAAGAATTGAGGCATGATGCATATGAGAATGCAAAGTTATACAAAGAACGGACCAAGATATACCATGATAAACAGTTGGCAAGGAAGGAGTTTCATGAGGGACAGAAGGTATTGATATACAACTCGAAATTACGACTTTTTCCAGGCAAGCTTATGTCAAGATGGTATGGTCCGTACATTGTTACGAAGGTTTTCCCACATGGAGCTTTGGAGGTTCATATCAAAGAGAAAAATCAAACATTTAAGGTGAACGGGCATAGGGCGAAGCCTTACATTGAGATGAGTTTTGAGCTGCGAGAGGAAGATATAACTCTTCAAACTATTCAATACATTGCATAAACTCGTCAAGTCTAGCTGAAGACAAGAAACGCAGCGCTTATTGGGAGGCAACCCAATTGTCAGGGAAGTTCTTACACTTTTCTCTTTACTTATTTCTCTTTATTCATTTTTTTATTCATTTTCTTTCCTTTAAACTGGATGGTGACACATGTCTATTTTAAGTTTTTCAAACATTGAGGACAATGTTCCATCTAAGTTTAGGGGTATTTATTCACATTTGGAGTCTTTTGATTATGTGCAAAAAAAAAAAAAAAAAAACCCTTCCAACAACAATGATGAGAACATGAGCTCAGTTACTATAGGTAGAGAGTGGAGAACAAGTATTAATTATGGTCTTTATCTTTAAAAATGTTAATAACTTATCATATGGATCATGCTTGAAACTTTTATTCATTTGGCCATGTCAATTCGACAAATTTTGAAAAAGAATAGCTAGTTCAACTATGAGTAAACTTAAATACACAAATTGTGAGTTTTGAGCCTAACACATATATTTTTTGTGAGAGTCACACACTTGAAGATCTCAGTATTCATGACTACATGTATCTACATTCTTGAGATGAACTAGAACTTATTTTTGTTACTTTTTTGAAACTTATTTTGGATTTTGCATGAAAACTTGGAAGTGATTAAGGCACCTAAGAATCTATCACCAAAGACAAATAGCCTACCCAACATCAATTATTCACTAGTTGCCCCTTTGAAGCCTATAAAAGTTTTTTTTTTTTTTTGTGAGACACATCATCCTTAACCATGCCTAGATAAATAGGTTACCTTACCTATATCTATTGAATTAGTAGAGCAAAAATTGTAAAAGAGATGTGGTATGTCAAGGTGAGAGGTTGAATTATATATATAAATGGAAAGAAAAGTTGGAGGATTTGTCGTAAGAAATATGAAAAGTTGTTCATCAAATGAAAAATGCTAAGTTGTGGGTGGTTGAGAGGTGTTGGTAGAAATAAAATATAGGCCTGTGATATATGGCCTTAAAAAAAATAAAAATAAAAATAAAAAAAGAAAGAAAAAAAAGGTGGGGGGGGGGGGGGGGGGGGAAAGGGGGGGGGGAAGAAATATAATCTCTTAGAACAATACAAGTTGCTCTACTAATTCCTTAGAAATTTTGTATTCCTTTTCCCCTTCAGTTGTTTAACCCCCACCCATGGCCCCATTACAACCTATACACGACCTTTTGATCCAAGTATTGTGCAAATCAATGGAGTGAAGATATAGTAGCAAGATCAAGCATATGGTTTCATTTCATCCAAGTAATGAATATTTGTCAAGAGATCTAATTTGAACTACCCATGTTAATGTGAGCTATTATTTTTTTTTTGGGAGTGTATGCCATGGTGAAATTTTGGAGTTGCAATATAGTTGAACTTGCTAACCTTAATCATGATTATGTTGCATAGGCATTGGTCACCCTACTTATTGATGTTCAAGTTGAGTATTCTTGTGAATAAGTGATTAACATTTGAACTAATATTTTTTTAGGCCTATCTTAATGCTTGTTCTAATCTTGATACTAAAAGTAGCAAGTTCTCTGAGGTAAATGTTGGAAGGGTCAAGGTGTTCTTGCGATGTGAGTAGTGTCAATTTTCATTTTTACTTGAGGACAAGCAAAAGCTAAGTTTGGGGGTATTTGATAAATCTATTAATGTCCACATTTGGGAGCAATAATCTAAATGCAATTAGACAATTAATCTCTCTATCTTTGGTAATTTATTCTTCTTTTCTCTTTTCCATAAGAAACAGCTTAAAAGCAACTAAACGACGCAGATTCAAGACTAATCCAGCACTGTGAGGATGATACACTGGAATGAAGAACCCTAATTTTGCATCAAAACATTTCTGAGAAGCTGCTGAACACAGTCGACTGATTCCTTGACTAATGTCGACTGAACAGAGTGGGTTGAGTTGCCGAAGCTTTGTAGAATAGTCGACTGACTCCTATTCAACAGTCGACTGCTATGACTGGTTTGAGTTCCCAAAAGTTTGCGGAATAGTCGACTGATTCTTAGCCAATAGTCGACTGAACGGGCATGAAATCTGGAATTAGAGATAAGAACAGTTGAGATTCACCCTCATCCAAATCCGCAAATAAATCAGATTTAGTGGTAAAAATCCAAGTTAGCTGCAAATAACAACTTTCCAATAATCAAGTTAGAGACCCGGGTTTGGCAAGTATTAAGATTTGACTCAATCCATATCTGATGTGTGAGAAGATAGAAATCTGGAACTTGAGATCTGTAGATGGGGGCAAAAGAAACTATAAAAAGGTGGGAATACACAGTTTAGAAGATATCTCGAATCAGGAAAAAAATATATCTAAGAGAGAAGGAATCAACGAAAGAAGATCAAGTACAATCAAACAAAGGAGGAGATTGAGTGCCACTGGAGGACGAGATCAAGTCGACTTAGAAGCAGATCAAGTCGACTTCAAAGCTGAACATCATACAAATCAGTGCTACTTTTTCTCTCTCTAGTTTTTGTTCTTATGGTTAGAGTCATGTATTCAAAATTGTTAGTCAATAAAAGTTGGATTATGTGCAACTAAATTCATTGTTGGGCTGATTAAAACCTTAGTCATGTAGTGTTTTACAAAACTTCTAAAGCACTACTTTTATCACTTATTGATTAAACCTGGTTGTCTTGATCAAACTTATAATATGAATCAAACATGTGTTAGAAAGTTCGCAGTTCAGTCGACTGAGATCTAGCGACAGTCGACTGAACTGAAGAACCTTAAGTTATCAAGTTGCTTATTATCAAATTGAAACTGTTATATGAGTAATAGAGATGACCAATGTCTTATGCTCATAACTAGTAACACAAGAATCATTTAGGTTCTTGGTTTAATTAACTCGGAGGATCTAGATTTGATACCAACTTCTAAAGCTTTGAGTGTTTGTTAATTTCCATCGTTCCTATGCTTTCTTCAAGTGCAACTTAGTAGATATCATGCTAAATACTTAAGGAAAGAAACGAATTAGAGTAGATACCATGCCTAATTCTTAGTCTAGGGAAATCTTAAATTTAAGGAGTAGATACCATGCCCTTAAATGAACAAACATGAGTGATTTGAGTAGTGCAGAAGTAAATTTAGCATTCGTGACTATAGGTGGAAATCAAGCCCAAATAATTCAATAGATATTTTGTGATTCAAATTGTGGACTACTTGATCTAGATCTCATTTCCTTTCAAAACATACTTTTAGAACAAAACTTTATGACAAGCATTTCTGATTATTGATTAGTGAGTTAATTACTACAATCTCTGTGGGATCGATCCTTGCTTTTCACTACGCTTCTGAAAACGATTCGTACACTTGCGAGGTTTTATAATTTGTGTTTAGATTATCTATTCATTTAGATAACTGAGCTGTCAACAGCAGTTTACTTACCTACCATTCGAGCAGGCACAGAAATATCAGAGTCGCGCAGCGGAAGACTCAAACCGAGGGGCAAGTCCCAGGGAAGCAGATTGACCACTCAGCAGAGTTCGGCAGTGACCCATTGATTGTCATTCTGGAAGACAACTGATAGTTTTACAAGAGAAGTCTGGATATTTTGTAATCAGTTGTAATGAGTTAATGTAGTTTGTATTTCTTGTTCAGGAACAATATACATTTGTAATTAATGATGTAATGACTTAATTGGCAATAAAAAGTTTTAAAATTTTCCTGTTATTTACTGTGTTGAGATGTATTTGAAGGTAAAGATTCTGGTTGTGTCACGAATACCCGGTAACGGGGATCCGGGGCGTTATAGACTGCTTGTCGGTCGACTGCAGTACTTTTGTACTTGCAATTGCGGTCGACCGTCATGTTCGTCTGATTTTTGGCAGTAAATGAACTTAAATTTCACCACTTTCAGAGAGTATGTCTCAATTTTATTAAGTATTTAAATTCTACTTTTGTGGTTTTAAGAGGGTATATGTTTTCAAATTTAAAGAGTATTCTATTACTAGTTATCTTCCACTATTTGCTTCAGTTTTGATTGAGTTAATTCCAGTTTTATTGGGGAATTATGTAGATATGGTTACACTTAGAGGTACTTAACTTTGATTATTGAATTTGAAGGAAATTCTCGTAATGAGTCATACAATTTTGGTTTTCTTTCATATTTCAAAGAAATGTTGAATTGGAGGTTGAGTGGGTCCCTAACATGTCGCGATTGAGACTTTGTGGATATTTTGGCTAGTGAGGCCTTGTTGTTGAATTAGTTGAATTAAGTCTGGCAGGGTACACCAACTCTAGAGGAGAATTGTGATTTAATTAATAATAACCAACCTAAGGACATGCACTAGTGGTGATGTGATAGAGCTTGGAAAACGTAAGTAGGGGGTCCTGTATAGTGGACGGAGGAGATTCGGGACTATAGTTGTAATTGGGCCGTTTGATTCTGATGGCTACAATTATCATTGCCATCTCCTGAGTTCGCATGTTGAGGGTCTTTTACTGTTGGGCGATTTTATTCCAGAGGCTGGGACATATTTGTGGAATTTCGGCATGGAATGTTCAAAACTGTCAGCATATCATTCCCAATTAAGATGTACAAGTTCAATTTTGACATTCTTCACAGAACTTGCAACCACCAATAAAGACTATATAGAAGGAGAAAATAACCATTCTTGACGATCTGAAACCCAAAGGGGAAATCTGTGTGTGTGTGTGGATATATATATAT
Organism: Hemerocallis citrina; assembly: GCA_017893485.1. Classification (NCBI taxonomy): domain Eukaryota; kingdom Viridiplantae; phylum Streptophyta; class Magnoliopsida; order Asparagales; family Asphodelaceae; genus Hemerocallis; species Hemerocallis citrina. The sequence goes on from CM030364.1 coordinate 46,786,482, forward strand.
ATATATATATATATATATATATATATATAGGGAAAAAGGGGTATGAGCAACTTGCTCATTTAGTAAATAAGCAATTGATGATGTGGCATACATGTGGTTGGAAAATCATTAAAAAGGTTAGTTGTCCAATGTATCACATGCATGCCACATAATCAATTGCTCATTTACTAAATGAGCAAGTTGCTCATATCCCTTTTACCCATATATATATATATATATATATATATATATATATATATATATAATAAATTACAATGAAAGCTATCAGGTGGCTCACATTCAATCTCTCCCAAAATCAATGGACCAGATCTGCTCTCACAAAACATATTTTCCCGCCCAAATTTCAAACTCCACAAATTCAAAAATACACACACATTCTCTCTCTCTCTCTTTCCTCCAAAACCAACCCGTTCCCTCTCTCTTTCTCCCCGTTCTCTCTCTTTTTCTCCCGCCCACTCTCTCTCTCACTGTCTCCCTCTCTCTATCTCCCCGCTCTCTCTCAGTCTCCCTCTCTCTCTCCCACCTCCGCTTCGTCGCCTCTTCAGCACCCCCCGTCTTCAGCGCCCCCCACCTCCTGATCGTAACCCCCTCCTCCTCCCTTCCGCTCCCATCCGTCGCTGACCACCACCTCTCTCTGCGCCGGCCACCTCTGTCGATTTCATACCTCCAGTTGCTGACCACCGCTCTCATACCTCCAGTCGATTTCACCATCGATTTCACCATCCAACCATCGATTAGAAGAATCAGTGACCCCATCCAACCATCGATTTCACCATCGCAGGTATACAAAATCCAACCATCGATTGGGTATTTTTGTACTTGGGTGTGCTGTTTTTGTGCTGTTTTTGTTGGTTATACAAAATCCAACCATCGATTAGAAGAATTGTGCTGTTTTGGGTATTGAGAGAGATTGACTAATTTGGGTATTGAGAGAGATTTGGGTATTGAGAGATTTGGGTATCTTTGCTGTTTTTGTGCTGTTTTTGTGCTGTTTTTGTTGGTTATACAAAATCCAACAATCGATTACAAGAATTGTGCTGTTTTGGGTATTGAGAGAGATTGACTAATTTAGGTATTGAGAGAGATTTGGGTATTGAGAGATTTGGGTATCTTTTAGAGAGATTTGGGTTTCTTTAAAAGCACATATGTTGGGGTATTAAGAATTTCTTAGATTAAAAGCACATATGTTTGTATTGTAATATTTGGGTATTGAATGTGGGTGGTTTAGGAGGGATTAAGGGGAATTTTGTTGATTTCGATATTGGAAATGCTGGATAATTCTGTAGGTGTAGGCAATGGGCTTAGTGTTGTTGGTTCGGAGATTGTTAGGGAAGGGAGTAGTAGTATAGCGAGCATTGATAAAGGGAAGAGTTTGTACTACTGTGAGATTATTGATTTCGAAGAGTTTGTACTGTAGAGTTTGTAGTGTTGTAGGTGTAGGCAATGGGCTTAGTGTTGTAGGTGTGGAAGCTTATCGTGTTTATGAGGATGGTTCCAAATTTTTAATGACTTCAGCTCCTATCGCTTCGTCAAGTAGAGTTGTGGATGTGGCGAGTAGGGTTCAGAATGGGTGGCGATTTTTGCATAATTTAAGTAATTTGCATGTGGGTTGCAGTAATCAATATGAAGATCAACCCAAGGATATGTCTTTGAAATTTCGGTTGTAAATATTTGCAAGTAATAGGCATAATCAAACATAGAATGCATAGCGTTTATTCTAGGTTTGTTTATTAGATAGGAGCAGGGTTTAGAATTGTTAGATAACCGTGGATTTGGGGTGAGTAAACCGGGATTATCTCAACTCCTCAAAAAGGATTATAAACAATTCAAAGTTTTGATAACTATATAGTTTCATGAGATAATTTCATTTCCAAGGCGATATTAATAATAAAAACATTCAAGCTACCAAGCATGCAGTTGGTGAAGAAATTAATGGAATTGGTATAACAACAAATCCCTGGTGCAATGAAAAACAAGTTCCTTTTTGCCGAGAGTTAATAGATTAAAGTTAACTATACAGACTCAGTAAACCAACGAATTTGGAAAAAATATTGCAAAAAGAAACATCAGAAACATGTCAGCAGTGATAGTAGGTTTAGTAGATTGTTAGGGGTTGCACTCAATATATTTTCTGCTCTTCAGATATGGAATCTTGGGATTTAGTGAGATTCTCCCAAATAACTGTGCTTAGTCATTCTACATCCTATTCATCTTTCTTGAGCATCCGACTAAACACCATATCTCCTATATATTTGGTGGCTTTTATAAAAGATAGATCATAGTAGTTAATACGTTTTTAAAAATAATTTATAATCAAAGTTAATCAGAACATCAAAGAAGAAAAAAGATTACTCTACAATGTCTTTATTGGTTTGTTAAAATAATTAGAACGTCAAAGTTAATCATCATATATTTCTCCTCCTTTAGAGCATCCACAGTCGTTTTTCTCATTTCTTATAAAATGGCAGCTACAGTAATAGCAATTGGATGCGTATCGTGCAGTCGTGCTTTGCTATATTTTTCTCATTTGGATTAGAGACGAGATATGATATCCCGTCCCTATTTTTTTAATTTTAAAATGGCGGGACGGGGAATCATTCTCCATCTGAGGTCCTTTCAAATAAACTAAAACAAGTTAATTACTTATTATAACTATTAAACTATATTAATTAACTAAATTAAATAATATAATAATAACTAAACTATATTAATTAACCATCTAATCCTAATTATTACCTAAACCTACCTAATAATGGCATTGTGTGGGACGGGGATACATTCCCCGTCCGGGGAATCATTCCCCGGCCCAGCCTATATTGACTTTTTTTTTCTTCTCATCGGCCAATCAGGGCCGTTTGTTTATTTAAAAAAAAAATTGTGTGGGACGGGGTATCATTCCCCGTCTGAGGACTTTTTTTAAAAAAAAATATATTCGTTAATGGTAGATACGGGGTATCATACCCCGTCCGGGGTATGTATCCCCGTCCGACCTAATTTAAAAAATAAAAAAAAATGAAAATTACTGAGACGGGATATGATCGTCCGTCTGAATCGATTAAAAAATAATTAAATCGAAGAGACGGGGAATCATACCCCGTCCTTTATATTTTGAGAAAGTTCATTTCGTTTCTCATATTTGAGAAATGAGAATAGGAGGTTTGCCAAAAAATGGGAAAATGAGAAACGATTGCAGCGCTCGTTTGCTATTCGTTTGCTATAAAATGGGAAAATGGGATATATAGCAAACGACTGTGGATGCTCTTATATACAGACCAATTGCTCCAATTAAAGAACAGCAATGGATGACATTACTATATATGGCCATGTAAGTATCTTCTTCTTTTAAAAAAAAAATATACAACTCTTGATATAACAATAAGTTCCTCACATTTTAATGTTTACTTTAATACCTTACAGGTTGATGTTGACTTGGAAAAAACAGTAAGTGAAGCTTTTCATTGTGTTCTTAGCACATTAATTAATTGTCCACTTACATTCAAAATTGATATTTTTCTATTGCAGATGCAATTCCTTCGACAAAAAAATGTCGGGGTTACCATTTGAGATGAACGCAAGCTTAATCTAATATCTCTTCGCAAGGTAAGCTTCACCCCTTATTACTTGGTTGGTTTTTTGGTCATTATTGATTTTTTTATTAATTCCTACTTTTTAACCACCCAATGTAGAGAAAGGAAACAAGTTATTCTGGCAAAGGAAAGGGAAAAGAAAATGAAATGTCCAGTGCGGTATATGCTTATCTTGCTTCTTTATCTTGCTTTATCTACATTGCTTTTTCTTTATCTTTCCTCACACTACTTCTTTTATTTATTATCGATGTAACTAGGTATGCTTATTTCAAAATTAATACATTTTCAAATAAGTAAGTGGTTTTCCTCTTAAACAGTCATTTATAACGATTCATTTTCACAAATTTAGGCTCATAATGTTCATGTTATATCGAAAGCTACATTGGCCCAACGTATACGACGAGAATGAGAGAAACTTGAGTCAGACAACCCCTAATGGGAATTGGTGCAGAATTAGCGGGGGGATTGGTGCACTTAGGATTCAAACAATCCAACCTTCAGCTTGCTAGCAATGAGCATAATCACTACACCTATTGCCACTAGAGATCAAGTTGTTTATACTTAATTGGCATTGGCGCGCGTGCAAACCTAACCTGAATTAAGATTTGGTTCAGTTGTATATGCGTATCTCTATACTAATTAACAAACATGCCCAACACAAATGGAGTACATTTTGATCCACTTAAATAAATAGGGAGCATCATTTATTTGACTTTGACTGCATAGCAAAATTGTATAGAGCATGCTTCTGAACCAAGTTCATTATGTAGAACATACATAAATATTCACCAAAACTGCATAGAAGAATTGTTAATTAAATAAAATTCTCAATCCTCACCATTACTTTTAGCATGCTTTGCATAAACTATAACAAACATCTGCAGCATCCTTAGCTCTCCAAAGTATAATCTGTTTGTTTAACAGATTATACTTTGTTTCGAGGTTTAAAGCATGTGTGCACAAAACTTCAGAAACCTCCAAAAAAATTAAAAAAAACCAACATTCTAAACATACTCAATGCTCTGGTCACACGGTAAGTGGCTAAAACTCATCAATTCCATTTGCAATTCTGTACATACATAATTTCTATGTACACAATATTCAACAAGTAGAAAGAGTATCCAGCAGCAAGCAGCTTAAATCATACAAAAATTTAAAGAAATCTGTGCTTTATTAGGTACATTTGGGAGATACAGCACAAAAGACTACAACTACAGTAGTCCAAGTTTTTCTCCATTTTCATAAAATGAACCTCAACTGAATCGATATACAACTAAAAAGGCGGTATAAAATAAACCTACTTCCTCAAAATATGTTCGAGTCTCCCTGTTTGGAAAGCAGGTAAACCCATTTCTCCATAAACATTGTACAGAAGTTGTTAAAGTCATCTCTGAGTTGACGGGTCTTCTTGCAACAATCGCCAAATAAAACTTGAATGAATAGAAATTTTAATTGTACGGAACATAATATAGACAGATCAAAAAGAAGAAGAATTTTAAGATATCAAGCTATCAAAGTTTTAAAGTAAAGCAACAAACTCACTTGAAAAGTGTCAAACTTTTTGTCTTTCAACAAGCATGGAAGATGTTGCCGCAGAGCTTCACTTGCCCTAAGCATAATTGATGCAATTATCACCTTATTGCAACACACATTTATAATATAAAGAGTGCACTATGATGAGAAGAGTAAAGGATATATGTAAGTAACCTTGGATTGTCGGATAATCTTAGGCAGCAGCGAATTACAAGTTTTAGAAGCCGCATAGGTGGCTGATTGGAATCAACCATGGCCGTCAAGACTTGAATTACAGCAAAGAACCGCCCAGCTGTAGCACAAATATACCCGAGCCCAACATCATCCAGTAAAATCTTTTGCACAATGAAAGTTGCCACCTGTAGAATATTAACAAATTGGTGTTAGATATGTAAATGCCACAAATTCATATCCAAAAAAAGATTTATGCATACTTCAAAGACCAAAAACACGAATATAGGCAAAGAAGTGAAATGAGAAATCATACAAAAAAAATTCCAGAAAAATGTATATCTCTTTAAAGAAACCTGCAAAGTATAGCTTCCATTCTGAAAACACAAAAGCAAATGCATTTACATGTCTTTCATAAACAGTCTACCACAAGTGCGGAAATTATAGTTTTAAGTTCATAAAATGAGATGACCTTCATTTAGAATATATAAGAAGAAGAGTTTCTGAGCATAAATAAAAAAACCTAAATCTCTCTTTCCGGCTTTCCTGTGAATCCCTTCTCACTATGTAAAGGATTCTTAGAGGATTCTTCCAGCCTCGAATCAATGTAGGACGAAAGAACCAAAAAAGGCAGTCCCAAACAAAGAGAATGTATAACAAACATCTGAAATTGGAGAACTAAACATGAGATATACTTCTATTTGATATATATTACAACTGTTACTTTCAATCTGCCAACTAATCAGTGGTCAAGATAAAAGCTGAAACAAAATGACTGTTAAGTGGGGTCAATAATCTACATCCTTCCATGAGATCTCCTCGGGGATTTTTTGGGGTAATCAACTAATGAGTTTGCATCTATTCCTTCTCGATTCGGCCTCTTCTTTGAATCAGATGATGTTTTCTGATTCCTAATCATATCATCGGCATATCTAATCGAAAGGGCCTCCCTTTCTTTTCTGGGCATCTTAGAATACCTAGGGTCAGGCTTTAAAAGGACAGTAAGGAGTGGTAGTCACGTGCACAACGCTGTAGATTGTTCCAAAGAAGTCAGTACAATTTTGTCCAAACAATGTAATGGAGTTTCTCATTGTGGTAGATTAATTAAGACATAAAATCCATCATCATAAGGTAAAATCAAGGAACACTAATTCTTCAAGGACAAATTGAAACAAACACATGCACCCTCACCCACCACACAATACAGTAAGCATGCAGTACACAAACACTGGTTATACCCCCTACAGTCCTACTCAGATAGAGCCACAAGCACACCACAAACAAGGCACATCAGGTGTTTAGGAATTGGACCGAGGACATGGAGAACCAACAAACACGATACACTAACACACTAACAATGGTAGAGAGAGGAAAAAAAGGAATTTATGAAGTTCGAAGAGGCACCCCATGTTATGAAAGAGGAGGTCGAGGGTTCAAGCCAGGGAGTAAGCAACATATAAAAGTATTTTCTTCTTTGAAACATATAACTAATAGTTTTCTCATAGAGATGGATATTAAATATAACTACAGTTTTTCTAGCTAAAAAATTAAATATAACTATGGTTATCTTAAGCACAAGCATATATATATTGAATACAATATAATTTCTATATTAGCTAGCTAGAACAAACAATAGGTTGTCACTCATATATATATTGAAGACGATGCTAAATTTTCAACTATATAGCAATTGGAGTTGCAATAACAAATAATTATTCTAGCAAAAACAAACAATTGGACTTGCTATAAAACAAGTATCACCCTTTCTATTATTTGATGGCAAACATTAAATCAATAATGAGCCAGCAAACACTTCAAATCAATTAACTTATCAGTAATGACATATTGACACCATATATAAGAAGAAAAAAAATAGAAAGAGGGTCGTCTATTAACTTATTATTTTTTCTTTAATGAAACAGGATGACAAAATAAAAAAACCAATTATATATGATAGACTTACCTTACCAAAACATTTTTTCATTGTTGTTTTACTTTTGAACTTTAATAGAACTGGGATGCAGCTGATATGGACCTCAAATTGATAAATGCAACTACATTGATCAATTGGGGTAGCAATAAGGAAAATTTATATTTACTACAACTACACCCTATGTTAACCGTTAATTGCTGCTAATTTAATGCTTCTTTTTTTTCCAGATTGTCGTCCACACTCAGAACCGTTACGTACATATTGACAGTTTAACTTTTTGTAGGGTGATGAAGAACATGTTTGGTTGAAGGCATTGTTCTGTTTGAAAGGTAATTGTTTCAAAACTATTACTATTGTTTTCAAACCTTTATTGTTTTGATTGTTTATTGTAAACTCTTACTATTTAATTCAAAACTCTTATTTTTTTTAGGCTCATTGTTTGGCCCCATTTTTGAAGACTTCAACCATTGTGTTCTCCTACAACCCTGTAATTTTATTTTTTTCATTCGGTTGGTTGGTGTTTATTATGGTGGAGGATGTAATAGTTGTAATAGTTGCAATATTTAGCATTTTGGGAGATGATGTAAGTAACTGTATATAATGATGATATAATATAATTATGTTGATACCCGTACCCGCAATTTTGTGGAGTATTGGGTTCCATGTTTGGTTTTTTAAAGGTTTTTCGAAGGTTTTTCAAAAATCCATTACGTTTTCAAACGAATTTTTTGTTTTTATTTTGTATCTTGCATTATATTCTGATTTTCCCCCCCAGAACCTTATATATATGATGCCTGTGTGATGTTGCTTGGTTTCGCCTGGGGAGGATTGATATTTATTGCCTGTGATGTCATATTTTTAATTATTAGCAGAATTTCGTAAGGAATTGCTGTAAAAGGGCTAATATTTTAGGGGAGGTTCTGTCAAAATTTTTACTAAATTTTCTAAAATCTATTATGTTTTGAAACGATATGTTGGTTTTTATTTTGTATCTTAGTCATATGAAGATTTTTTCTTCCCAGAGCCCTATATATATGATGCCTGTGTGATGTGGCTTGGATTGAGCTGGGGAGGATTCAATTTGACTGTCTACGATGTTAATGCTCTAAAAGGAATAATATTTCATGAGAGATTTTGTCAAAATTTTTACTACAATCCTGGCTGTAAAATTTTAAATAAGATTGTCGAAATATTTACTAAACAACTTAATTAATTAATCATTCTTCGCGATAACGTACCGTAGGAAACAATTTAAAGGCGCCGTATTAGAAAACTATTAGGAATCAATATAATTTCAAAGGAGGCCTGTAAAGAGTAAATGATTGTATTAGAAAGGTGGGTGAATTTTTTTAATTGATGTTCTCACATCTCTTGACAAAAATCTAGCTTTTTTAAGAATTGGATAAATCAATATTGAGATATTTAAGACAATAAAGATAAATTCCTAAAAAACTAAAACATTTTAACCAATAATTGTCAAAGAGGTATATTGAATGATTTTTTATATGTAGTTCACCCAACCAAATAACTCCAATTAAATTTATATGCAGTTCTGAATACGTGTCGTAGGCACGTGCCACGGGCATACCTAGTCTATATAATAAATATACATCTCTATTGAAATAGAAGTATCTGCACAATTCCAAATAAATAGTAGTGCTCATGGAACATCCACTTCATCTATATGAGTATTTAAAACATCAAAGAATAGGTTTCATGAAAGATTCAATTTTTAGTTCATCTACTCATCAAAATTCGTTATATCTTCATACAATCATCTAACATGCTTTCTAATAGATAAATCACCACATACAATATGCTTAGAACAATAAGAAAACAAACACAAGTCACTCACCTTTTTGAAGAATCAACCGAAGATAATAAAGAATAAGAAAAGCCCTTCTTTCGCAAAATCCAAGAACATCGCTTCGAAACTCCAAAAAATTAATAGTAAAATATATATTTTATTTTTACAGAGGAGAGGGACGGCTATAGGGGCTCTTTTATAGGCGGAAATCTAAAGTTTTTAGGGTTTTACAAGTTTATGGAAACATCTTTTAACAAATTTTTACTTTACATATATAAACCTTTCTCTAATAAGGTTTTTAAATAAGTAAAATAAATTAAAATAAAACTAAATCTTTTACTACTGAGTTATCCAACCATCAAGCATAGCCCAGAAATTAAAAAATTTTGGATTTGTACTCAAAGTGGTAATTTTGCACAAAAGTCCTTCTTTTTGTAATATTTGCAAATATGTCTTAAAATATTCGTAAAAATCCATAAATAATAACTAAAAAATATATTAGATTTTCCAATTAAAATTTTCTGACTTTTACTTTCCTAGAAAATATTTGCACAAGATCCACTTAAATTCCATATTTGCAAAAATACCATATTTGTTTAAATCTTTACAAAATCAATTCTAAATAAAACTTAAATATATTTTATTTTCAATGATGACCATGGAAAGCCCAAAAATCATTAAAACAAATTTTTATTATTTGTTTGAGATCCAAATAGCTTTTTTACATAAAAGGCCCTCTCTTTCGAAATATTTACAAAAATAGTTTCTTTATTCAAAAAAATCTCAAAATTTAGGTATACTTAACTATAACTAGGAGAATTTATTCAAAAATCTAAAATTGGATATTTGCACCCAAAAAAATATTTGCACGTGTTTTGCATGTGTAAAATTGAGAAATTCATAAAATGGTCAAATAAATTTAAATAAATCTGAAAAATTAAAATATCATAAATAAATGAGAAAAATCAATCATTAACCATAAAATTTGAAGAACTCAAAATTTTCTGACTTTGCACGTGTGTTGCACGTGTAAATTGCAATTTCAAGAAAATAGTCAAAATAGTCAACTTTACCAATATAATATTATGCAAAATAAATCATTTTATTTTGCGGGGTATTACAAGTATTTATGGATATGATGAATCGGATTTTGCGACTGTTTATTGATTCATTTGTGGTGGTATTCATTGATGATATTTTGGTTTATGCGAAGTCGGAATATGTGCATGCTGAGCACTTAGCATAGGTATTAAAGAAGTTATAGGAACATGACTTGTATGCCAAACTGTCTAAGTGTGAATTTTGGAAGTCAGATGTGGCTTTCCTTGGTCATATCCTTTCTAAGGAGGGAGTGGTCACTGATCCTCAGAAGGTTGAGATGGTAAAGAGTTGGCCTAGATCAACGACTGTGAAGAAGATTAGAATTTTATTGGGTTTGGCTAGTTACTACAGGTAATTCATTCAGGGCTATGTAAAGATTGTAGTTCCATTGATAGGTTTGACTTAGAAGGATGTGAGTTTGATTTAGACTGATAAGTGTGAGCCAAGTTTTCTGGAATTGAAGGAGAAGTTGATGACAACACCTATTCTAGCTTTGCCACAAGCTGTGAAGGAGTATGATGTCTACAGTAATGCATCGCTCAAAGGTTTGGGCTGTGTCTTGGTGCAAGAGGGGAAAGTTATTTCTTATGGTTCGAGGCAGTTGCGTCCTTATGAGAAGAATTATCCGACGCACGACTTGGAGCTTGCAGCTATCATCTTTGCCTTGAGGCATTATGTATATGGAGAGAATGTCAACATGTATACTGATTATAATAGCTTGAAGTATATTTATCAGCAGAGGGATCTGAATCTTCGGCAGAGAAGATGGTTGAAGGTGTTGGAAGACATTCGTCCTGAGATCAAGTATCATCCGGGTAAGGCGAATGTAGTGGCTGATGGGCTTAGTTGGAAGAGTATCCTGTCATGTTTGATCACGACTCAGAAGGAGTTGGCAGCAAAGTTATATAGGGAGGTAACGAAGTTTTTCTGCAAGGATTGGGAGCTTCGTTGGCACTGTTGAGGCTTCAGCCTACTTTGAAGGAACAGATTATGGAGGGCCAGAAGTCAGATTCAACATTTCAGAGGATGTTGCAGTAGTTTTCCAATGGCAAGTTATCAGAGCTCCGTGTCCAAGATGGAATTCTATGGATGGGTGAGAGGCTATAATGTGAAAGGTTATGTGTGCCGGAGAATACAGATTTGAGAGAGAGCATCTTGCAGGAAGCACGCAATACCTTGTTATCAGTACATTCTAGAGGTACGAAGATGTATAAGGACATCAAGCAGCACTTTTGGTGGTCAGGAATGACGAGAGATGTGGTAAACTTCGTGGCAAGGGGTTTGACTTGTCAGCAAGTTAAGGCAAAAAATCAGAAGCATGGGGGCTTGTTGCAGCTGTTGCCTATACTGGAATGGAAGTGGAAAAATATCAGTATGGATTTCATCACTGGTTTGGTTTGCCTAGGAGTTCGAAGGGTAATGACTCGATTTGGGTCATTGTGGATCGTTTGACCAAATCAGCTCATTTCTTATCTATGAAGATTACGTGGTCCTCGGAGAAACTAGCACAGTTGTACATTGATGATATTGTGAGACTTCATGGGGTTTCCGTGTCTGTTGTCTCCGGCATGGATGCAAGGTTCACTTCGAGATTCTAGAAGAGTTTGCAAGCAGCTTTGGGTACCAAAATCGACTTCAGTACTACTTTTCATCCGCAGTCAGATGGTCAAACAGAGAGGGTGAATCGGGTGTTAGAGAACATGCTGAGGTCTTGCGTCATGGACTTTGGTGGTAGTTGGGAGAGGTACTTGGCATTGGTTGAGTTTGCTTACAATAACAGTTACCATGCAAGTATTGGTATGCCACCTTATGAAGCATTGTACGGGAGGAAGTGCAGAACACCCATTTTTGGTATGAAGTTGGAGAGAGGCAGATGTTTGGATTGGAGATTGTGCAGCAAACATCGGAGAAGATCGAACTAATTCGGAAGAGGTTGGTCGAAGCTCAGAGTTGGCAGAAGAGGTATACAGATACTCGGCGTAGAGATTTAGAGTTTGAGGTTGGAGATGCAGTGTTTCTCAAAGTGTCTTCGACGAAAAAGGTGATCAAATTTGGGAAGGGTGGTAAGTTGGCGCCAAGGTACATTGGGCCATACAGGATTTTGAGGCGGATTGGTAAGATGTCATATAAGTTGAAGTTGCCCTAAGAATTGGCACAAGTACATGATGAGTTCCATATGTCAATGCTGAGGAAGCATGTGCCGGATCAGAGGCACCAGCTGATGGAAGTGCCCGAGGGGTTGCAGTTGAACTTGAGTTACAATGAATAACCAATGGAGATTGTTGTCCGTCGAAAGAAGGTAGTGAGGAATAAGTTTATACCTATGGTCAAGGTTTTTTGGAGGAACCAGTTGTTCGAGGAAGCCACTTGGGAGCCGGAGGATCGCATGAAAAAGAATTTTCCCGAACTTTTTATGTAATTTTCTTCTTTTGCTTGTAATTGTTTTGTCCCTACTAGCGGTAGTTCTGAGGATAGAACTATTCTGAGGAGGGAGTAATGTAACATCCTAGAATTTTAAATAATATTTTAGAGTTTATAAATGAATTAAAATGATTTTTTTATTTAATAAATATTTTTATGAAATTTTCCTTTTTGCACGTGCAAAGTACATGCAAATAGTTTTCTTGGGAAACACAAAGTCAAAAAATATATTTGGGAAATCTAACAATTATTATTAGATATTATTTATAAATTTTCTAGATTTTTATGAATGATTTATGTCATATTTGCAAATGTTCAAAAATGAAGGAATTTTGTGCAAAATTGCCACTTTGAGTAAAAACTCCAGATTTCGGTATTTTGGGCTGTGCATATTGGCCGTTCAATTCTAGAGAGTAAATGGATTTAATTTTACTTTATTTTAAATTAATTTGATTAACTAATAGTTGGAAGGATCCATATATGTAAATAAATAATTTCTTTGATGAGTAATTTTGTAAACTTGTGAAACCCTAAAAATTGGAATCCCGACCTATATTAGAGGCATTAGCAGCCGCTATTTCTCTGTGGTGAACTCAAACTATATTTTCTCACTATTTTCTTGGAGTTTAAAGCTTGGATCTTGGATTTTTACAAAGGAGAAGGAATGGGCTTTTCTTATTATTATTATTTTTGTGCTTCAATTTAGTCTTCTATGAGGTGAGTGATACTTCTTACTACTTGTTGATATATGATTATAAATTGTTCAAGTATAATGCATAACTAGAAGTTGTATGATTATAAAATATGAGTAATTTCCATGCTTAAATACACACTGATCTTCACTTTCTTATGCCATGCTTGAATAAATCATGTTTTGAATGGATTTTGAATGTGTATGAGATTGTAGAGTTTTTATTTAATTTGGTATTGAACAAATCAGTGCTTGTATGAGGAATTATCGAATTTGTGAGTGTATAAATAGATTGCAATTGGAATAGTAACATCATACATGCATATGGATGAACAAAGAATATCTAAGTTGTTGTTTTGCTTTTGAATCACTATTTTGAGATTAAAGATGAAGAATTATTGTTGTTTTGAATTGGAATTGAATGAGAAGTGAAAGAACTTGATGCTGAGTTGGATGGATAGAGAAGTTTTGACCAATGAATGTGTATTTCGAGATTTTCCTCAGTTTTGAACATGTTGAAATGGTGTTTTCTGTATGAGAAGAATTCTTAACTGCGTTTGGAAGGGTTTAAACATTCATATAAGAAGTTCTTCAAAAATCTTGTTTTTTTGCAATAACTTGATTTCAGAATTTTGTGTTCTTTGTGAGATTTATAGAAGATTTGATTTGGTATATGAACTGAGGTAACTTGATCGAGAAGTACTCATTTTATCGCATAATTTTCCTCGTTATAATTCTTTAAATGTTGTATAATCATATATCAGTTTTTTGGAAGTTTTCAAAAAGTTGGAAATTGCAGGCTGCCTGTCGGTCGACTGCAGTAATTTTGTACTTGCAGTTGCAGTCGACCGCCATGTTCGTCTAGTGCCAGTTCTTCCCCCACTGGCGGTCGACTGCAACTATTTGAACAAGTCTACCAGTCGACTGCCAGAGCTCTCTTGATGATTTATTTTGATACTGTCGGTCGACTACAACGTTTGGCACTATGTCTGCCAGTCGACCGACGCATCTGTGCATGTGCACATTGTTTTTGGCTGAGTTTTCTATTATTCGAACGATTGTTCTTCGAACTTTCAAAGTTAATTTCTCTGATTTTTGGCAGTAAATGAACTTAAATTTCACCACTTTGACAGAGTATGTATTCTCAATTTTATGAAGTATTTAAATTCTACTTTTGTGGTTTTAAGAGGGTATATGTTTTTGAATTTAAAAAGTATTCTATTACGAGTTATCTTCCACTATTTGCTTCAGTTTTGATTGAGTTAATTCCAGTTTTATTGGGAAATTATGTAGATATGGTTGCACTTAGAGGTACTTAACTTTGACTATTGAATTTGAAGAAAATTCTCGCAATGAGTTATACAATTTTGGTTTTCTTTCATATTTCAAAGAAATGTTGAATTGGAGGTTGAGTGGGACCCTAACATGTTGGCGGTTGAGACTTTGTAGATATTTTTGGCTAGTGAGGACTTGTTGTTGAATTAGTTGAATTTAGTCTGGCAGGGTACACCAACTCTAGGGGGAAATTTTGATTTAATTAATAATAACCAACCTAAGGACATGCACTAGGGGTGATGTGATAGAGCTTGGGAAACGTAAGTAGGGGGGCCCTGTATACTGGACGGATGAGAGTCGGGACTATAGTTGTAGTTGGGCAGTTTGATTCCGAAGGCTACGATTATCATTGCCCTCTCCTGAGTTCGCACGTTGAGGGTCTTTTACTGTTGGACGGTTTTATTCCGGAGGCTGGAACCTATTCATGGAATTTCGGCATGGAATATTCAGGGCGATGCTTACATGATGTGCGCGTTGAGGGTGCTAGTCTATCTGGTAGATACCGGGACGTAGCCCTATTCGCGGAATATTCTGGATCTTGTTCCTGTCACACGATAAGGACTTGCACCGGACCTATGTAGAATGGGATGCATAGAATCCGACAAATATGCATTAGTAATCATCATATGCATTTGTGTTTTCTTGACTGGTATTATGCATGCTTCTTTTCTTTTTTCTTACACTTGACACTTAGCCTAGTTTTACTTGATGATTTATGCTTCATTTATTATTATTTCATGTTCTATCTGTTATTACTGTGTTAACACGATTCACTTGTTAACTTATAATTTTATTCTTTATATTTTCGTTTAAGTTTGTATTTTCTTTGAATATCACTCACACCGTTATGGCTGACCCCTGTAGTTTTGGGGGTTAGATATATCTCTAGCCTCATGTTTCACAGGTAAGTACCGTTAACATGGAGTTGGGAGCATGTGGTAGAATGTTTAATGTTATTGCATATGTTGTAAAAAGATTGATCGTAAAGAGAAAATTTACATTCATGGTGCTGTGTTGTAAAAAGAATTGTAATTCAAAGTGTTTATTAATTTTCGCTATGCTTTGTAAAAGAGTTGTTATAATAAAAGTTT
Organism: Hemerocallis citrina; assembly: GCA_017893485.1. Classification (NCBI taxonomy): domain Eukaryota; kingdom Viridiplantae; phylum Streptophyta; class Magnoliopsida; order Asparagales; family Asphodelaceae; genus Hemerocallis; species Hemerocallis citrina. Next base: position 46,802,152 of record CM030364.1, read on the forward strand.
TAAATTTCCCTGAATTTGGATGCTATGTTTATGATAACAATTGATTTTGATTCTGAATTTTGTGCCACGTATTTCTAAGTTAATTTATTGGAAATTCGGGGCGCTCCATAACCTTACTTTTTTCTATCATTTCTATTTCTGATAATCTATGATACATGACTAGAATTTTGTTTTATTTTCTTCTGCCATGCTTATAGAAATTTAGGTTTTATTGTAAATTTTATTTTTTTGGTATATCAGATTTTTTTGTACTATTCCTATTAGAACATCTTGTATACTTGATATTAATCTATCATCCATTAAGTATATTTCTAAGGCAGCATTTATTCCTTCCTTAAAATAAGTCTTTATTATTATTTGTATTGATCCTAAATGTATATGTCTTAATGTTTTTCTGGCTTTCTCTCTTATTTTTTTCCATTTCTTGCCTTATTATTCTTTCTTTTATTAATGGAATTATAGTTTTTTCCATGAGCTTGTTTTATGTCTATAGGTTATTCATTATTTCTAGCTATTATTATGGTATTTCTTTATCTTTCAAATATTTCAAGTTTAAATATTTCTTTCGTGTTTTTGTCTAATTTGGTTGCTCTTATTTTTTCATATTTTTGTACGTCAAAACTCATTCTCTATCTTACTTCTTCATTATTTTCTTCTCTTTCTAACTGTTCTCTTAACTCTATTATTTATGCCATCATATTTATTTTGCATTCTTCTATTTGATCTTCACTGCTTCCACTATCTTCTTCCATTGTCTTCACTAATTTCTGGGTAGTCTTCCTCATATTCTATGGGTTCATAGTTTATGTTATTCATTTCTTCTAGTTCTTCTACGTATTTTACATTTTTTTCATTCTCTTAGAGCAATTTGATTATATATGTCATATTTCTCCACATATAACAGTTACATTTCTTTGGGTTTTTCAGATATTATTTGTTTCTATTTATTCTTTTGAAGAATCTTTTATATGGTTTTTTATATCTCTTAAAAGTTTTTCTATATTTTTGTTTATATTTTTGTACTTTGTGTTTGCGTCACTTTTTATAATTATAGTTATTATTACATCCTCAATGATTTGGTCTTGCTTCATCACAACAAATTCTTTGTTTATATGTTCTATATTATTTAATAGTTGATTTAGCTTCTTGGCATACTTTATCTCTATAATCTTTTACAAATTGTGTCTTATACCCTAAATGATCTATTTCTGGTTTTACTTTCTCACTTACATATGCACTATATATGTTTATAATCTATGGATCTGGTAATTGTAAGAAAAAGGTCAATGATTGGACCATTTTATCTTTTGTGTAATAACTATCTTGAAAATATTCTCTAAATTCACATCCATAGTTATCGAAATAACACATATCAAAAATTTCTAAATTGCTTAGTCTTCATCTTGCTTTGTTCTTTTTATATATATTATGTCCTATTTTTTCGTAGACACTAAATTATGTTCTTTACTTTCTCGTAATTTGTGATTATTTCTTTTAATCCTAGGGTTCTTTGTGCTGAAATTTCTTGTATTCCTTTATCATCAATTGGTTTTGGATTCCTTATATTACTTATTTCTTTTTCTGTTAGTCCATTCCACCATTTCGCTACTATTCATATAAAGCTTGCTTCTATAAATTTCTCAAATGTATTCTCTGAGATGTTTTGTCTAAATTCTAATATTAGGGATATTTTTACCCATTCTTTTGTTGTTCTATCTACATCATTAAAGAGTCTAAATCTAGTCATTCTCCATTTCTTGTTATTTCTTTTCGTAGTATTCTGTGGGTTCATATTTTGGTGTTTCTTTTTTTCTTTTTCTAACTTGCTTCTTTCTCTACTTTGTCATTTCCATATATTATAAGGTTTTTTATTAGGTGGTTTTCTTAAATATTCTTACATATTAGTTTGAAATCAATAGATTTTGTTATGATCTTGTCTTTCTCTTGATCCATTTTTATTTCTTCATTTGTTATATCTAGATTTTTTTAAGGCTTCTTCTACTTCCTCTGAATTGAGATTTGTTATTAAATCTTCTATTTCTAAAATATTTATATTAAGTTTTGTTTTGGCTTCTAGTCCTTAATATATTTTTCTGTTATGCCTAATTCTTCTTCTGGGTCTTCGGTTATAATTACTTAGTTCTTTTATGTTCTTATTTATGATTTTTAAATCTTTTCTTAAAGTTCCTACAAATTCTAGCCATTGTAATAACTTTCCAACTCTCGAATGTTTATCCTATAAATTTCTGATTCTATTTTTGAATTTAATTTGTGTATTGATGTTTCTACTTTTTGACTATTAACCATACTTACTTACCTTAATATTCTATATGCTAGTAGGTGTTGGTAATACCAATTTACTTCTTCATTTCTATAATCTAATACATTGTATGTTATTTCTTTTTGTATCTCTTTAGGTAGCTTTTGAGTTACTTTACTCTTTTTAATAAATATTTTAATATTTCGTTATTAGTTATATGCTTTTTTTCCATTAGTCTACTATCAACGTATCTTACTTTAAATTTTGAGAGACTTTGTAATCTTAATTTCTTTATTTCATGTGAGATATCCAATTTTTAAATAGGGTAGTAAGTTATGTAAGCTTTTAGTTTTAATGTTGCATAAATATCTTCAAAGGTAGTGTCTTTTTTAGAAAATTATTTCCAACTGTTCTATTATTGTAAATAGTTTGGGGCATCCTATATTTGCAAATACTTTCTTAAAAAATTCTATATATGCAAATGACTCGACTAGAGCTACCTCATCATTTTTACAATAAAAGATAAATAACATAATAGAAAATAATCCATTATAGAGATGAGAAAATAAAGCACCCCATTGGAGATGCTCTTAATAACGAGACTAGAGCTGCCTCATCGTTTTTGATGCGGTTTGTTTTTGGTCGCAGTGTGGATGCACCAGGTGTGAGTTCGGACTCAATTTGTAATGAGGGAAGAGTGCGGCATGAGACGACGAGCGGGAGGCTCATTTCGGCACTGGAGGGTCGGCTCGGATTGCCTCGCCTCGAGTACCTGCAGACGGTCCTGGAACACCGGGGTTTATCCCGGTGGCGGACCCTCCGACGATCTAGTCAGTCTCTGTGAGAGAGTAGCAATAACTAGGGAAATTTGGGTGGCAAAAGATTGATTACCTGAAAAGGTGGGTGAGGGTCTGGTATTTATAGGGAATTCCTACCGGGTTTGGATCTGCTTGGGGGCCGGGTCTGAACCCGAAAGCCCATGGGCCTGACGTGGCAGGAGGCCCAGGGGGTTTAGGGCGGACGTGGCAGTGTTAAGAGTGGCATAGGGCTGACGTGGCAAAGCCTTAGGTGGTATTTGGAGCTGACATGGCTGATCATGGGGCTCCTGTGCCTTTGGGAGAATCGGATGGCCTAGGGTGTGCCAGGTCATCGTCATTCTTTACCAGGCTGGGCGGACGGCCCGTGGGGCTGTCGTGGATCGGAGGCCGAGGGCCATCGAGACTCGTCGGATACGAGGAGACCAGGTCTGTGGGGGTGAACTTGAGGCTCGGTGCCGACCCTGCAGTGGTTCGAAGCCGAGCCAGATTGCTGTTTTTCTCATTTTTGAGCGAGAGCTGTACTGGGCCCTGGTTGGGCCCCAGGCCATTTTTACCCTACCACACAAGCCCCCCACTCCTGCGGGGGTGCGGGAGTTAGCCGTGGAGGAGTGTTTATGGTCATGGAAATGGGATGGCGAATCGTTGGGCCTTCCTGAGAAGATTACTCAGGTGCTAGACCGAACCTCGAGCTGGCGAGGGATTATGGGTCGGTAAGGATGATGGCGAGCCGTTGTGTCTTCCTGAGAAGACTACCCTGGTGCTAGACCGAACCTCGAGCTGGCGAGGGATTATGGGAGGGCAAGGGTGATGGCGAGTCGTTGTGTCTTCCGGAGAAGAGTACCCTGGTGCCAGACCGAACCTCGAGCTGGTGAGGGATTATGGGTCAGCAAGGGTGATGGCGAGCCGTTGTGTCTTCCTGAGAAGAGTACCCTGGTGCTAGACCGAACCTCGAGCTGGCGAGGGATTATGGGTCGGCAAGGGCGATGGCGAGCCGTTGTGTCTTCCTGAGAAGAGTACCCTGGTGCGGGACCGAACCTCGAGCTGGCGAGGGATTATGGGCCGGCAAGGGTGATGGCGAGCCGTTGTGTCTTCCGAAGAAGAGTACCCTGGTGCGAGACCGAACCTCGAGCTGGCGAGGGATTATGGGAGGGCAAGGGTGATGGCGAGCCGTTGTGTCTTCCGGAGAAGAGTACCTTGGTGCCAGACCAAACCTCGCGCTGGCGAGGGATTATGGGTCGGCAAGGGTGATGGCGAGCCTTTATGTCTTCCTGGGAAGAGTACCCTGGTGCGAGATCGAACCTCGAGCTGGCGAGGGATTATGGGCCGGCAAGGGTGATGACGAGCCGTTGTGTCTTCCGGAGAAGAGTACCCTGGTGCGAGACCGAACCTCGAGCTGGTGAGGGATTATGGGAGGGCAAGGGTGATGGCGAGCCGTTGTGTCTTCCAGAGAAGAGTACCCTGGTGCCAGACCGAACCTCGCGCTGGCGAGGGATTATGGGTCGGCAAGGGTGATGGCGAGCCTTTGTGTCTTCCTGAGAAGAGTACCCTGGTGCGAGACCGAACCTCGAGCTGGCGAGGGATTATGGGCCAGCAAGGGTGATGGCGAGCCGTTGTGTCTTCCATAGAAGAGTACCCTGGTGCCAGACCGAACCTCACGCTGGCGAGGGATTATGGGTCGGCAAGGGTGATGGCGAGCCTTTGTGTCTTCCTGAGAAGGGTACCCTGGTGCGAGACCGAACCTCGAGCTGGTGAGGGATTATGGGCCGGCAAGGGTGATGGCGAGCCGTTGTGTCTTCCGGAGAAGAGTACCCTGGTGCGAGACCGAACCTCGAGCTGGCGAGGGATTATGGGCCGGCAAGGGTGATGGCGAGCCGTTGTGTCTTCCGGAGAAGAGTATTCTGGTGCCAGACCGAACCTCGCGCTGGCGAGGGATTATGGGTCGGCAAGGGTGATAGCGAACCATTGTGCCTTAGAAGGATTAAGCGGGGCGGTCTGCTGTCTTTGCGGAGCATTGAAGGCGCTCCGGGATCTGTGCCAATGTTCCAATTTCCTAGGGGCATTAATGGCGCCGCCTAATAAATGCATGGCGCTTAGGCTTCCGTCGTTTGGCTTTCCCGATGTCATAACGGCGGGTCTATGGGTGAGGCTATAAATACCCCTCTCCCCCTAGCAGGTTTGATCACAGCAAGGGTGGTCCATTGGCCATCAGAGGTGTCTGCTTCGGCGGACGCCTGTCTCTTGCAAAATTTTAATCCTGGTTATGTCGGAGGGGTGGTTACTCTGCAGCCCGGATCTTCTCTTGGATCTGATGGCCCTGATACGATAGCCAGATCTAGGGGAGATCAGGGCGAGAGGGATAACGACCGAAATCCGGGTCGGGGAATCAGGAGCCTCGGATTGGTGGTGACTTTGCCGTCCGGATCCTTTTTTGGGTCAGACAGCCCTGACACGGTTGTTTGGCCCGAGAGAGATCAGGACGGGAGGGGTACCAACCGTATTCCGGAGGTGGGCCGATCTGTTTTCCGATAGGGTCCCAGGCGATGGTGGCTTTTCTCCCACCCTCGAACAGTTCGGGGTTTCGGCTGCCGAGGCTGTAAGCCCCGAGCTGCTCGCGGGTGAGAGGGGAGCCGACCGAACCCTGGAGCCCGGGGCGTCTGTCTAAGGACGGCGCCTTAAATCTTTAATAAAAATTTTCTCTGCCGAACACTTCATCCGAACCGACCTCTGTGTGGTCTCCAACTGGCGCTAGGTGACGTCAGCAGCGCCAGTTTCGAGGATGACGTGGCGTGATTCCATTGGTGGCAGACGCGCGATATTCGAGGAATAGTAATGCGAAATTCGAGGCGTCGCCTCTTTCTCTATAAATATCCCCCCTCCCTTTTTCCATTCTGTTTACTTCTCTTCCGCTGTCTCCTTTAAAAAGAAATCAAACACTTCAGCGCTCGGCTTTGACTGTTTTAGCGGCACCGGCTCATCAGTCCGAGGCATTCAAAAGGTTAGTTTGTAAGTTTCTTTTGTTAGGCACAGATGGATAGGGCTCAGTCTGGCTCGTCAGCGTCGACGTCAAAGGGGGAAGTGAAACCCGCCTCAAAATCGACTTCGTGGGAGGAGCCCGTGCTTGAGGGGGAGTCTGTACATAATGTGGAGCCTTCTGATTCGACTTCGTGGGAGGAGCCGGTAGGCGAGGAGGAGCCGGTGTATAATGTGAGGCCGTTACGCTCTCGGAAACCCTTCGTGGTGGAGAGTAGCGAATCTGAGGAGGCAAGCGATAGTTCGGACGAAGTCCAGGTTCTGGAGTTGGCTTCTGAAGAGGAGGGTGGCCCAGAGGAGGGTGAAGCCGAAGGGGCTCTGATAGGAGGTGCGGGGGGGAGATCCACAGGTCAGGGTGTGGGTTCGAGCTCCGCTCCGACCGGTCTGGGGCGATTATCTACCCCCTCGCCGGAAGGAGCCAAGAAGAAGAGGGCTCCGAAGAAGAAGGGGTCGAGGGCCGGTGGCTCGAGTTAGGCGCATGTTTATCGTAACTTGAGGACAGGGTCGCCCGTACAACCGAAGCCGTTCCGTCGGTACCCTGACGACCTTACTGATAAGGAGCTTTTTGGGATCCAGCCATCGTCGCCGAGCCGGAAGAGGGTGAAGATGGACACACTGCCGACCGTTTTGGAGGCTGGCGACTTGGAGGCTTTGCAGTTGGCGTACCACATAGGGTCCAGCTACGAGCTCATGTTGCCGAATTCTACTCTGCGCCCGACCGACCCCCTGAGTGCTTGGTACTGCATCTTCCCAGTGGACGCCTTCATCTCTGGGCTGAGGCTCCCGGTTCATCTGTTTGTTCGGGAGGTGTTGAATTGGGCGTCTCTGGCGCCGATGCAGTATGGGCCGAACTCCTGGAAGCAGATCATCTGCTTCGTGTTGTTGTGCGAGGAGCAGAGGGTGCCCCTTCGGTTGAATGTATTCCGAGCGATGTTGATGATCAGCTCGTCAGGGGAGTCAGAGGGAGTTTATTATATCTCGCCTTGGAGTAAGGGGAAGGTCGTCCACGGTCACCCGGACTCCATCAAGGATTGGAAGAAGAAATATCTGGTGATCCGGAGCGAGGAGCCTTGGAGCATCCCCACTCGATGGAACCATTCTAAGTCGAGCTTCAAAGCGCCGAGACCGAGGGATCTGACGGCCGAGGAGTGGAGATCTGTCGAGCATCTCCGTCTATCTCATAGCATCGGCTGGCCGAAGGTGACAGAGGCCCACCTGGCGAGCGTTGGACTGAGCCCGGCTGTGCTTAGTATGTAGTTGTTTCTTTCTTTTGGCTTTATTATTCCTCCGTGCTCATTGTCCTTACTGGATCTTCTTGCAGGTATGGATCCTGAATCGATCAAGGCTCGCAGGCTCGCCGAGAAGCAGAAGAAGGCCGAGGAAGGAGGGGGCGCGAAGAGGCCGAGGGAGTCGTCCCTAGCCGTCTCGGAGGCCCAGCTCGAGCCGAGGACCAAGAGGACTCGCTCGGAGACGAGCAAGGGGGTGGCTACTTCGAAGGGCCAGGGCCAAGCGAAGGCATCCGATCTTGACAAGGGGAAAGGTCCCTTGGTCGAGGTCGAGGAAGAGGACCCGGTGGTGGTGATGTTGCGGCAACGGTGGGCACCGGATTGGTCGGTTCGGATGGGGGACTGTCTGACCGAGGAGGCCCAGGCTGTTGAGGTGGTGGAGAAGTTGGCAACCCCTCGAGACCGCAAGGAGATGGAGAGCGAGCTCGTGGAGGTGGCGTTCACGCGCCTGGCGCAGGCCACCGTGCTGGTAAGCTCTTCGACCCTATCCCCCTTGTTAATTTTACTGCGGAAGTCTTTTTCTTATCTGCGTTTGTTGGTCGCAGGCTTGCGTGCAGGGGGCTAACGTAAAGAACCTCTACGAAGCCGCCCTGGCACAAGAGCGAGCTTGGGCAGATGAGAGCGAGCGGGAGATGAAGGAGATGCGGATTGAGCTCGAGGGCTCGCACAAGAGGGAGCAGAAGATGAAGCTCGAGCTCGATGCCAAGGAGGCGGAGTGGGGGAAGAGGGTGGTCTCCTTGAAGAAGAAGTTCGCTAAGGAGAAGGAGGAGTTGACGAATGCGGGTCAGATGATGGTGATCAAGGCCCAGGACGAGTGTTATGTGAAGGCCCTCAGTCATGTGAGGCACTTCTACCCGACCGTCGACCTGTCCAACTTCGAGTATGACATGGAGGTCGAGGGGACACCGAAGACCCCTAATGAAGAAGGGCCCGTTGATGACCCGGCTGCCGACCCCCCTGTGAACCCGGCCGATGCTGAGGTGGGAAAACAAGTTGTATAGTTTTGTCTTTCTTTTTTCCATCTCTCGATTGTATTTGCCTTCCGTGGACTGGCCACCGCATTTTTTGTATGAAGTACTTTCATTTATAAAAGAAGATTTTTGACTGGCCAAGTGTTTTGACCTCGGATATTTCCGAACCATTTTTGCCGATGCGTTTTGAGTTGGCTGGTTCTCTTGTAGGTTGCGGCTCCTCTTCCTGAGGTGGACCCCCGTCGTTCTGACGTGGCGTGGCTCCGGAGCAAGGTTGAGGCCCTGGAGGCCACGTTGGTTCGCTACCGAAAGGGGGCTCGTGACACTGATGCGGCCTTTAATTATTATCGGAATAAGTCTGAGGCCTTAAGTGAGGAGGCGAGCCGGCTAAGGAGGGCGATGGTGGATCGGGACCTCGGCAGCGTCGGTCTTGGATATACCATGTCGAGTGCATCGGTGCAGAGGCCCTCCTCTGAGAGGCTACTTCACGATGTCATTGTGGAGAAGGAGATAGAGATACACCGTTATAAGACGATGCTAGGTGTCTCGGCATCCTCCTCGGTGGGTCGGCGAGCGGAGGGGGTTCCTTCCGCGTTGCTGCTGCTGGAGCGTGTGCGACCAGTTGATGCCCAGAGCTCTGTGGCTGGTGTGTCGACTATGGCTGAGCCTAAGGACCATCATGACGAGGAGAGGGCTCCTAGTCGTTCGATTGGAGTGGTCCCGCCGTTCGTCGGACCCGAGGGGCCTTAAGATGGCGGTTTCCTTCAATTTGTGATGAGTGATGTGGTCCTGTAACGGTCTTTGTTTGTTTTCTCAGAACCAAATAAAGGAGTATGAATAAAGAATTCTTTTCCTTCTTTGCTCTGGTTAGTAGTGTAGTGAATGGTGGCGGAGGCGAGGTTCGGCTCCGTCGATCCGTGAGGGATCGACGCGGGGCATTAGGAAGACTCCCTGGTCTGACGCCGGGTCAGACCTACCGAGACGTTGGGGACGATACCGGAGTGAGGACTCGGGTGCCGATCCCATTGTCTGGTGTTAGGTCGGAGCTGCCGAGGCATTTGGAGTTTGACAAAAAGAGATTTCTTTCATACAAGATAGGGAGGGTCGCTAAAAACTGCCCTTTACACATGAAAGCTTACAAAAGATTTTAATTACATTAGCCAAGCTAGAACCTATGTTCGCTCTTCCAGGAACTTCATTAGGTGCTCGGCGTTCCAGGGTCGGCTGATGAGCCGACCATCCAAATCTGCCAGTCGGTATGTACCAGGGCGTACAGCCTCGACTACACGGTATGGGCCTTCCCAGTTGGGAGCCAATTTCCTCTTCTTGGTTGGATCGGAGACTGACAGTTTTCGTAACACGAGGTCCCCTGCCTTGATGTTTGTGGGGCGGACCTTCTTGTTGTAAAACTTCTCGATCCGTTGTTGGTAGATGCTCCTTCGGATTGAAGACTTCTCTCTGACCTCGGCGACGAGGTCTAGGTTGGCCCTCAAGCCGGATGAATTGCCAGCTTCGTCGAAGGCCATGATACGGGGAGATGGCAGGCCGACCTCGACGGGGATAACTGCTTCTGTCCCATAGGTCAGACTGAACGGCGTCTCTCCCGTGGGGATCCTCTTCGTGGTTCGGTGCGCCCATAGCACGCTAGGTAGTTCCTCGACCCACAGCCCTTTGGGGGAACTGTCGAGGCGCTTTTTGAGGCCGTCGAGGATTTGCCTGTTCGCGTTCTCCGCTTGGCCATTGGACTAAGGGTGGCAAATAGCGGAGAAACGCTGCTGGATGCCGATGTCCGCGCAGAAAGTTTGGAAGTTTTGACCTTGGAATTGGGTTCCGTTATCTGTGACGAGGACCCGAGGGATTCCGAACCGGCAAATGATGTTCTTCCAAAAGAACTGTTGTACTTGGCGCTCGGTGATGCTGGACAGAGGCTCGGCTTCGAGCCACTTGGTGAAGTAGTCGATGGCGACAATTAAGAATTTCTTTTGCCCTACCGCTACGGGGAAGGGGCCCACAAGGTCCATGCCCCACATGGCAAATGGGGTAGGACTAGCCAGGAATCGGAGATTGGCTTGAGGAAGCCTCTTGATAGGGGAGAACCTTTGGCATGGGCCGCACCTCTTGACTAGGTCTTGCGAGTCTTGAAGTATGGTCAGCCAATAGTACCCCTGATTCAGGGCCTTTCGAGCGAGCGTCCTGCTCCCCATGTGGCATCCGCCGATCCCCTCATGAAGATCTTTAAGTGCGTAGCTGGCCTCGTTGCTGGTGAGACAGCGGAGGTACGGCTTGCCGTCGGCCAGGGTGTATGAGCGTTTGAAGAGGATGTCATTAATCATGACGAACCTTTCAGCTCGGACCCTGACTCGTCTAGCTTCGGCTCGGTCTTCAGGAAGCTCGGCACTGACTAAGAATCTCCGGATGGGAGTGGTCCAGTCGTCTAGACTGGCACCGTCTTGGACACACATTGCCTCCTGGTCTTGATCGTTGATACTTGGCTTTAGGAGGATTTCTATGAGTACAGTTTGGTCGAGACCCTCGAAGGAGGAAGAGGCGAGCTTTGACAACGCGCCTGCTTGAGCGTTCTGCTCCCTAGGGACTCGAATGACTGCGGAGTGGCAAAAGGACGCTAGGAGACGTCGGACCACCGCCAAATACTTCACCATGCGATCATCGCGGGCTTCGTATTCTCCAGTGATCTGATTGACCACGAGCTGAGAATCGCTGAAGGCCCGGATTTGCTTGGCTCCGGCTCGGCGTGCTAGGGTCAATCCGGCGATCATGGCCTCGTATTCCGCCTCGTTGTTAGAGGCCGGAAAGTTAAGGCGGAGGGAGTATTGAAGTAAGAATTGGTCGGGGCCACGAAGGATGATGCCAGCCCCACTCCCTGTTTCGCATGATGATCCATCGACAAAGACCTCCCAGGTCGGATCCGAGGCCTCGGCGCCGGGCTGCTCTGAGACGGTGCACTCCGTGATGAACTCGGCGAGGGCCTGCCCTTTAATGGCCGTCCTCGGCTGGTAGCTGATGTCGAACTGACTCAGCTCAATTGACCACTTGACTAAGCGGCCGGAGTTTTCGGGCTTGTGAAGGACAGTTTTCAGTGGCTGGTCGGTCAGTACTTGGACGGAGTGGGCCTGGAAGTAAGGACGAAGCTTCCGGGCTGCCATGACCAAAGCATAGGCCACCTTCTCTATCTTTGCGTACCTCGTCTCGGCGGGGAGCAGAACTTTGCTCACATAGTACAATGGCCTCTTCCTCTCGGACGAGGACGGCGCTGAGTGCGCTATCCGAGGCGGACAGGTAGAGCCATAGTGGTTCGCCCGGCTCGGGCTTGCTGAGGAGAGGAGGGTTGGCGAGGTACTGCTTCAGCTGTTCGAAGGCCTCTTGTTGATGGGTACCCCACTCAAAGCCCCCCTTTCCGCGCAGAGCCTTGAAGAAGGGGAGAGACTTCTCCCCTGACTTGGAGAGGAAACGGCCGATTGCAGCCAACCGGCCCGTGAGCCTCTGAACCTCCTTGACATTCCGGGGCGGGGCCATGTCAATAATAGCTTGGATTTTCTCGGGGTTCGCCTCGATGCCGCGCTGGCTGACGATGAACCCCAGGAATTTCCCAGTGGAGACGCCGAAGGCGCATTTAGCCGGGTTGAGCCTCATGTTGTGATGCCGGAGGACTCCGAAGGCTTCCTCGAGGTCGGCGACGTGGTCCGGCCCGGCCCGGCTCTTGACGAGCATGTCGTCGACATAGACTTCCACATTGCGGCCGATCAGGTCTTTGAAGATTCTGTTGACGAGCCGTTGGTATGTGGCTCCGGCGTTCTTTAGCCCGAAGGGCATAACGCGGTAGCAGAAAAGACCCTGGTCGGTGACGAACGAGGTCTTGGAGATGTCCGGTGGAAACATCCGGATCTGATTGTACCCTGAGAATGCGTCCATGAAGGACAGTAGCTCATGCCCCGAGGTTACGTCGATTAAGGCGTCGATGCGGGGGAGGGGGAAAGGATCTTTCGGACATGCTTTATTTAGATCCGTGAAGTCGATACAGATCCTCCAGCCCCCTGTTGCCTTCTTCACCATGACAACATTAGCCAACCACTCGGGGTAGCTGACCTCCTGAATAAATCGAGCCGACAAGAGTTTGTCGACCTCTGCCTTCACAATTTGCTGCCTCTCCGGTGCGACTTTGCGTCTCTTTTGGACGACCGGCTTAGAGTCTGGAATGACGCTCAGCCGATGCATAATCAAGTCTTCGGAGATCCCGGGCATGTCGGAGGGCTTCCAGGCGAAGAGATCAACGTTGCGGCGGATGCAGGCGATTATACCTGGCTTCAAGTCCTCGGGGAGCGAGCGGCTCACCCGGAACCACTTTGATTCATCCTCGGCGCCGAACGGGACCTCCTCCAGCTCGTCGACAGGCTCGGGAGCGGGTCCGTCCCGCTCGGGCTCGAGCTCAACGGCGTCGAGGGGGAACACACCCCCTCCGACGGCGGTCATGTAGCACGACCGTGCTGCTTCTTGGCTACCTCGGACGATGTCGACCCCTTGCGGGGTGGGAAATTTAAGTTTCAGATGGTAAGCCGAAGGTACTGCTTGAAGGGAGCATAATCCGGGTCGGCCGAGTATGGCGTTGTAAGCCGCCTTGACGTTTACCACCATGAAGTCCATGGATTCGGTCCTCTTGACAGGAGCCGATCCTGCGGTGACATCGAGAGTAACAATCCCTTCTATCACGACAGGGACGCCAGAGAACCCATGCAAGGTGTATCCGGCTAGCTTGAGCTTGCCTCTGGGTAGCTTGAGATTCTCGAAGGCTTCGAGGAAGAGAATATTTACCGAGCTGCCGTTGTCGACGAGAATTTGTCGAACCTCACAATTAGCCATGTGGAGGCCAATGACGAGGGCGTCGCAATGAGGTAGGCGAACGCCTTCGAGGTCCTCTCCTGAGAAGGAGACTGGCACCGGTTGTAACTTGGGCGAGGGGTTGTCTTGGACAGCATTCACCTCTCAGATGAAGGCTTTTCGGAAAGTATTTGATTCTCCTCCCATCGCCCCCCCGTGGACACAGTGCAAGATGAATGGCGTATCCACGGCTCCCTCGGGTTCGGGATCCCGACCCTGGATGCGGTTCGGAGTAGGGTTCGGAGGCGAAGGCCTCCGGTTCCTAGCATCTCGCCGATCCCGTGGGCCTTCTCTGGTGAATTCTCGGAGGTACCCTCGCGAGATGAGTTCCTCAATTTCGTCTTTCAGGGCCCGACATTGGTCGGTTTCGTGCCCATGATCTCTGTGGAAACGGCAGTAGAAGCGCTGATCTCGCTTCTTGTTGTTATTTGATCGGGGAGGTAGTCGGACAATACCCTTATCCTCGATTTCTAAGAGGATGGCGGACACGTTATGTGTCAAGGGAGTGTACCTTTCGAAGCGAGGGACCGGAGGTGCCCTCTTCGCGCCGACCCCTTCCTGTGCTGTTTTCTTGGCAGGTTCGGCCTCGTCGACCCTGCGCTTGCCCTTCCCCACGACTGCCTTGCTGCCCTCTGGGTTAAGAGCTTCTTCAGCTCGTATGTACTTCTCGACCCGGTTGAGAAGGTCTGGGAAGTCCAGAAGTGGTCTCTTTGCCAAGGAGACCTTTAGCTGGTTGTGGCGGACATTGTGTCGGAAGGCTGCCGAGGCGACCCCTGCGTCGAGGGCAGAGACGGATCTGGCCTCGGTTGTGAATCTCTTGATGAAGTTACGGAGCGACTTCCCCTCCCTCTGACTGAGGTCGAGCAGGGAAGCGCTCGTCCTTTCGCTCTTCCGGCTAGTGATGAAATGGGCCAGGAAGCTGGCTTCCAGCTGGTCGAACGAGAAGATCGAGCCAGGGGAGAGTTTGGAGAACCAATCCCTGGCCGGACCCCGGAGGGTGGCCGGGAAGGCTCGGCACAGCAGGGGATCCGAAGCGCTGTGAATCATCATGAGGGTTTTGAAGCCCTCCATGTGATCAGCTGGATCACCCTCGCCGTTGTATGTCTCGAACTGCGGAGGTCGAAAGTTCCGAGGGATCTCCGCTTCTATGATGTTGACAGAGAATGGAGGTCGAGAAGGCCCCCGACCTTGGGCTAGGTTGGGATTCCCGTTGCCGATGCGCTCAAGGCGATTCTCCATCTCTAGGAGGCGTCGGAGCACCTCGTCTGTGCGCTCAGAAGGGGGAGGCGGCGCACGGGTGTGACTCCTCCTATCGCTCATTTGGTGGGCTCGGCCATAGGTCGCAGACCTTGGCGCTCCATGGAGGGCCTCCAAGATTTCATCTCTGAAGCTCCTGAACTCGCCCCTGGTGACCCCGCCATGGTCGGAAGGGTCGGGTCGGGGCGTAGGAATTCGGCCGATGCGGCTGAGTGCCGACGGCCTTTCCCCCTGTACGGGCTGGAATGGTTCGGGGCCGAGTTGGAAGCGGTCCCTCCCCTAGCCTGGCTAGCCCTTCTGTTCAGAATGACCCGACGAAGGTCGGGTTCGGCGACGCGTGAAACGCTTCGTTGGGGTCCGGGGTTTCCACCCGGATTATTGGATGCTTGCCCTCCGTCGAGGGCCCCCTCGGGGGGAGGCCCGTCTGTTCGGGCGGAACGGGCCGATCTTCGGGCTCGGGGAGCCATGGGAGATCGGGTCAAGGGAGAGCATCGGTGGCGAGGCTCGGACTGTCGTCTGTACCGAATAAAAGTTTCCCACAGACGGTGCCAACCTGATGCGGTTTATTTTTGGTCGCAGTGTGGATGCACCAGGTGTGAGTTCGGACTCAATTTGTAATGAGGGAAGAGTGCGGCACGGGACGACGAGCGGGAGGCTCGCTTCGGCGCTGGAGGGTCGGCTCGGATTGCCTCGCCTCGAGTACCTGCAGACGGTCCTGGAACACCGGGGTTTATCCCTGTGGCGGACCCTCCGACGATCTAGTCAGTCTCTGTGAGAGAGTAGCAATAACTAGGGAAATTTGGGTGGCAAAAGATTGATTACCTGAAAAGGTGGGTGAGGGTCTGGTATTTATAGGGAATTCCTACCGGGTTTGGATCTGCTTGGGGGTCGGGTCTGAACCCGAAAGCCCATGGGCCTGACGTGGCAGGAGGCCCAGGGGGTTTAGGGCGGACGTGGCAGTGTTAAGAGTGGTATAGGGCTGACGTGGCAAAGCCCTAGGTGGTATTTGTAGCTGACATGGCTGATCATGGGGCTCCTGTGCCTTTGGGAGAATCGGATGGCCTAGGGTGTGCCAGGTCATCGTCATTCTTTACCAGGCTGGGCGGACGGCCCGTGGGGCTGTCGTGGATCGGAGGCCGAGGGCCATCGAGACTCGTCGGATACGAGGAGACCAGGTCTGTGGGGGTGAACTTGAGGCTCGGTGCCGACCCTGCAGTCGTTCGAAGCCGAGCCAGATTGCTGTTTTTCTCATTTTTGAGCGAGAGCTGTACTGGGCCCTGGTTGGGCCCCAGGCCATTTTTACCCTACCACAGTTTTTATAATAAAAAATAAATAACATAATGGGACTAAAGATCACTAGTCTTTACATTTAGCATATTCTAAAGAACAAATGATATGGAGTAGTTTAGAAAGTAAGAGCATCTGTAGTCATTGGATATATAGACAAAATTTAGAAAAAATAGGAAAAAGTGTGCTGTAGTCGTTTGCTGTATACTCAAAATTTGGGTTTTGGGGAAACAGTGGTCTGCTATATTTAAAAGATATAGGAATTTAGAAAAAATAACCGGTGAAAGATGATCTTTCGTCCATTCAATCAGATGAAAGATCAACTTTCGTCGCTGCTTTTTTTATAAAAAATATATCTGACAGGAAATGATTTCCCGCCCGATCCCAATTTTTTAAAAAAAAATCGATCAAATGGGAAATCATTTCCCGTCCAATCGATTTTTTAATAAATTTTTTTAAAAATCGAACTTGGACGGAAGATGATCTACCGTCCCATGCTCTTTTTTTCTATTTTGGTAGAAAAAAATCTTAGAGACTACAGCCTATAAACATTTCTATGTGTACAGATTAAGTTTTAATTGAATTTTAAATAAGAATAAAGATTTATTTCAGATTTAATTAGGATTAAATTAAGAGTTAATTAGAAATTAATTATGATTTTTTTTTAAATTCTCAGACGGGAAATGATTCCCAGTCCGTTGGTTTTTTTTATTTAAAAATTAAAATTAAAATTAAAGGACAGGAAATCATTCCTTGTCCGTCAATTTTCTTAAAATTAAAACAAAAAAATTAGGCCAAAATAACTACAGTTGAAACCCAAAATTCATATTTCTATATGTCAAATACCCAAATTTTGAGATTGAACGACTACAGATGCTCTAAGGCTAACAAGTGGCTTAATACTAAATTATCAATAACTAATCATACTGCTAGACACCTTATTAATTATAGGTCAGACAACTTAGCACTATTACATATGCCCACCAAGAGCATCCATAGAGGTTTGCTATTTTGGCATTTTTACCATTTTTTAGCAAATGACGCTCTGCGGTGGTTTGCTATTTGCCATTTTTTAGTAAAATCCCTATAGTATCGTGCTATATTTGGCAATAATATAGGTGTTTCGTCCGTCGTATTTTAATATATTTTAAATACATCGGACGAAACATCCGACGCAAAAAGATAATTTATTGAATTTAAAAAGCCCCGAAAATGGAAACTTAGCTTGGACGATGTTTTCGTCCAAGAATTTACAATATTTAATAAGTTAAATAAATAAATAAATAAATAGTTAGTTAATTATACTTAATTACCCTGTTAGCTTATCTTTAATACTATAATGGGAGAATGGCTTAGTGTCATTTGTCATTTTGTCATTCTACCAACATGTGCGACGCACGTACATAACTAATATAAAGGAGGTTTCCGGTTCAAATCCTCCCTACGTCAGAGTTTTTATTTTTATTTTTTAAAATTATTAAAACGTGCATTGTACGTGTAAATTACTAGTTTAATAATTAATTAGTTAGTTAGTTAATGATGGTTAGTGGGTTTAACGGTGATTAGTGGGCGTTGAAAATGACAGCAAGGCTTTGATTTTAGCAAAATATCCCGGATAATGTTTCGTTCGAGCCCAAAAAAAATCACTCTCCGACGAAACATGACGCAAATATATATATATATATATATATATATATATATATATATATATAGGGAAAGCTTCGGTTGTGCACTTCCCTAGTGCACACGACATGTGCACTAGGCCTTCGGGCGTTCATATCGACGATCCGAACCGTTCACATTGATCTACACATCTAAATTAGTCTAAATATGTAAAATTAAATTATTTAAAATTCATTTGCCCATCCATTGAAGTGTTACAAAATTGTATGGCTGAAAATCATTATTTTTTATAGTCACATGAAGGATAGGCAAATGAATTTTAAATGATTTGATTTTACATATTTACACTAATTTAGATGTGTAGATCAATGTGAACGGTTCGGATCGTCGATATAAATGCCCGAATGCCTAGTGCACACACCTGTGCACTAGAAGTAGTGCACAACCGAAGCTTTCCCTATATATATATATATATATATATATATATATATATATATATATATATATGGGTAAAAGGGATATGAGCAACTTGCTCATTTAGTAAATTAATAATTGATTATGTGGCATGCATGTGATACATTGGACAACTAATCCTTTTAAAGCTTTTCCAATCACATGTATGCCACATCATCAATTGCTCATTTACTAAATGAGCAAGTTGCTCATAACCCTTTTTCCATATATATATATATATATATATATATATATATATATATATATATATATATATATATATATATATACACACACACAAGATCAGCCAAAAAAATAAAACATCATATTTTGTCCGTTTAATTTTTTCATCTACTTTGCTATTTTTAGCATTTCACCACTGCAATAAATATCAAAATTGTTATTGCTATTTAAACATTTTACTATTTTTTAGCATGCATCGCTGTAGATGCTCTAATGCGGCTCAATTTTAGCTGCTCTAAGATGCGCGTTCTCTCACTTTTCCAAACCCATGTGTAGGTAAAAACATGGGTGCACAAAAAAGATGTGCACGTCCTGAAAGAAATAAACAAAGCCAAGTTGCCTACTAATTTCACTATATTTTTCTTCACTACCTTAGGTGGCACACTCCATTACTCCGATAGGTAGAGGAAAATAGAATAGGTGAGAGAACTCTCTAATAGGAGTATACCAGCTAATGTAGTGAACAAAATGGTAGTGAAATTGATACGGGACAAAGCATTAGGTTGCGTTTGGTTTGTTGTTTTGAAAACAGTTTTCTGAAAACAGTTTTCTGAAAATGAGAGTGTAAAAGATGTTTGGTAATAATTTTTTATAAAAATAGTTTTTTGAAAATGAGAGTATAATGTATGCATAGATTTGGTTGTATGTATATACTGTATACAGTATATATACTCTGATACATACATGTTGTATACATATATATACATACATACAGATATATAATAATATAAAATATTTTATTATAATAAACATATTTAATAATATACATATATATAATAATATATAATAGTTATAATAATATATATGTAATAATAATATATTCAAATTATATATTAAACAATTTATTATTATAATAATAAATTATACAATAATATATATAATAATATATAATAGTAATATATAATAATAATAATATATATTATAATAATAATAGATTATTATAACAGTATATATAAAATAGTATATATGAAATAATAGTATATATAAAATAGTATATATAAAATAATAATATAATATAATACATATATAATAATTATATAAAATAATAATAGTATAGATAATAATAATATAATATAATAATAGTATATATAGAATAGTATATATAAAATAATAATTTATATAATAATAATATAATATAATAATAGTACATATAAAATAGTATATATAAAAAAATACTATATTATAATAATTGTGTATTATATAATAATATGAAATAATTTATTATAATAAACATATTTAATTATATGCATATTTATAATAACGTTTAATAATTATAATAATATATATGTAATAATAATCTATTATAATTATATATTAAACAATTTATTACAATAATAATAAATTATATAATAATATATATAATAATATATAACATTAATATATAATAATAATAATATATATTATCATAATAATAGATTATTATAATAGTATATATAAAATAGTATATACAAAAAAATAATATATATTATAATAATAGTATATATATATATATGTATTTAAAAATAAAAATAAAATAAAATATATATAATAATAATATAATATATACATATAATAATAATAATAATAATAATAATAATAATGATAATAATAATAATAATAATAATAATAATAATAATAATAATAATAATAATAATAATAATAATCATAATAATAATGTATATGTAACAAAACAATAATATATTATAAATATATATATAACAATATATTATAATAATAGTATATTATGTAATAATATATAAAATAATATATAATAGTAATATATTATATATTAATATATATAATAATATATAATAGTAATATATTATATATTAATATATATAATAATATATAATAATAATATATATAATAATAATATAATATAATATAGTATATATAAAATAGTATATATAAAATAGTATATATAAAATAATAATATATATAATAATAATATAATATAATAATAGTATACATAAAATAGTATAAATAAAATAATAATATATATAATAATAATATAATATTATTATTATTTCATATAAAATAGTATATATAAAATAATAATATATTATAATAATTGTATATTATATAAAAATATAAAATAATTTATTATAATAAACATATTTAATTATATACATATATATAATAACATATAATAATTATAATAATATATGTAATAATAATATATTATAATTATATATTAAATAATTTAATATAATAATAATAAATTATATAATAAATTATATAATAATATATAATAGTAATATGTAATAATAATAATAATAGAATATTATAATAGTATATAGAAAATAGTATATATGAAATAATGATATATATTATAATAATAGTGTGTGTGTGTGTGTGTGTGTGTGTGTGTGTGTGTGTGTGTATAGGGAAATGCTCCATTGAAAACACAAATGTTGTGAAAACACGTAAAAACCTATAATGCATTATAACCTAGGCCTAGGCTTGTTTTTACGTTTTCCACGCTACAGTATGTTTTCAATGGAGCATTTTCCATATATATATATATATATATATATATATGGGTAAAAGGGATATGAGCAACTTGCTCATTTAGTAAATGAGCAATTGATTATGTGGCATGCATGTGATACATTGGACAACTAACCCTTTTAAAGATTGTCCAATCACATGTATGGCAAATCATCAATTGCTTATTTACTAAATGAGCAAGTTGCTCATACCCCTTTTTCCATATATATATACTAGTATCATGCACGTGCGATGCACGTGGGGGAAGAAGGAAAAAGACCAAAAAAAGGAAAATAATTTTCAAACTGATCCACTGTCGAAAATATTTACCAAACTGGTCCACTGTCGCACGTGCACGCGGAGAAAGAAGAAAAAAAAGACAAAAAAAAAGAAAAATAATTTCCAAACTAATCCACTTCCGAAAATATTTACCAAACCGGTTCACTTTCGAAAATATTTACCAAAGTGGGTCATTTTGTCAGCACGTGCGCTGCACGTGCTGGCTTCAAAATGACAAACAATGACACTAAGGCCTTCTCCCATTATAATATTAGAGATATATATATATATAAAATAATATATATATATATATATAAAATAATAATAATAATAATAATAATAATAATAATAATAATATATGTAACAATAATAATAATAATAATAATAATAATAATAATAATAATATATTATATATATAAATATATTTAGAGAGAGGATGTGAAAAAACAAAAAATAGTTGAAGTGGCGTTTTGTAAAAACTGCTTTCACAAAACAACCTAATCAAAACGGGTTTTGGATTTTGAAAAACAAAAAGAGAAAAAAAATAACAGACCAACGGACCCTTAGGAAAACGACACGTCAGCACCGCAGGCATTTTCATCGAGAAGGCCGGGCCTTGTCGAATCCAGCGGGCCCCACTAGATTCTCTGCCCCATTCCTCTCATACCGAACTACCCTCACTAATCTACCGTTGGTTAATCCCTGAGCGAATCCCGCCGTCCATTACTATGCCGGTACACAATGACATTTTCGTAAATGTTCAGTCGCCGATTCGTTTTCCAACCACATCACATCCTGTTCGCTTGTCACGTGCGGCGGGCCCCGCAGAGTCCTGACGTGGCGGAAAACGAGTCGTTGAAATCCGTCTTTGCTGTTTTTCAGTCAACAATTTGAAGTGGTTTTACGATTTTGTCCCCCATTGTCTTGTCAGTGAAGTGCGAGTGCTGGTGTTACTACAAGTAAAGTGGAAGGAATGAGATGGTGGAACGGGATCTAATGGTCGGAAAATAAGGCGGTAAGGTTACCATTTTGATAATGCTGAGTCCTAGTGCGAGGTCGCCGCCGAGAAGGCAGAGCAAGTTACCGGCGGAGGTTGAGATGCTGGATCGCCAGATCGGATTCGTTATGGTGAACTGTTTGTTTTGTTTTGTTTTTTTTCATTTATCATTTGTTACACTTTTTCTATATTTGATTTAGTTATGTTTTACGATTGATTAGGTTCTTGTTTTTTGTGGTCGAAGGGGAGTTTTGATAGATTAGGTTATTGTTCGGTTGATGGTAGCATCCTATCAGAAGCCCGAGTTAAGCTGGCTTGTGCAAGAGTTGATGACTTCTTGGGGGAGTCTTATGTCTTATCTATTTTCAAACTATAAGAATGATACCCGATTTTCATTCCTTTTTCACATTTTCAATGAACAAGTTTTGACCAATTCACTGCGAAGTCTAGAATGTGCTATTTTTCATTTTAAAATACATTTAGATTTCCATTTGTCGCAGAAAATTTTAATGAGAATTTATAGTTTTTTTTTTTTGTATCTGTATGGTAGTAATTTATCCATTATCAATATGTTACATTGTTAGGGAAGTTATGGAATAAAGCTAACTCACAACTAAAGTGAAGAAGATGAAATAGACAAAGATATTTTACGTGGAAAATCTCCCAAAAGAGATGAGGTAAAAACCACAGACAAGTGTAGAACAATTTCACTATTGAAAATATGGATTACAATACATTTTCTCTAATTATAAGGAGAGAATAATTTCACTCTCTTATTATAGGAGAAACAATTATCTTTCACAACTTTGAGGAAAATACAAAGTAGACAAACTATGAATATTATCTATTTTGAGAAAACTTTTCTAATACTATGTTTTCTCTTAATCTCTTTTTTTTTTCTTCCTCACTTCTGCATCTCTTACCTTAACCTGAGATGTCAATTTATATTGCAACGAGAGAGGGAAAACATCACTCTCATCTAATTTGTGATTTGGTGTGATGTTGATATCCCACATAATTAGATTGGTGGATGTAGACCTTGTAAATCCACCTAATTATGTTGGTGGATGTTGAACCTGTCATCCTGCAATCCCCCATCCATGTCTTTAGACCAAGTGGAGCAGTATCGTGCAAGATAGGTGATGAAAAGATATGCTCAGAATTCTGAAAGAAGGTATTGACTTCAAAGATATATTTTTACATGTGGTTCGACTCACGACAGTTAGAGTAGTCTTGACGATGTATGCTACGTTTGACCTACATCTAGAGTAGATAGATGTAAAAATTGTTTTTCTTCATGGAGATCTTGAAGATGAAATTTATATGCTCCGATCAGATTGTTTTGCTGAAACATGCAAGGATAACTTGTTTTGCATATTAAACAAATTTTTGTACAGTCTCACACAGATGCCAATGTGTTGGCACAAGAGAGTTGATTTCTTTATTATCTGGCTTGGATACAACAGACTCAGTTCAGACCATTATACGTATTACAAAATATTTGATGGTGGTGATGATTTCATTATCCTACTATTGTATATGGATGACATGTTTGCTAAGGAGTTTTACATGAAGGACTTGAGACCAGCAAACAAGATTCTAGGGATGCAGATTCACCAAGACAGAAATAACAGGAAGATTTGGCTTTCCCAAAAGAACTACTTCAATAAGATCTTATGATGCTTCAACCTGCAAGATTGTAAGTCAATTTCTACCCCACTTCCTGTTAATTTCAAGTTATCCTCCAAGATGTGTCCTAGCAGTAAAGTAAAGAGGAAAGAGATGTCTTAAGTACTGTATGCATCAACAGTGAGAAGTTTGATGTTTGCTATGATATGTACAAGATCAGATATTGCACAAGCAGTGGGAGCGGTTAGTCAATAGGTGGAAAATCTTGATAAAGAGCATTGGAGCACAATGAAGAGGATTTTGAGATACATTAGAGGAACCTCAAATGCAACATTATGTTACAGAGGATCAGAATTAACTGTCAGGTGCTATGTAGACTTAGATTTTGTAGGGAATTTCGATAAAAGCAAATCCACTACAGGCTATGCATTTACACTTGCAAGAGGAGGTAAGCTGGGTTTCGAAACTGCAGACTGTTGTGGCTCTATCTACAATGGAAGCAGAATACATGGTAGTTACACAAGTTTTCAAGAAAGCAATCTAGATTCAAAGATTATTGGAGGAGCCCGGACATAAGCAAGAGAAAATTATTCTGTTTTGTGACAGTCGGAGTGTCTTGCACATTCACCAACGAATCTAGTCTTTCATTCACAGACAAAGCACATAAAAGTTCAGTTCCACTTCGTTCGAAAAGTAGTGGAGGAAGAAAGTGTGGATATATACACAAGATTTCCATCAACAAAAATGTAGCAATATCATAACCAAGCCGACCAATACTGGCAAGTTTGAATGGTGTAGATTCTTGTATGGTCTAGTAGAAACGTAAGCATCATGACAGTGACAAGGTAGAAAGTGTTGGGTTTGCATGTCTTGCATACACATGATTCGATGAAGAAAATGATGAGGCATTGAGATGGATCAAAGCGAATATTGAAGAGAAGGGAAAACAGTCAGCAGAAAGCAATAAAGGAGTTGTGGTCGACCGCACTTGGGGTGGGTCGACCGCCCTACTGCAGCGAGGCAACGGTCGACTGCACGGTCGACTGGTTTGCTCTCGGGTTGGACTTTGGAAGGTTGCAGTCGACCGTACCTTGGGGGTGGGTCGACCGACAGCGGCGCTAATGGGTTTTGGGCTCGAGTCTTGGTGATTCGTAAGAGGCCCAACTTGGTCTTCAAGTAAGATCGTACGGCTTCCAATGCAGGGTTATCTCTTCAGTTGTAATCGAATGGCTAATGTATCAAGTGTATCAAACTAGGGGTTCTCTAGATCTATATAAACAATTGTAACGGCTCATAGATCTATATGATTCTATTGAGTGCCGAATAGAAGAAGATAGTACTTTATCTGAGAGGGTGATAGAGTTTCTCCATTGTAAGCAGCATCAAGTTCCAGTTAGGCTTGAGAGAGGGTCGTGGTGAGAATTATAATATTTTTATATCTTCTCTAGTTGAAATAACATCTCGGTTCTTCCTCCCCCAGATAGGGCGAAAGTCCCAACCGGAATAATTCTTGTGTGCTTTGTGTAATTGGTGCGATCTAGTTTTGCTTGGTGATTTGTGTTGATTGTGTCGAAGACTCAACAAGATCCTCAAATTCCTAACAGAAAAGATGATGTGGAGACATGATTAATCTTTAATCAAGTCTTGAAGTGGGAGAATGATAAGGATGGGGGATGGCAGGAGGGCGGTTCAACAACCACCAACCTAATTAGGTGGATTCACAAGGTTAACATCTACCAACCTAATTATGTGGGTTATCAACATCCCACAAACCACAAATTAGATGAGGGTGATGTTTTCCCTCTTCCGTTGCAATAAATTGTCATCTCCGGTTAAAGTAAGAGATACAAAAGTGAGGAAGAAGAAAAAAGGGGGGGATTAAGAGAAAACAGAGTATTAGAAGAGTTTTCTCAAGATAGATAATATTCCTTAGAGATAATTTGTCTACTATATATTTTTCATATAAGAGAGAGTAAAATTGTTCTCTTCTTATATATTTTTCATATAAGAGAGAGTGAAATTGTTCTCTTCTTATATTTAGATAGAAGATACTATAATCCGTACTTTCAATAATGAAATTCTCATACACTTGTCCACTTCATCTTCACTTTCTCAGTTTCATTTTACTTATAAGGTAGCTTCTGCCCATAACTTTCCTAACATAGATCTATCACAACCTACTTTGGAACTTGTAAGAATTTCATGAGTTATATATATCTCTCATGCCCTGTGGAGTAATTTATCCATATATTATGCTAGTTTATGTTGGGATGTTGTGATGGGGAGCGAAACTCACCACAACTCTTATTGGGGAATTTCGTCGAACACCGGCGGCGCAACGGAACTGATTAGAGCAATGAGGATGGCGAGGTAGATGAGACGAATCAATCGAACAACCAAACAAATAGATCTACCAATCCAATACAAACACACGGGGAATTTATCTCAGTTAGCTTTCTGATGAGGATGTAATTTAATCTTTTATTTCAGTACCACATTTGTTTTTTTGGCAATTATAGCCATATGTAATCTTTCTTTTTGCATTAGAATATTTTTTAGATTTTTAGAATCTTTTGAGATTTGTATCAAAATTTGTTTTGAGCTTATTTATAGGCCCTGAGATTAATGAGAAAGATAAGCTATTCTTGATTAAAATTATTGTGTTGAGTTTGGCTCTTCATCTTCTCCTTTGTGTGATACAATTGAGATCCAACTTGTTAGGGTTTGTGATAAATCCTAATACAATTTTAGGGTTAGTGATTAACTCTAAAATCTACCTCCACATTAAAATCCCCAAATAAAATCAACCCAAATCCTAATCCCCAATTCCAAAACCCTAATCTCCCTTCACTGTTCTCCTTCTTCCTCCTACCCCAATCCCGACCGCACAAAAAAAACAAACCCTAGCCTTCCTTCAGAACCCAGCCCCGATCCTCTTCCTCCACCTCGCCCCGATTGAAACCCTAATCTGCCGCCTCTCTCACTTCCAACCTCAACATCGACCGTTCCCCAACTCCCGCAACCCACCTTCCAGTTTTCTCTCCCAACTTCACCTCCCCACCACAACGACCTCACTACCTCACCGCGACTGTAGCCAGCCCGACCGCACCTCTTTTTTTCGCTGTCTCACCCTGCGACCGCAATGCAGCCCCCTACCGTCAGCCTAGCACCAGTCCCAGTCCCCTGAAGCCACCCGTGGTTGCTGCTATTCACAGCTACAGTCCAACCTTGCCCTCTTGCAGTTGTTGTTGCTGCTATTGCTCTACCTTTAATTGTTGTGTTCAATCTGAGATCTACACTGCGTTCGTCGAATTCGGTATACTCTTTTCAGTTCTCAAATATTTGTGTTATACTGCACTGTTATCTCTATTATATTATTCAATTTAACTGTCGACCATAAACAATTGAGATTGGGTGTTCCACTTGCTTGATTAAAGTACGAATCAATATTAAATCTTTTACTTGCTAAGAACACTTAGGGATTTAATTATTGATTGTTAAATTTGAATTATTAATTGGGATTGTTAAACGTAATTTAGTTCTTGAAAATCCATCACACCGGTTAACTGTTAAAAATTCTAACTTTGATCCGCACTACGTGTTGGTAAAATTAATCCATTAAGAATTTTGGAAATTCTCTATTTTAGGGTTAGTTTTACATCATTTTGGTATCAGAGCGAAGGTTCTTAAAACCCTTGTTCTTGCATCATTTAGGCATTATTTTTGCATTCATTTAGAGTCTTTTAAAGTCTTTTATTATTATTTTTTTTCTTCTTTCTTTCTTTCAGATCACTTCAGATTAATTTTAAAAAATTAAAAAAAAAACTAGTACACACATGACTCCTAGTTTTCCACTTTTGGTGAATGTATCTTCGCAGTACCATCCCAGATCCTGAAGAGCCTTTCTTATCCCTCCCAAATCACCTAACTAGGAACCCTAAACCTTCCTGAACTGAGATGGACAACTCTGATATTTCCGCTATCCTAGCTGTCATTCAAGCAACTCTTGCCAATATCAATCAGAGGCTTGAGAAAGTGGAATTAAATCAAACTGTTGCCCCTGAGCTTCATGCTGATCGTCAGATCCCTCAAGGGAATGTTCGTGATGATCGACGTCAAGAACGTGACCCTGACGAACAATATAAGAAGAACGTTAAGGCCGACGTTTTCCATTTTGAAGGCCACATGGAACCCCAAGCTTACCTTGATTGGATCCGTGCGATAGACCACTACTTTGTGTGCTTTGACATGAGCGAAGCCCTGAAAGTTAAATTTGCCACAATGAAATTGACGAGTAAAGCTCAACAACATTGGACCAATCTTGAACATGCCCGTAGAGGCCGAGGCCTGGCACCCATAGCCACTTGGGAAGCCATAAAAGAGAAGCTCACTGAGAGATATGTACCATTATCGTTCCACACCCGATTGCTAGATTCGTGGAACCAACTTTATCAAGGAAGTAAATACACACAAGAATATGTTGATAAATTTGATGATTTCCTTATTCGGTGCAATGCTTTAGGTGAAGAGAGTGAAGAACAAACTCTCTCTAGGTTCAGGGCTGGATTACGAGTCGATCGGAGGAACGAGCTAATCCATAGAAATGTGGGTTCATTAGCGGCAACTTATGCTCTTGTCCTCGATATGGATTCCCTTAAAGCAAGTTTCCATTACAAGTCCAGTGATTCGATGGATCCTTCCTCCAGAATGAATCCTCCTGATCCCTCTAGACCTGAGCACTCATCTCTTCAATACTCTAACAAGTCTTACCCAAACAAACATACTTCAGATTCCTATCTACTTAGAAATGACAACACGGGTCAGAACACTGAAAGAGACTATTGTAAGATTGATCCTCTCACTAAGTGCTATAAATGTAAGGGATACGGCCATATTACTTGCAACTGTCCCAGCCCAAGTAGGATCAATATAGTAGAGGGTACCACAGTCATCGCTGATGAACCCGACAATGAGTTTACCTATGAACCTAATGTAAGTAATGACTTTGATAAAAAAGAGAATGACCAGTCTCTCAATTGTATTCAGTCTGTCCTGTCACCTCCATTGAGTGTACCTGAGTCACCCATCCCTTCCTAAGTCACTTGGTAGCCTATAGATTTTACCCCTATGTTAGAACATCATAGAGTCACAGAGTCTGCATCCACATTTTCATTCTGCATTCATGATTTGCATAAAGAAATTTTCAAGGAAATTAATGAGAATAATTTTAACTACACGTTAATAACAGATACAAGAAGGAAATTTAAAACTCTTGATGTTGGTGACGAAGTGATAGTTCGGATTCATCCGGAACGGTTTTCATCTGGATCCGTTAAGAACATGAACATACGTATTGCATGCCCATTTAAGATTCTACATACAATCAATAATAATACCTATGTCGTTGACCTTCCTGAAGATTTTGGCATAAGTAAAACTTTCAATATTGAGGATCTAGTACTTTATGAAGGCTTAAAATTCAACCCTAGAAATTTTTTTATAGATGAACCTACCCTGCAGTCTAATGATGAGATTCCCACATTTACCCCTCTACCTGATACTATTCACCAACTGACAGAAAAATTGAATAATATTTTAGATGATCAGATAATCTCTATAAGAGATGGTGGTATGCACAAGTATTTGGTGAGGTGGAAGAACAAGCCGAAATTGGATGACACTTGCAGTGATCGTAAGGGGCTCCCGCAACTGGATCCAGATCTTTTGGAGCACCATGACAGGATCACTTGTTTTGACTCGACTGGGTCGAAATCTCTCTCACCCGGAGATAATGATAAGGACATCAATTCTATATAATTTAGTATTTTATTTTAGTACCACATTTGTTTTTGGGCAATTATAGCCATATGTAATCTTTTTATTTTGCATTAGAATATTTTTTAGATTTTTAAAATCTTTTGAGATTTGTATCAAGATTTGTTTTGAGCCTATTTATAGGTCCTGGGATTAATGAAAAAGATATGCTATTTTTGATTAAAATTATTGTGTTGAGTTTTGCTCTTCATCTTCTCCTTTGTGTGATACAATTGAGATCCAACTTGTTAGGATTTGTGATAAATCCTAATACAATTTTAGGGTTAGTGATTAACTCTAAAATCTACCCCCACATTAAAATCTCCAAATAAAATCAACCCAAACCCTAATCCCCAATTCCAAAACCCTAATCTCCCTTCACTGTTCTCCTTCTTCCTCCTACCCCAATCCCGACCACAAAAAAAAACCCTAGCCCTCCTTCAGAACCCAGCCCCGATCCTCTTCCTCTTCCACCTCGCCTCGATCGAAACCCTAATCCGCCGCCTCTCTCACTTCAAACCTCGACATCGATCGTTCCCCAACTCCCGCAACCCACCTTCCAGTTTTCTCTCCCGACTTTACCTCCCCACCACAACGACCTCCCTACCTCACCGCGACTGCAGCCAGCCGTGACCGCACCTCTCGTCGCTGTCTCACCCCGCGACCGCAGCGTAGCCGCCTGCCGTCAGCCCAGCACTTGCCCCAGTCCTCTGAAGCCACCCGTGGTTGCTGCTGCTCACAGCTGCAGTCCAACCTTGCCTTCTTGCAGTTGCTGTTGCTGCTATTGCTCTACCTTTAATTGATGTGTTCAATCCGAGATCTACACTGCGTTCGTCGAATTCGGTATACTCTTTTCAGTTCTCAAATATTTTGTGTTATACTGCACTGTTATCTCTATTATATTATTCAATTTAACTGTCGGCCACAAACAATTGAGATTGAGTGTTCCACTTGCTTGATTAGAGTACGAATCAAGATTGAATCTTTTACTTGCTAAGAACACTTAGGAATTTAATTATTGATTGTTAAACTTGAATTATTAATTGGGATTGTTAAACGTGATTTAGTTCTTGAAAATCCATCACACCGATTAACTGTTAAAAAATTCAAACTTTGATCCGCACTACGTGTTGGTAAAATTAATCCATTAAGAATCTTGGAAATTCTCTATTTTAGGGTTAGTTTTACATCACTTTCGTTTAATCCGGAGGAAAATATAGGGAGATATAATATTCAACTGAAGAGAATTATAAGGAGTTACATATTCACTCATGTCACGCCCCGCTTCCCAAAAATACGGAATACGAGCACGTAACATTGGTCTAGTTAATGACTAACATCACCCATAAGCTGTTTAACCGATCAACTCAACAATAACCAATACAGAACAATTGCACAGGCAATAATAATAATCTCATAAACAATAATACTTGGAATAAAGCAATAAGAATATCCAAATACAATAATAATCCAATATCTGGTAACAAATAATAATAATATTCGAGTCATAAGCCCAAAACAATAAAATAACAATAGTTCAATAAAATAATAAGCAACTACAAAGCATTAAATCTTCAGAATCTCTGTCCTCCAATTTCAGCAGGCAATTCTCCATCAACACCTGTAAACTCTTCATCTAAAAAGAGGTGAAAAATTGTCCTTAGAGCACGTCATGGACAGCAAGTAGAGAAAGCAGGGAACAATAGAATAACGGTATAATAATGAATTCAATGGATCTAGTAATCAATGACAAGGCACGATAGCAATAATATATATCATGGTAGTCGATGCAACGATTCGGTATCAATAACACTTAGACAATAATCAATATCAATAGGAACAATGATGAACAAAATGCAATGTCAATGTGATGTAAACTCTTAAGTCTATTATTCATTTTAATCCTAACTAATGTACGTACTACTGCATTCCATACTACAGGTTCGATGCATACAATCAATTTCGTTTTAGACTTAAGTGGAAGATTCTATAGAGCATGTACTCGGCAACGATAATCAATATTCACCTTTCGGTGCACGGTACGGTCATTGGCAACGACACAATACACAATAGATTGGGTTACCGTCGTAACCATAATCACACGATAAAACAATAACCGGAACAATACGGTCATCGGCAACGATACAATACACGATAGATTGGGTTACCGTCGTAACCACAATCACACGATAAAATAATAGCCGGAACAATATTTAGGAAAACACGGGCCCCTCCTCCGAGTACAGTCACTACATCATCAACTACTCCAGTCAATCCCTTAAACCCCGGCTTATTAATTATTCTATTAATGCAACAATACAATATGCAATTAAGAGACATGAGATGAACAATAGTATCAATAGGGAAACAATAAGAGGGTAATATGAAATAGGACAATTAGAATAATGACAATAAGACATTAGGATCATGCAATGCAACATACACACATTAATTCATGTAATACAATGATATAGGAATAATTAATTCAAGAAAATCTTAAAAATGTAATTCTTGAAATAAAAACACAGCTGTGGTAAAACGGGCATAATTTTTGCTACACCTCGGAATTCAGAAATTCAAGATGTTCTGAAAACTAGAAAGATGAGGCTACAATTCTTGTTCAGAAAGTAATTTAATTTGAGATTGTTTACTGGTTCAAAAACAGCAGTCAAATTTCAGGCAGCAAGCATGATACAGTCTTTAGGGTATTTTTCATGTACATAAATTAATTAAACATGATGGGTATCGATTATTTAGTCAATAATTTGTATAATCAGCATGATGAGTGTCAAAACATAATAAATAAAATTAGACCACATACATATACAAGTCTAATATCAATCAATCATCAAATGATCAAACAACATACAACCTAACAATTGTCTCTACAATAATTTATTTGTATGACGTCTATATGAACACCCTATTATCAATTCCATATGCAATCATGAAAGATCCAAACTTTAGAGTCAAAAGTGGCATGATATCAAGAATATTGGGGTTAGCTCGTGTAAACCCTTAATATACCCAACGAAGAGATGAACAATGGATAATACAATAACAAAGAGATCTACTTGCAAGAGTTTCAACAAAACTTGAATTTGATACAATTAACAATTCAAGAGGATGGTGACTTGCCTGTTAGATGGTAAAAACGAATACCAAGAATAACGGGATAAGGATCCCGAAGCAACGAACCCACGAACACACAATTAACACGAACACACGAATAGCACGTGCAAATCACGTGCACAAAAGACCCAAAGCAAAACAGCACACAAAGAGACAAAATAGCACAGTGCTCAGCCACGACAGCAAGCAAGGCCAGCGGCGGCGGCGTTGGCGACCAGAGGCGGCATCGACGGCGGAGCGCAACAGTGGCGACACTGGTGGTTCTGGTCAGTGATTGGACAGGGAAGAGCAGGGAAAGGTCGAAGCTGTTGGGCCCTGGCATTGTCAAACGAAGCCGAGGAGGGAGGAGACAGGGGGTTTCGGGGGTTTGCGGGGTTCTTGACTGGCGGCGCTAGGAGAGCGGCACCGGAGGGGGTGGCGACGGGGGTCGCCAGAATAGGGCCGGAGAAGATGACGAAGTGAGTTGGTTTTTTTTTGGCGGGAAACACTCAACGGAAGAGAGAGAACGGGAGGAGAAAGGAGTGAGGAGATAGAATAAGCGACTAGGGCTTCGAAATTGTGCAATTTTTAGGGTTTGTACTAGGGTTGTATTTATAGGGTACAGTTAGGGTATTGGGTTAGTGGTTTAGGGTTCAATAATAGCGGTTTTGGGTCAAGATCAAATCAAATTGGGTTTTAGGGTTCAATTAAGAGATAGATCAAAATCAATAAGGTTTAAATAAAAATACCCACAAATCAATAAAAACAAATCCACGAGATGTATATAGCCGAACAAAAGATAAAATAGTTCATGAATGAAAATTTAAATCCAATTAAATAAATAATTAATACAAACGAATATAATATAAATTGGGCTTGAAAATAAATTGGAATTCGCCAAGAAAATTAGAAGTACGAAAACAAAATAATTCGTTAAATGTACTTTAATTAAATAATCAAGGAATAACAATTAATAGTTATAATTATAAAAATAATAAAATCATACAATAAAATAATTATTCGGGTTTAACAGTTTTTATTAAAATAATCCAATAATAATAATATATATGATTTGGGCCTAAATATAATTAACCGGTAAATTAAGATTATAAAACAAGTTTAAAATACACCATCATTCAAAATAATATAATTTTTGATTGGAAAATATTTTAATAGAAAATCCCAAAACGAATTTAACACAAAATAAATTTATCAATAATCGAAATACAGAAAATATTCAGAAAATATGTATTTTCGGGAATGGGGATTACAACTCAATACAAGAAATTAAACTCACTCACCAAGAACTATCTCTCAAGCCTTGCAATGAAGAAAAATATCAATGAAGTACTTGACTTCTCATATTGGAGGTTATTACAATAAATAGAAGAAGAATAGAGAGATCCCTAAGTTAGTCTTGATATCTTAGTTGTCTGATATATTATGTAGAAGAAAGTTCTAAATAAGAGTCGTACGATCGGACTTGGAGTTGAAGATTGGGCAGAAACGATCTCAAAGACCTAAACCCAAAATAATACAGGCGTGGTAGGCTGACCGCAACTCAACCAGTCTGGACCCGAGGGGTGTACAGTCAACTGTGCAATCCTATGTTTCTCTTACTGCTCTGTTTCCAACTTCTCTCTTCGACGCTTCGACATCCGTGCTTCGTCATTTCTTCTTGTAATTGAACGAGTATACAAGACATATTCCTAACAACCTCAACCTTGGATTGCATACGAGTGCTATCAACACGTTGTGATTCATCATCTCTGAACTCTACTAACCTTTACTTGCAAACATACTTGGAACGATAGTTTCTTCAGCTAGTTGAACAAATCTTCTACCCAATCTCACCGATCAGTATACCCTTTCAAGGGCACATCTCATTAGGCATTAACACGGAGTTGCCAACCTTCGCACGAAGTTCACCTACCCTGAGGCACTCTCCACTTTTCGACGATATTTGAACGTCGTGGTCTCGCATTGATGATGCTAGTTGCGGCAGACTAAATGAACTTGTAGGAATATCAGGAAAAGGAACAAAACCTGCGCAGGTATTTTGGATCTCCCAATGCTTGTAGAGATTGTATTTGCTTGGCACAACAACTCTCATACCTCTAATCACCTTACGACGACCATGAAAAATAGACAGAACTCCACCTTGAGCTGTGTACCTACAACCGCGTACTTCAAGAGTTCAAAATGAAATCAAATTCCATTTCAGTAGATGAATATG
Organism: Hemerocallis citrina; assembly: GCA_017893485.1. NCBI lineage: Eukaryota > Viridiplantae > Streptophyta > Magnoliopsida > Asparagales > Asphodelaceae > Hemerocallis > Hemerocallis citrina. The sequence goes on from CM030364.1 coordinate 46,836,808, forward strand.
CAAGACTTCCCTTAGAGTGTACTTGTTTTCCCTTGACATCTCCAACTCAACTGTTCCCTCACCTACTACTTTACAATTTTTTTCAGTTTCCGTTCTCATACAACGCCCTATAGTAAACTTAAAAGTAGAAAACAACTCCCTCCTGGAGCAAATATGAGTAGAACTTTCTTAGTCAAGAAATCAACCAGAATCCACTTTGAAAGAATTTGAAACACGAAGACACAAATCCCTTGATTCAGAAGGATAAACCACATTTGTAGTAGAATTGTCATTCTTGGCGCTCTTCTGCTTCTGCAATTTTCAACAGTCTTTCTTGATATGCCATGACCTCTTACTATGTCGACAATGGATTGAATCCTTTTGCAATGCACTTAGACTTCCAATTGAAGGACATTCCACTACTAAACAACTTATAGGAGTAGACAATGATTTCTAGTCTCCTACCTAAGTTGATTTTTCTTCAAGACTTTGATTACACCATCTATCGTAATACTTTCTTTGGCAGATTTACCGTGTAGCATGGTAGTGATCAAATGCTTGTAAGAATCTGACAGTGAATATATCAAGTTGAAAGCTTTATCTTCTTCACTCACATCCGCGTTTATCGCCTTGAGTTTAGATAACACCTTGTTGAACTTTGTGATGTGGTCTTGAAGATCGGTACCTTCCTTCATTGATAAACGGAATAATTTCCTTTTCCAAAGCATCTGATCTAGTAATGACGAATCGAGTTTTTCCCACAAACTCGTTGTTCTAGTTTTTTCAAGAAATTTGCACTTGACCTCGTCCGCCAATGATAGTCAGATTAGACTTACGGCTCTTTCACAAATATCATCTCAAACATCTCCTTCATATCAGATGACTTTTCCTTCTTCTTGAAGACTAACTGTAGATGTTCTTGAACTATGACATTATACATGTCTACCTTCCAACGATTGAAGTTGATATTTTCATCGAACTGCTTGATCTTCAAAAGCTCGTGACCTATCATATTCACCAAGGGAATCGGCAACCTGAAGCTCTGATACCACTTTGTTGGAATGTTGTGATAAGGAGAGAAATCTCACTACAACTCTCATTGAGGAATTTCGTCGAACACCGGTGGTGCAGCGAAACTGACTAGAGCAATGAGGATGGCGAGGTAAATGAGACGAATCAATTGAACAACCAAATAAGTAAATTCACCAATCCAACACCAATACGCAAGGAATTTATCCCGGTTAGCTTTCGCTTAATCCGGAGGAAAATATAGGGAGATAATATTCAACTAGAGAGATTACAATGAGTTACAAATTCATTTAATACAAGGAATTAAACTCACTCGCCAAGAACTCTCTCAAAAATAGCAATGAAGTATTTGACCTCTCATATTGGAGGCCATTACAATAAATAGAAAAAGCATAGAAAGAACCATAGGTTAGTCTTGATATCTTAGTCGTCTGGTATCTCCAGTAGAAGAAGACACTGAATAAGAGTCTTACGATCTGACTTGGAGTTAAAGATTGGGCCGAAACGATCCCGAAGACATAGGCCCAAAACAATACAACCGCCGCTGGCGGTCGACTGGACCTAAGTGTGATCGACCACAACTCAACCAGTCTGGACCCGAGGGGTGTACAGTCCTCGGTACTATTGCTGCTTTGTTTCCAACTTCTCCCTTCGACGCTTCGATCTCCGTGCTTCGTCATTTCTTCTTCTAATTGAACAATGAGTATACAAGACATAATCCTAACAGTTTATAGCTTTGTATGTCGGTGACTATCGTGGTAAATGTTTGTCTTCTCCGTTGTGCATTTCTCCATGCGTCACTAGCATTGAGTTGCAGGGCAATGGCTACTGCATACTCGTATTCCTTTCTCTCATGTACGTCGTACATTATGCAATGAAAACACACTCTCTACTAGTCATTCTGCATAAATCCTCATCTGAAATAATGCACGCCGTGCTTGTGTATTTGTTACTGTTAGAACTGTGGTCTGATCACTGAGATAAGTAACAATTAATTTTATTTAACAAAAATATTAGATTGAACTTGCAATTGTACAGGTTTTACTGTTGCAAACATCCGACCTTTCTCGTCTGTCCTCCACCTCCTGTAGACATTGAGGTTTCCATGATCTTAAGTTGTTCTAATGTCCCCCAACAAGGGAAGACTTTACCATCCATGTTACAGAATGATGTGGTAGAATGATAAATTACATATACTCGAAAGAAACTGATTATAAGATTACACATATATTTATGGTAGTTGTTTTTTGTATTATTTGCTTTTGCAATATGCAAAGCAAGAACTCACAGTACATTTCAATTTAAGCAGGAGGAGCTACGAACACTCGAAGAACTCCCTTCTGTTTCTCAATGCTGCAAAGAGTACGTTCTGCAGTTTATTGCTCTCTTTTTTTTCTTTCTTTTTTTCTTTTTCCTTTTTGTGTTTAAATACCTCTGTCGAAACAGCAATAGTAAAATAAATAAACTCATGTTATCGTTGGCTAATGAGCTCTCTTTCATATCCAAATAAAACTATAGCAACCCCATCTTTTCTTTTCCTTAATGAGCTAATGTTTTAGGAAATTAATTTGTGCCGTGTCATATTATCAAGGGGTTATAATACGTGAAGAACTTATATCATTGCTCCTAGTTGATTCACATTTTAAATTTAAATTAAACTGTGACACACTGTTCAAGTTTACAAATTGTTGTCAAGTTTTTGCCCCCTCTTTTTGTTAATGAACTTCCAACTTGTGAAGGCAAATTGAATTTTCAACTTATATTAAGTGTAGTCTTTGTAGGCCAAAACTCAAGTCTTGTTGAGGCAAATTGATTTTTCAACTTAATGCTTACAAGACTGAGTTTTTGTCTACAAAGACTACACCTAATATATTTGCCTTTACTTTCTGCAACTATCGATCTTCTATTGTCCCTAAAGCATTATGGCGTTTTAGCAGGGTTCATGAATTTGTGGGTTCAAACCCGGATCCACTGATACCAGCGTATGATTACTGGATTTTTCTTTTTTCTTTCTTTTTTTTTGAAATTAAACATGCTAGGTATATCACGGATATCTTATATCTGTGTTTTTCATGTCTTGCAGTAACAAGAAGAAACACAAATCCTGTAGCGTGTGGAAGTGGCTGCGGTAATATTTCTGAATCATGTAGTTTTTATAGGTTTTGATTTTATACATGCTCAGTAACATGAGATAGTTATCAAATTCGCTATATTTGCCTTGAGCTTTGTCCAAATAAATAAAGGGAAAAAAGGGTATGAGCAACTTGCTCATTTAGTAAATAAGCAATTGATGATGTGACATGCATGTGATTGGAAAATCCTTAAAAGGGTTAGTTGTCCAATGTATCACATGCATGCCACATAATCACTTGCTCATTTACTAAATGAGCAAGTTGCTCATATCCTTTTACCCATAAATAAATCATGTTTCACTCTCAAAGAAACTCATTTGATGTATAACTAAGAGGATGAACAGTTAGAACTTCTTCCATCTGCATTTGAACATTTTGCTTGGCTTTATAGTTTTGTCAGCGTCATTAGGTGTATAATGAATTATTCTTTCTTCTTCGTTCTTATTTATATTCTATATGATTTAATGACATGATTAGTATGATGAATTGTTGATTTTGTGGATCCAATTTCCATGTAAGTGCTTTTTTTTTTAATAATTAACTTGGCAGGAGGTTATTTTCTTACGACTAGCAACTCAATTCATTTTTTTATGTAAATATTATATGCACACTTAGAAGCATCTTACATTGAACTCTTACATTGAACTGTTGTTATTTCATTTTCCCCAATAGAGCCAATGTGTGCTTCAACCTGCCTTTGTTTTGTTGCTCGTGTTTCTGCTCTCTCCAACTAGAAACACTGGACTGCCGTTGTCATCGTCGAAGCTCTCCAAATGACTGCTGCTGTAATTGTGGCAACATTTCATTCTGTAGCTTGAAGTGCCTTCGGCCAAGCCTCTCTTGCCCTCAGTGTTCTTGTGGTTGTGTCTGGTCTTGTTGCCCTAATTGTACTGAGGTGCGCCTTTGCCCAAAATGCAGTAAATCCTGCTGTAAGAATATATGCCTTTGTTAATTGAGGGTCGTGTTTATTTCCACCCTCCAATTCTTTGTTTGTTCTTTATTGCTTTCAAGCTTATCTTTTGATCATAAATTTTAACATGAGAGGAGTAAAGAGTTTTTGAAGCTGGAACTACAGTTGGCCTTCAATATAAGAAATGCGAACTTTGAGTTCGTGAGTGATTGACTGTGAAAAACCCAGCAAAATACGTACACTTCACTTCTTAAATTATTTCCACTCTATTTATGTTCAGCAGTTGTGTTTTCAAATTTTCGTTATTGGGTTCCAAATGTGAAGAGTGAAAATTGAGAGAGAAGAGGATCTTCACTGAGTTATCATCCATCTATAAATAGATGTATATGGTTACACAATAGATGTATATCGTTACACTTACAGGAAAGCAATCCCAAGTTTAAGGGATTGGTTGCAACAAATAAACAAACCCAATTATAAGGAATTGGTTGTAACAAATAAACAACAATTTGTTGTAACAACTAAACAAACTAGGAGATAAGTTTTGACCACTATGCTGATTTACACCCAAGCACCAGATGGTTTAACACTCCCCTGCAAACTTGGAGACCGTTGGTGGACGAGTTTGGATCGAAGCAATTGAAAGTGGTGCTTGTGTAGGCCTTTGGTGAACAAATCAACTGGTTGATCAATGAAGGAATAAAGCGAACACAGTGCTTTCCAGATATTACATGCTCCCGTACAAAAATGATAGTCAAGTTCTATATGTTTTGTACGGGCATGGAAGACAGGATTCGATGCCATGTAGGTGGAGCTTATATTGTCATAATAAAGCGTGATCGGTCTGGTAATCGGAAGGAGAGCTCAGAGAGTAGATGTGCAACCCATACAGTTTCGGCACAAGGGAGATAAGTGAGCGATACTCTGACTCCGCACTGGAGCGAGAAACAGTTGGTTGCTTCTTTGCGGACCACGAGATTAGATTGCAACCCAAGAACACACAAGAACCTAGATTGCAACCCAAGAACACACAAGAACCACTGATAGAACGACGTGAGTCAGGGCAATCGGCCTAGTCAGCATCAGAGAATCCAATAATGTTAAGGGGACCGGTACAAGGTCGAAAAACAAGCCCAAAATCAACTGTGCTCTTTAGATAACGTAGAATACGTTTTGACAACTGCCATATGATCCGTACAGAGAGCACTCATGAATTGAGCGATATGGTGTACACATAGGAGATATTCGGCTGGGTGAGTGTCAAATATTGAAGAGACCCAACTAATTGCCGAAACTCAGTCCCATCCAAGAGGGGACTACCAGCATGTGCTGAGAGCTGGGATTTGGCACTTACCGGTGTGCCACATTGTTTGCAATCAAACATCTTTGACCGTTCAAGAAGATCATGTGTGTACTTTTTTTAGGAAAGATGGAAACTTGATGAGAAAGGTCTTGCCTCAAGGTCCGAGAGAAAAATAATGGGGACCAAGATCCTTGAGCTCAAATTTCTTACCAAGAGAAGAAATAAGAGAGGTTACCGCTGATGGGAAATTACCAGTAAGGATAATATCATCCACATACAATAGAAGAACCATCTGATGACCAGATTTGTTGTAGATAAACATAGAGTCATCGGCCCTGCTTTGAATAAAACCATATCGAAGAAGAAAGTTGTTGAAGCGATGAAACCAAGCTCTCGGTGTCTATGTAAGGCCATAAATAGCTTTGTGAAGACGGCATACATGTGTCGGTCATTGTGGATAAATAAAACCAGGTGGTTGGGTCATGAAGATAATTCAGCAAGAACACCATGAAGAAAGGCATTTTTAAAGTCGAGTTGGCGAAGAGGCTAGTCTTGAAGCGCTGCCATGCTGTGAACAATGCGAATGGTGGTTGGTTTGACAACATAGCTAAAGGTTTCTTCATAGTCCAATCCATGTTGTTGGTGAAAACCTTTTGCAACAAGGTGTGCCTTGTAGCGTTCAATGGAGCCATCTGAATGTCGCTTACACCCAACCAAATTCTGAGAAGGAGGTACCAAGGTCCAAGTCTAATTTTTAAGAAGGGCATTAAATTCATCACTCATCGCATCATGCAATTCAGTGATTTTGACGGCCTGGGAGTAGCATGTTGGTTCTGTAGGAGTGGAGGTCAGCTAAGCAGCAAGAGCATGCGGTAAAGGATACCGAATTGTACTATCAGTCTGCTGCAAGGGACATTGAATGCCCCTTTGAAGTCGAGTACCATAATGATGCGGTTTAAGAAGCATGGGTGTAGGTGGCATAGAGGATGCATTGGTAGCTACGGCAGTGGCAGAAGGAAGAAAGAGTGCTAAAGCCTGGTTAAGGATCAGTTGGTAGTCGTTGACAGGTGGTTGTTCCTCGGGAAGCACAATGGACGGATCTAAATGAACCAGTGGGAAGGGATTAACCAGTGTAAGATCTAACTTTGCATATTGAGGCACCATAGGAGAAGATGTGGATGTCTATTGTGTAGAGAAGGGAAAGAGAGCTTCATTGAACTTGACATGTCGAGAAGTGTAGACCCGGTTGGTAGCAGTGTCCAGACAACGACAGCCTTTATGTTGTGAGATGTACCCTAAGAAAACACATTCCACAGATCTTGGCAATAGTTTGTTCGTAATATAATCCCCTAAATGTGGGTAACACGCGCACCCAAAAGTACGAAAGTTGGAGTAGGAAGGAGTTATCCCAAAAAAACGCGAGAAAGGGGATTCCCAAATGAGGAGAGGAGTGGGAAGGCGGTTAATGAGATAGACCACAGTTGATACCGCTTCAACCTATAAGTTGAGTGGTGCATGAGAGGTGGCAGGAAGAGTCCGAGCCATATCGACAATGTGTCTATGTTTCCTTTCAGCAATGTCATTTTGCTCAGGGGTATGAGAACAAAAGCAATGATGGTTGATGCCATTTTGACAGCAGAGATTTTCAAAAGAGTGGTTAAGATATTCACCACCCCCATCACTTTGAAGGTTGAATGTTGCAATGGAAATGATTCTGAATACTATTCAAAAATGTTTGAAAATGTATGATGACCTCATTGTTGTGTTTCATAGGGTATAACCAAGAATATCTTGTGAAATCATCAGTAAAAATCAAATAATATTTATATCCTGAAACATAAGAAATAGGAGATTGCCATACATCAGAATGCACAATAAAGAATGGAAACATTGTTTTTATTGATTTATGACTAGGGAAAGGAAGGTGTTGATTTGCCCACAGCACAATCTTTACAGAAATGATCTTTGAAATGAAAATCATGGCTTAAGAGTTTATTTGAACCTAAGAATGAAAGGACTTTGGTATTTGGATGACCCAACCGATTGTGCCATAGATAAGAAGACACAACAGTAAGTGCACTAAAGGGAGACTGGTGAAAAAAGATGGGATAGAGACCATCTCTACTGAGACCTGAAAAAGAGAAATACCAGTATGTAAGTCAGAGATACAATAACCACTAGGATCAAATGAGAATCGAACATGGTTATCTTTGGTAAACTTGGCAACAGAAAGAAGATTCTTTTGCATTGCAGGAACATGATAAACATTTTGTAAATGAAGTGTGCGTAAACCCAATTTTGGAGGAATATTACCAGTGTTGGATATGGGAAGAGAAGTACCATTGCCAAAAAGTACAAAAGTATTACCAGTGTGAGGAGTACATTGTTGCATCTGATATGAATGCCCCGTCATGTGATGTGTGGCTCCTATATCTGGGTACCAGTTGGGATCATAAGGTTGAGTCATCTGAAGACCAGCAAATACTGTATGGAGAGGTTAAGGAGTGATGAAACGCTGAGGACATGAGGCGGCAGTATGACCAACAGTAAAGCAGATCTGACATGGAGGAGAGCTAAGAACGCCGGGAGAAGTAGCATGATTGTTCCAATGGTTGCCTTTGTTTGAATTTTGATTGCGAGTGCGATTGCAATTGCGATTGTGATGTCCTGGATTGGAAACGGGTGTCTGAGTTGTCGCAACAAGAGTCGTCGCAGGTGGTGTAATAGGTGAGTGAGAAATCTGGGTCTCATAGGAAAGAAGACGAGCTCGCAAATCCTCATACAATGGCAACGGAGGAACGTTGAGGATGATAATGACATTCATCTCATATCCACTACCAAGGCCATATAGGATATACGTGACGAGATCGTGACGTGATCAAAGTTCGTGACATGTTCGCCAATAGAAGTGAGGGTGTCACTTATGGTCTTGACCTGTTGTAAATAGGCTGAAATAGTTTGAGAACCTTTGGCGATGGGGAGGAGCTGAAATTTGAGATTGGCGGCATTGGCGACAGATTGTTGAGCGAAATGGCGGTGAAGGCACGTCCAAGTGGAGTGAGCGGTGGATGTCCCTACGATAATGGACTCAACCATTGTAGAGGTAATGTTGCTGACTACACACTGATTAGTCTGATCCCAAATCGCATAGGCAGGATTGGGACTGCCGGAGTTATCAAGAGGTTGTGGTGGTGGTGGATAAGAACCATTGAAGAACATCATGAGGTCGTGGTCACGAAGGAATGGCATCATTTGGTGAAGCCAGGTGAGGTAGTTGGTCGTATGTGAGTTTGATGAATTGCTGACATTTGGAGCTGCAATGGTGATAGAAGGGGCATGGGATAGTGGGTGGTTGGAAGTGGAGGAAGGGGTATTGGATAGAGGGGGGGTTGGAGGTGCAGTCGAAAGTGTCAGCAGTGGAGAATAAGAGGTAGAAGAAGGCAGAAGCTAAAAGAGTTTGAGGTCGAATTAGGATGACCTAGTCTGATACCATGTAAAGAGTGATAATTGAGAAGAGACGGGGATCTTCACTGAGTTATCATCCATCTATAAATAGATGTATATGGTTACACTTACAGTAAAGCAATCCAAAGTCTAAGGGATTGGTTGCAACAAATATACAAACCCAATTATGATGAATTTTGTAACAAATAAACAACAATTTGTTGTAACAACTAAATAAACTAGGAGATAAGTTTTGACAAGCTGATTTACACCTAAGCACCAGATGGTTTAACACCAAATTGTTCGATACAGTGCAATACCATAGCTAAAGATGACACGCACAGTGAGCAGAAAACATATATAATGAAGGGCAGAACTCTCCATGAAGTTTATGAGGTGAACTAACCCCACTGAATAGAAACACACCATAGCCATGATTATCCATGATCATGCGATGCATCCGATGCGTCCGGTTCGGGGTACGGAATGAAGAATGGAATGCATGATATTGTACAGCACCAACGTGCACTTCGTGCCAAACACCTGATTATGCAATGCATCTGGTTCGGGGTACAGAAAGAAGAATGGAATGCATGATGATATTGTACAACACCAACATGTGCACTTCGTGCCAAACACATGTAGAGCAACCGGTTGAGGGTACAGAATGAAGAACGAGGGTACAGAATGAAGAACGGAATGCATGATATTGAACAGCACCAACATGTGCACTTCATGCCAAACACATGTAGAGCGACCGGTAAGTCCACAGATATGGAGACAGGCTGGAAGTCAAAGAGTATGGAATTCACACCACAGGAACAAATGGGCAGTGAACCAACAGCATGCACGATATATCAAAAGATTATTTCTATTACTTGCATATTTGGTTGTTCATGTCACAAGATACCTTCAGGTGTTCAGTTTTCATTGAGTTCATACTTAAACACATCGATATGGAGAGAGATCCACAGTTTTCCTGCACTCCAGGTCTCTACTCTCTACTCTGCAGATCATTTCTCCACATCGGTACAAATGCAACCGCTGGTTCTGCCAATTCGGAACAGAGTTACTATCTAAAGATCTTGTTCAGAGGCAAAGTTTTAACTATCAATTTAAGGAGTACACACTCCACAAACCACTGAAAAAAGGAAAGACGAGAGAAGGTAACCAGCAGTACAGATAGTTGAAAGTGATGTATATCTCTATATGCTTGGGTAAGATCACCAACTAAGCTACTGAACAAGATCATCTCCACAGTTAAATAGAAACAGAGAAACCAGAAAGAATGTCCTAAAATGAATGCAAATCGTTCCCACAAAACCTGTAGACCAGAAAGTCTGAATTCTGCCGAGCTATACTACATACCTGTAGACCAGAAAGTCTGAATTCTGCCGAGCTATACTACATACTCTTCTGTTGCTAGTCGACATTTTTGTTGTTTTCCACCTCCCTAATGTATACAAATACAACAATTTAAAGTGTCTAAGATCTAATTTTTCTTTCTTTTTTCTCTCTTCTATTACCTTACAGGCGGTATTAATATATCACAACATGAAGCAGTCCAGGTTGAGATTCGGCATAGGAAAGGCCTTCCTCCAAGAGTAACTGTTCGACTGCCATTGGTACCCTCGGTGGGGTTCGCATACCATTGCTGAGCTGGCCCGGGCCCAAAAAGATTGTTGCCTGGAGCTGCTGCTGCGATGACAGAGCAGTACTTCTCAAGACGTCCAACTCATGTTTTAGGACATGTAGGGCCTCACTAACGTTAAGACGATGAAGGTTGATCAGACGGTCCTTTACTCCTCGATTGTAGCCCTGATACTCATAAGGGACTGGATCTCTGATAAATTTATAAAATCGTCTAAATAATGTTAAGGGATTATTTACATTATGTAAGTTACAAATCAAATACGATAATTAAAACTTCTTTAGCTTGAACATCGCGTGCATTAAAATTGTACAAAGTGCTTCAGTTTCAAAAGCAGTTTTAGACCTAAATGACGTGTTTCATGTTTAATAACACCGAGTAAAAGCGTGTTCAGGCCAAAACAACGTTTCCAAATCTAGGATTTTTCTTCTTATCCGCACACCTCCTAATGTGCTTTGGCTTTTTGTAAAGAAACTTTTGTATTCGTATTAGAAGAATTGGGTTGACCATTTGTCAGAAATATTAACAAACAGTATCTTATTAAATAAGGGATATCTACTACTGCCGATTATATAAATAGGTATTTTGCACATAGCTCACTGAAATATTCTGATTCCATATAACTCACAAATAACTATCTCCACATTCCTGACTCTGTGACTCCGCCAACTCCAAAAGTGATCAATCATAATCTCATTTGCAACGTCATTGAAATGCTAATCTATAGAGCCAACCTTTGAAGAAAAAAAAAAATCGGAAATCTTTTCTGGACCATTCTACTTAAAAAGATTTCTCGAAAGTTGGTTTGTAACATAAGAATTTTCATGATGTGCAATTGACGTTTTAACTAATCATTTTTTGACTTAGTCGAGGGATTATTATGAAAAAAGTGCTTTCTGGGTGCGTTCCATATAACTCACAAATAACTATTTCCACATTCCTGACTCTGTGACTCCGCCAACTCCAAAAGTGATCAATCATAATCTCATTTGCAACGTCATTGAAATGCTGATCTATAGAGCCAACTTTTGAAGGAAAAAAAATCGGAAATCTCTTCTGGACCATTCTACTTAAAAAGATTTCTCGAAAGTTGCTTTGTAACATAAGAATTTTCAAGATGTTGCAATTGACGTTTTAACTAATCATTTTTGGACTTAGTCGAGGGATTATTATGGAAAAAGTGCTTTATGGGTGAGTTATTTGGAATCAAAACATTTGTTAGTGAGTTGTATTGGAAAAATCCTATATAAATATTGAGGATGGAATTACTAATTATAACAACAAAGCATTTTTTTTTCAACTAATTGGGGTCGGCTACATGTATTCTGATTTTCCATCCTGCTCGGTTTAGCGCAATATCTTCTGTAAGGTCACAAACTATCATATCTTTTCTCACCGTTTCCGCCCAAGTAAGTTTGTGTTCCCCTACCCTTAAGAGCATCCACAGTCATTTGCTATACTTGCCAATTTGCCATTTTATGAGAAATGGAATGCTGCAATCGTTTGCTATTTTGCCATTTTTTGGCAAAATGGATACAGTCGTTTCTCAAAAATGAGAAACAAAATGGCGATTCTCAAATTATAAGAGACGGTATAACATATACCGTCCCTCTTATTTTTCTTTTTTTTTAATCGCTTCGGACGGTATGACATATACCGTCCCAAAAAATTTATTTATTATTTTTTTAAAAATTGGGGTCGGACGGTATAACATATACAGTCCCATTTTTTTTCTTTTTTATATATTTTTTTTAATCCAACGGCCAGATTTCGTTAAAAAAACAAAAAAAAAATAAAAATAAAAAAAATCCCTAAATTCTCGGACGGTACATGTACCATCCTTGAATTTGGGAAATTAGTGGGTAGGTTAGGTTTAGTTAGTTTTTAATTAGGTTTAGTTATTATTATATTATTTAATTTATTTAATTAACATATTTTAATAGTTAATAAGTAATTAATTTTTTTAATTTTTTTTAAACGAATGCAACGGTATAACATGTACCGTCGCTCGCATTTTTCAAAAAAAAAATGCGCGATGGGAAATGTTATACCGTCCTACGCAAAATTTTTAAAAATTGAGAAAAATATAGCAAACAACGACTGCAGAACATTTTCCTATTTGCTACTACTGTAGCTGCCAATTTTTAAAAAATGCGAAACACCATTGTGGATGCTCTAACCTACCATCAACACTTATCAAATCACTCTTTCTAACGGGGCACTACTAGATCTACGTATGTCATGTCCAAACCACCTGAGATGATTCTCTTAACTTATCTTGAATATGAGCTACCTTTAGCATGTCTCGTATATACTCATTTCTAATTCTATCCTTCCTGGTTTTACCACAAATCCATCTTAGCATCCTCATCTCCGCTACACTTATTTTTTGGACATGTTTTTTTGTTGTCCAACACTCTGCTCCATACATCATTGATGGTGTAGCAGTCGTCCTATAAAAATTTTCCTTCAACTTCAAAGGTATACGTTTGTCACACAAAACACCACTAGCACTTCTCCACTTAAGCCATCATGCTTGGATCTTATATATAACATCTTCACAAATCTCCTCGTCTCTTTGTATAATCGACCCTAAATATCGAAAACGGTCTTAGGTATCTCTTGACCAACAAGCTTCACTACATTCTCAGTTGTGTTCCGAATATCACTAAAATTACACTCTATATACTCTGTTTTAGTTCTGCTTATTCTAAACCCTCTAGCTTCAAAGTTTTTCTCCACAATTCTAATTTAACATCGATTCCTACTCTAGTCTCGTCCATTAAGACGTCATCGGCAAAAAGCATACACCAAGGCACCTCATCTTGTATTCCTCGCGTCAATTCATTCAACACAAAAGCAAAGAGGTACGAGCTTAAAGCCGAACCTTGGTGTAAACCTATTGTAATAGAAAAATCAGTGGTCTCCCATGTGGTTGTTTTAATTGAGGTCTTTGCCTCTTCATACATATCCTTAATTATCTCAATATACTGAATAGTTACTCTTTTATTATTTAACACCCATCATACAATGTCTGATAATGTTTTTTTCAAGATCTATAAACACCATATGTAGATCTTTCTTATTTTTCCTATATTTTTCACAATTCTCCTCAGTACATAAATTGCTTCCATTGTTGACCTCCCAAACCATAATCCAAACTGATTCTCAGACACTGTAGTTTCTAATCTCAGTCTATGTTCAATCACTCTCAAATTTTCATCGTATGATTTATTAATTTAATTCCTCGGTAGTTGGAGCAACTTTGTAAATCTCATTTATTTTTATATATAGGTACTAAAATACTTTCTCTATTCATCGACATCTTCTTAATCCTCAAAATTTTATTAAATAATCTTGTTAGCCAACTCACTCCTACATTCCCAAGACACTTCCAAACTTCAATGGGTATATCATTCAGTCCTAAAATTTTTCCTATTTTCATCCATCCTAGAGCATTTCGAACCTCCGAGGTCCTAATTCTACGAAAAAACATATACTCTTGAATCTCTCTCGAGTCCTCTATATTTAAGTTGCCCACAACCTTTTCATTTAATAACTTCTCAAGGTCATTTCGCCATCAAATGGAATTACGAATTAAAATCTGATTAATCGCTAATCGGAGGCTAAGCGATTATTTTTTTAGCGTTTTTCAATATTGCAATAGTTAGCGATTTAATCAGGTATAATCAGTCGATTAGTAGTTAATCGGCCAATTTTAAGTAGCTGCCCAACCGATTAAATTCTCTTTTAATTTTCATGCTCGTTTACATTATTTGGGCTCAATCCGGTCCAAACTCAAATCCAAACCTAAAATTCAAACCCCTTCTGGTCATCGTGCAAACCCAACCCGACTTATCGCCGCTTTCTTCTTCCTCACGCAAACTCAACCCGACCCGTCGCCGCTCTTATTCTTCCTCGCGCAAACCCAAACCCAAACAAATTATCTTCTTCCTCGAGCAAACCCAAACCTGACCCGCTGTCTTGCGTTGTCACAAACTTGACCCTACCCGCATCTGCTATACCTACTTCTCTTGCTGCTCATGCTGCTACTCCCTGATTGTTTTTGTTTGCTGAAACCGACCAGTGAACTCTACTCGACCCACATCCAGAATCAAAGCTCAGCTCAAACCAAGTATTCTCTACTTTTTCTGTATAACTATATATTCCTATTTGATAATCTCATAATAATTTTATGTAAGGATTTAGAGTTGCTACATTAGGATAGATCATTTATATATATGCACATGATTTTTCTGATTTAAACCCCGATTATTTTCTGATTAACCGATTAATCACTAATCGCTCCTTGACCGATTAGTTCCAAATGTTGAAAACAGATTTGGAAAAAAATAATTGTTATATTTATTGTTCTTTATTCTTTACAGTATACATCCATATATAAGGATTACAATCTTGAAAGAGAAGGAGATTGAGAGAAGATTGAGGGGTGAGAGATTTGAAAAATCTGTTTCCTATAGATTAGGAAACAGAATATACATATTACTACTTACTACATTTCAACACTCCCCTTCAAGTTGGTGCATAGATATTGAACATGCCCAACTTGTCAACAAATTTCAAGAAGAGCCGACTCGAAACTGTCTTGGTCAGGATATCTGCGAATTGATCTTCAGACTTCACTTTAGATATCTCAATGACTTTCTCATCCAATTTCTCCTTGATGAAGAATCTATCCACCTCTATATGTTTCGTCCTGTCATGTTGAACTGGATTGACGGCAATATCACATGCTGCTTGACTATCGCAATACACTTTCATAGGTTCATTCGGACCACAACCTAAACCCTGCAACAAGAGTTTCAACCAAAAAACTTCCGCTATACATAAAGCTACTCAGCGATACTCAGCCTCTGCACTAGAGCGTGCAACAACATTCTGCTTCTTGCTTCTCCATGTAACTATATTTCCTCCAACAAAGGTAAAGTATCCTGAAGTGGAGCGCTATCAATTATAGATCCTGCCCAATCAGCATCAGTATATATCTCAACCTTCAAGTGACCATGTTTCGTAAATAGGACCCTTTTTCCTGGAGCAGACTTAATATATCTCAGAATTCTCATCACTGTATCAATGTAATGTTCTTGAGGTGCATGCATAAACTGACTTACCACACTTAAAGCATATGATAAATCTGGCCGTGTATGCGCAAGATACATCAGTCGTCCAATCAATCTCTGATATCTTTCCTTATCACAAGGCACATGATCAGGTTCGTTGCAAAGTTTCAGTCCTTCTTCCAATAGTGTACCAATCGGCTGACAAGTAGATATTCCAGTTTCCTTCAATAAATCGAGAGGATACTTCTTTGAGAAAGAAATATACCATTTCTCGAGCGAGAAACTTCAATACCAAGAAAATATCTCAAATGGCCAAGATCCTTCATTTCGAACTCTTGTGACAAGTAGCTCTTTAATGCCATTCTCTCCTCAGGATCATTCCCAGTTACTATCATATCATCCGCATATATAATGAGAACAGTAATCTTACCTTCTTTCCTTTTCAGGAATAAGGTATGATCTGAATTACTCTGACAATATCCGAATGTCCCCATTGATTTTGTAAACCTCCCAAACCAAGCTCTTGGCGACTGTTTGAGACCATATAGCGCCTTCCTCAATCGACACACTTTATTACTGTGTTGAACTGGTTTGTTCGACCCTGGCAGAAGATCCATATAAACCTCCTCTGTCAATTCCCCATGCAAAAATGCATTCTTCACATCAAATTGCTTCAGCGGCCAGTCAAGATTTACAGCAAGTGACAGTAGGACCGAACAGTATTGAATTTTGCCACAGGGGCGAATGTATCTTCATAATCAATTCCATACGTTTGAGTGTATCCTTTGGCAACCAGTCTTGCTTTGTATCGCTCTATTGAACCATTGGACTTATACTTCACCGTATAAATCCATTTGCATCCTACTGGCTTCTTCCCTGCTGGCAGCTCGACTATCTCTCAAGTCTCATTTTTTTCAAGGACTTCATTTCCTCATCCATAGCTGCTTTCCACCTTGGATCAGTAAGGGCTTCCTGCACACTATTAGGAATAGATACAGTAGATAATTGATTTACAAATGACTTATTTGATTCCGATAAGCGGTGAGTGGATACATAATTACTCATGGGATATTTGACGTTATTAGTGGGATCAGGTTCATAAGTGGGTTTTGGTATACCTCTATTAGTACGGTAAGGGAGTTCTCTTCTAGGAGCTTCGAACAACGATGATGATTGGTTTTGCGGTTCTGACGGTTCACTCTCAGTGAGATTTGGTACTGGTTGCAATTCTTCAAGAGGGTCTTCTTCAAGAGGGGCTTCTTCTCTTGGTTGCACTTCTTTGTGAGGGTCTTCCTCCCTTGCTAGAGCTTCATTCAAGTGTTTGCCATTATTTGCATCCAGTTGTTCGTTCTGACTGGTAATTATTTCTTCATACTCAAGAGTCTGAACTTCACTAACCCCTTCATCATACCCAAGAGTCTGAACTTCACTTCGGTACTCCCCTGAAGATCAGTCGTAGAAGAAGAAAAATACATCTCATCTTCATGGAACACAACATCCATAGTCACAAACATCCTTTGAGTTGGTGGGTGATAGCACCGGTACCCTATCTTATCCTGTGCATATCCTACGAAAAAACAGCGGACAGCTCGAGGAGTTAACTTATTGCGTTCATGTTGATGAAGATGAACAAATGCAACACACCCAAACACACGATGTGACAAGTTGACGACTTTTGGTGCATTCACAGCTTTATTTAATGCTTGAAATGGTGTGAGGAAGTTTAGGATACTAGAGAGAACTCGGTTGATTAAGTATGCAGTAAAAGCAAGGGCTTCCCCCCAATATGTGAGTGGCATATTTCGATGGATAAGAGAAGCACGGACCACCTCGAGTAAGTGTCTATTTTTTCTTTCTGCAATCCCATTCGGTTGAGGTGTATAGGAGCATGTAGTCTGGTGAACAATGTCGTGTTCCACCAAATATTGTTGCAGATTCGAACTCAGGTACTCTCCGCCATTATCACTCCTAAGAACTTGAATCTGTGATTTATACTGAATCATAACATGCTTGTGAAATTTTTGAACCACTAACTTCAGTTTTCGACTTCATCAAACAAATCCAGGTCATACGAGTACAGTCATTAATAAATGTCACAAACCATTTGGCTCCTCCAAATGTAGTGGTTTTGGATAGACCCCAAACATCAGAATGGATAATCATAAATGGAAGAGAGCTTCTACTTGGACTTGGAGGATAAGAGACACGGTGACTTTTTGCGAGTTCACACACATCACACCGAAAGGCAGAAATATCCAACTTCAAAAATAAACTTGAAAATAATTTCTTCAAATAACCAAAAGAGGCATGCCCTAGACGTCGATGCCATAGCCAAATATCTGATTTCTTCTTCTCATCTTCGGATTCTTCCACACTTAGAGCTTGATTCAACTTGCTTGAACTTTCAAATTCTAAATCCAGGTAATAGAGCTTCCCGTATCTAACCCCATAACCAATCGTCTTTCGAGTCCGAATATCCTTAAACACAATGTGAAGACCAAAAGACTACAATACAATGTAAGGCAGTAGTTATTTGAGCAACAGATAATAGATTAAAATTCAAGGATGGCACAACTAGGGCAGTATCTAAGGTTAGGTGGTTTGTGAGAGGTATGGTACCCTCGCCAGTAACAGTGGCAGGATCACCATTGGCAGTGGACACAGTTGATTTGGTGAAAGGTTGAGAATTTTGAACTGTTCTAGAATCAAAAGTCATATGGTCGGTAGCACTCGAATCAATTATCCATGCATCATTCATAACAGAGCCAGAAATATTAAAAACCTTACCATCATTACCTGCAGCAGCACGATCAGCAACTCCACCTGGGACAGTGGGTTGATTGCAAGTGTTCTCCCATATATCCCTGCTATGATCCCAGATAATCTTACAACAATGGGCCTTCGTGTGGCCGATCTTGCCACAATGAGTACACTTCCTTGACTCATACGGATATTGTCCCATAGCAACACAACAAACAACACAACAAGCATAACCAATGATCCAAATACCAAACAACAGACGAGATCAAAAACAACAAACAGCACTCCCCCAAATAGCACAACAGCAACAGCAAAAGAGAGTGGCAATGGCAGACAGCAAACGCCAGATCCAAAACAGCAAACGGCAAAATCAACACAGCAGCAAACAACGAGGACTTCGGCTCAACTTCAGTGGTGTTCGGGGCAGGCAGCGATTGGGAAGACTACGGGGAGGACAGCAAGGTTGCGGAGTCGAGGCGGTGAGTGAGGTGGTTGCAGGTGTTGGTCTGCGGCAGAGATGGAGGCGAGGAGGTGATGCTGCGCTAGCAAGGAAGCACTCGACTATGGATTTCGGGTGTAGCGGAAGATGATGGCGAGGAGGACGATGGCGGTGGTTGTCGAGCGAGCGGCAACGAAGGTTCGACGGGGTCGAGGCTAACTGTGGAGGTGAGATTGGTGGCGGAGCTCGACGACAATGGCGAGCAGAGGTGATGACGGTGGAAGGCGGAGGTCGAGCGGGGCGTTCGGATCTAGGTGGTGCTCGAAGGGGGTGACGGGAGGCGTCAACGAGGATGGCGGTGACCAGGGATTCGCCGGAAAACGGCTGGAGAAGAGAACAATCAAAAATTTTGGGGTTTCGTTATTTTCTCTCTGATCAGGGAAAGAAAATGTTGAGGAGAGAGAGGGGAGAGGAGGTCGGGGTTTCGGGGTTTGGTCGGGATCGGATCGGGATGGAGGTATCAGATCCGATCACCTCCTTCTCTTCTTCAACTAGCCTAGATCTGGTTAGACTCTAATATCATGTTGAAAACAGATTTGGGAAAAAACAATGGTTATATTTATTGTTCTTTATTCTTTACAGTATTCATCTATATATAAGGATTACAATCTTGGAGGAGAAGGAGAATGAGAGAAGATTGAGGGGTGAGAGATTTGGAAAATTTGTTTCCTATAGAAGGAAACAGAATATACATATTACTACTTACTACATTTCAACACCAAAAACCGATTTTAACTGCTTAGAGTAACCCTTACAAAATTGTTGCTTTATCTTTTAGTGTTTGCAATTCTTTAACTGCCATGTAGCACTGGTATTATAACCCGAAATTCGGACCCGACCCGGACCCGACGTTGGACCGGAACCGACCCGATGTAATTTGGATAGAGTACGGGTCCAAAAAATAAACCCGTTGAAATTTCGGGTCGGGTCTGGGTCCACTAAAATAAGATCCGACCCGGACCCGGACCCGGACCCGCATTAACGAATTAATACAAAATATTAGTGGACCCGACCCGGACCCGTTACCCGTAATATAAATACACCCTGTACCCCACTTCACTCCTCCACAGTCCAGAGTCTTTCCGACTTTCCCTATTTCCTAATCCCTGTTCCCTAAGCTTCAGCCACCCCTTCCTAACCGTAAAAATCGCAAGTCCCCTTTCCCAAAACTCTGGGCGCCTCTCTCTTTCTCCATCCTTCATCCCTAAGCTCTCTCTTTCTCAAATCCCCTTTCCCAAAACCCCACCACCCTCACCTCCTCCGCAATCACCTCCATCGATCGCGACCCTTTTTCAACTTCGCCAAAGCTCCCACTTCGCCATCGCGACCTCGCTGCCGCCACAGCCAACTCCTCCGTCCTCGCTACCGCCGCAGCCAACTCCTCCGTTCTTCCACTCCAGCATCGTTCTTTCGTCGATCAAAGGTATGATTTTTATCTTACTCGGATCTCAAATCTTGGGTTTTATTCCCTTTTCTCAATGGATCCAGATTCCTAATATGTTATGGATAATGTAAAGAGTAATCATTTAACTAGACCAGTGAGAGCAGAGCAGCATATTTCTTTGTATAAAGGAGTTATTTTGGAATGCAATAAGAAACATACACTACCTTGTACTGAATTTGAAAATTGAAACTTATTCATGGACTAAAGAATATAAAAGGGACCCAGTCAATCATACCTTCATGGGAGGATGGTCATGAATCATAATCATCGACAAAGTATGGATTTTTCTGATATGTTAGGAGTTTAGTTTCTAAGCTTTGTGCAAAGAGATATCCACTTGCAGAGTGATTGCGAGGTCTGTGCATATTCAGCTGAAGGAATATAGGTGACAAAGTTGGAAATTTTCAAAGCTATATGTTTTTATTTGAAGCGAGAGTAATGAGTTTCATAATAAGGGTTTTTGGAACTCGTGATGTTTTCTTGGTATTAAGCCGGTACTCTCAATATGTGATAGTTCTATATTGTCAGCAGAAATATGTGTGGATTCGCTACAGTAAGTTGGATTATTGGGACTAGGGTGAGCTGAGACTCCTACAGATATTGATTTAAGTGGTATTCATATGTAGGTGATCTTTCTTATGAGGATATAAGCAGGTATAAGATGTTAGTTTTTACAGTAAGTATTTATAGGTAAAATTAATGGCAGGGAACACTTTTAAAGAGGAACGTGAAAATCAGTGCAGTGCATAATCAAGTAGTTTGCTACTGATGCAATGCGCATGTGTTGTAAAAATGGATTCAACATATTAGTTGTTGAGGGTCATGTGAACTGTAACGACATATAACATATTAGCTTTACAGATGTAAAAATTTACTACAGCTTTTCTGAAAGGATTTAAATTGGTGTTAGCTTTGTTTCATACTAAGATAATAACATATGGTAGTAATACCACCAAAGAAGCAGAAGCTTACTGAAACTTCTTTAAATTCTCATGGCTGAGGAAATGTTAATGAAGCTTACTGAAACTTCTTTAAATTCTCATGTGCTTACTGAAGCTTCAGCTTCATATTTTTCTATATATGAATTAATGTTGTTTATTGCTGTTTTAATTTCATTTCTTTCTTTTTAATTTTTTCAGTTTGATTCTCATGGCTGAGGAAAGCATTAATCAAATGAATATTGGTGAAGCTGGTGCCAGTTTTGCTCACTTGCTAGTTTTGCTAGTTGATCAACTGTGAGTTTATTCTACTCAGTTTGCTAGTTTTGCTAGTTGATCAACTGTGAGTTTTATTCTACTCACTTTGCTAGTTTTGCTAGTTTGCTCACTTTGCTATTTTTGATGTTTGGTTTACTTTCTATACAAGTGATGATGAGATGGATTATGATTCTGAGGTTGCATACTATGATTCATTGATTAAGTGATTTATAGGAGTGACTAGTGATGATTAAATCCTATCTTAGCTCTATAGGAGTGACTAGCAATTGACACTCTTTGCTGATGATCTGAGCTTTATGACACTTTGAAATTTCACGCTTTGATTCATTGATTTTATAAGAGTGACTTGTTATCTCAGTGTCTCTTTCTCCTCCAAATGGGTGATGGCCTCACTTTCCTTTTGATTAAACTTCATCTCCTCATCCTCCAGATGGGCCATCTTCTTCTTGTTCTTGTTGAGCTTTCTTGAGATCTTGAATTAACTGATTCGTTACTTTGTTACTTTGTATCAGTGTATATTTACGAGGCTAATGTTGCTACTTTGTTACTGATCAGTTGCAAATTGCTACGGATGTGTAAATGTTGCTACTTTGTTACTGATCAGTTCCAACTTGATGCAGATGAGATAAATGTTGCTACTTTGTTACTGATCAGTTGCAAAATGCAACTTTGTTAGGAAGTGTAAATACTATTCTGTTTATAAGTTGTATACTTGCATGCCATTATTTGTAATTGGTTTACTTTGTATACAAGTGATGATGAGATGGATTATGATTCTGAAGTTGCACACTATGATTCATTGACAAAGTGATTTATAGGAGTGACTAGTGATGATTAAATCCTATCTGAGCTTTATAGGAGTGACTAGAAATTGACACTATTTGAAGATAATCATTCCTTGTAGTATCTTACTCGGATTTCTATTTGGTTTATAAGTTTGCTGCAGTTGTCATCTTGATATACTGCTGTTGTGCTGTACAAATCAGTAGTATGCCAAAGAAAGATGAGAGTTGTGCTGTATTGTTGTTGTCTCGCTGCAGCTGCTGCTGCTGGGGAAGAAGAAATTTTTTTGTACTTGTATTCCATGTCTCTTTCTAATTGTGATACTTGAGTAATATAATGTAGATGATTGATAAATAGTTGGCTCAAAGTTATAGTTCATCTATAATGAGTAGTTGTATCAGTGTAGTTTGTTACTAGTGTAGTTTGTTACTGATCAGTTGTTACTTTGCTACGGATGTTGCTACTTTGTTACTGATTTGTTACTTTGTTACTTTGTTACTTTGTATCAGTGTATATTTACGAGGCTAATATTGCTACTTTGTTACTGATCAGTTGTAAATTGCTGCGGATGTGTAAATGTTACTACTTTGTTACTAATCAGTTGCAAATTGATGCAGATGAGATGAATGTTGCTACTTTGTTACTGATCAGTTGCAAATTGCAACTTTGTTAGGAAGTGTAAATACTATTCTGTTTATAAGTTGTATACTATTCTGTTTACTGATCAGTTGCAAATTGCTACTTTGTTACTATTCTGTTTACTCTGTAAATTGCAACTTGTTATTACTTGTAAATGAATATTTGCAACAATATATATTATTGATCTAACTACTGTAAATTTATGTGTTATGCTTGAAAGACCCGGAACCGAACCGGACCCGTGAAAAGAAATAGGACCCGAACCGGACCCAAACCCGAATGGGAACGGGTAACATTTTTTTGAGGAACCGGAACCGGACCCGGACCCGAATTTCATGGGTCTGGGTCCGGGTCCAGCAGTTGGACCCGTCAATGAGCGGGTCCGGGTCCGGGTATTGAAGTACCCGCCCCGACCCGTTACTAGTGCTAATGCAATGGTTAGAATCAACATTTTTTTCTTGGAAATTGGTAATTTTGTACTATCTGTGACAAAAATGGGAAATGATGGGATTGGACTAAATCATGGATGTATCACAATCACTATAACAATAAATGACTTCACCTCATTCGGTAAGTTGCATCTCCAGATTTTTGTTGTGCTGCCTTCATTTGCATGTTATAAAAGTTCCCTTTTCCACTCAGTTCTCTTGCCAGAGCCTTGTTGCCACTTAGATAAGCTTCACTTGCCTGGCATGAATAAAATTGCTGATTAGTTTTTAATGTCAAATCAAAGGTAATCCTTGTAGAGATTTAAGAAGCAAGTATGGTTATCAATGAAATCATCAATGGTAGCACTCATTAGATCTAGTTCTCCATATAAAGTCCGCAGAGATAATGAGCAACACTGCTGCACTAGAAGTATCGAAGACAAATTTAGCAAGAAATTCCTCCATAACACAAATAACGAAAATTTCCATGAGATGACAATGCAAAACAGATTTTATTTCAAAAAAAAAAATTCAATTTTTTACACTTCCAAGTTAAAACAATAAACTAAAATTTAAAAAAAAAAATCAGGCATGGACAACTTTGAACTTCTTCATCACAAACAGATCCATTCCGATCCCATCTCCCACTCGCGTTTTATCTCTTCGCTCCTTTTCCTCTCTATTTTATTTTATACTCCCCCAATTTCTCCTGTAATAAAGATCTTTATAGATGGATCCAGACCAGGAAAGTTATGTCCACACATTGATACCTAAGTCCTGTCAATAAAAAGTTCACCTCATATTTATGAGAAAAGTGCATGATGACAAATGTCTAACGTAGGTCACATTGATGACAATGCAGTTTTTCCCAACATATCCGATATATCCCCTGATGTTATTTTTTAAGGGACTCCACCGATTTAAAAATCTTGTCCACTTTGGGAAAATATCCCCAACAAATCGGGCTGAATCAGATATTTCGCCAAAATATCACCAAGCATATGCCAACCCCCCCCCCCCCCCGCCCGACATGCTGAGTTTCCTATTCTGGAAACCATTCAACATACAGAATTGCAATTTAAGTTTTTCCAGAGATAGGTGCAATATTGACTGAAACTTGATATGCCGATTACAAGAAATTCTCACTGTGGAGAACTAGGTTCAAATCAATCCCTAATTTACTTTATCTATATCACTCACAATGTTAAATCCTTTTTATCGTTTGCTATTTTCTTTTATTTCCTTTTTTTTCCTATATGTCTTGCTATATATGTGTGAGAGAGAGAATCTCATCCTCCTAAATTTATCTAGACACATTAGGAGAAAATTTATTTATCAAGGCATTTTGATATTTAACGTATGTCCACAACATACACCACCAAACATATTTTTTCCCTAAATTCCGCTATTTAGAACCTTGCTATAATGTGCATCACTGTATAAAATTTAAGTGCATTCTATGCGTAATGCATGTTGCATCTATTAATATTTCGCATTATTTGTGTAAGCTATACGATATATGTGATAATGTACAAGATCGGCAACAAAACCTTAGTCCCAAAATATTGGGGTCAGCTTTATGAATCCTTCTCCACGCAACTCTATTGAGGGCTGCGTCTTTCATGAAATAAAATCCTATTAATCGCTTCAACCCAGGATTGTCTCGGTTTATGTAATAGGTGTCATGTATATAACAATTAGGATATATTTTCATACCGTACATTACAGCCTGACATGTATTAAGTATCCCGAAACATTCTCCGACATATTTTGCTAGACATGAAAATTCTAGGGCTGATGTGATGCCGACATCCTCCATTTAAAACCTTTCCATAATGACAGTATTTTTTTTGAAGTTAACCCCAAGATCCTCTCTTACCCAACCCCTTGTTGTGGCAAATCCCATTCGGATTAATCCCAACCCTACGTAATAATTTGAGTTCTACCTTCTATGTTTAGCAGGCATCTACCGCAAAAGCCATATTCCAGTTGCTCTTATCACATGCAATTATAACCCCTAGCACAAGGCTTTTTTGAGTATTGATGTGTGACCAATAGCATTGGTATCGGGTCGGGTCGGGTCCCTCACTACCCAGACTCGGACCCGGTCCCCTACGGGTCCAAAAATTGGACCCAGACCCGGATCCGTGAGGACCGGGTCCGGTTCCGGGTCCTATTAAAATATTTCTACCCGTTCGGGTAGGAGCAGGAGTGTGAGCGGCGAGTAGAGGATTTAGAATAGAGGAGAGAAGAAAAACGCATGAGTTTTGAGTTTGGAAGAGGAAGATTTAGAATTGAGAAGGAGGGAAGGGATGAGGATAGAATATTTATTTTTATGTTGATTTTTGAGGTTTTTTTAACGGGTCCGGACCCGGACTCGAAACTACAACGGGTACCATTTTAGGACCCAGACCCGGATAGGCCGGGTCGGTTCCGGTCCAACGCCGGGTCCGGATCGGGTCCGGTTCGGATCCGGGTTTCGGGTGTTTATACCAATGCTAGTGAGGGTTTCGGGTGTTTATACCAATGCTAGTGACCAACAAGTGTTGAGACTGTAATGTAAGTAGTATTAGAAAAATTGTTGTACAGAGCATGTATTAAGATTTAACAGAAGGGGCAAAAGCACGTTCCAGAAGACTAAAAGCACCTCTTGAGATATGGTGGGAGAAAGAAGAAAAAGAACTATTTTAAAAAGTTGCTTTGACCTATGTCAATTTTGTTTTTGGGGAATTTCATTCGCCCAATGGCAGAAAACTCCATCTCGACCGATGACTCGAAGGATTTGTTTGATATACGAGTTCTACAAGAGCCTCAGCCACCTATTTTTAGCAGAAATTTTCTGTGTCGTCCAAAATCAAATGACACATATAGCCTATGATCACAGCCAATGAAATCAGTCTGTGTTGAAAATTTACACATGGATAGATTAAACTATTGGTAAATGTTTACCTGTTCCAAATATGCATTTCGAAGAAGTTCCAGATCACGAGCTTCCTCTCCAGAGTAGAAATATGTATTCTCTGCCCTCCCAGCAATGGGTTACAAACACAGGTTAAAACAGGTAACCCAAATTCAATGTTTAAATGAAATTTTTTCGAAAATGCTCTGTAGATAAAGTTGGAAAATATTACCCACTCCAGTCTCAAGCAAACCTTGAGCTGTTTGAGATGCAACCAAACTGGGAGTTTTGTCTTCATAAAGCATTTTCCCATGACCATTGTAAGAGCTAGCAAGGAGTTGAGAACTTCTCGAGCCAATACTGCTGTCCACAGAGTTATTTCTGGCATGTTTCCAATGAATATTGTCTTTGGGTGCGACTTTCCTTACAATTGAAGCATAATCTGTAGCACCTCGATGCACATTTGAAGTAGATTTATATCTATCTGAAACCTGGAGAAGATCTTGGGCGATCTTCGACTGCCCATGGCGACCATCTGGCGATGGAAGTGGCTGCAACCCTAGTCTGCTAAAGCTAGGAAAGCTAGGGACACCTGAGGACTCCAAGTTCAGAGTTTGACTGAAACCACCATCCCCTTGAAGCTGCTATTGGTGTCAAATAAAGTTAGTGTAACACCAGAAGTCTACAAAGCAGATTATGGAAGTTGACGAGAATATAATAATAATAGAGAATTATGGAGTGTGCAAAAACAAAATAAGTAATTTATACTTTCCCTCCTTTTTCCTCTTCAGCAAAGATATCATATTCGCTCTTCCAAATTTGAATGGAAATAAAAACCACAATGATGGTAAATTGAATTGGTAACCACTTTTTAAGTAATTGATTTGCAATATCATCAAATAATGACAAAAGAAAGGTTGCACATTGACGAAGGGTAGAGAAGCATAACAAGGACAAAATATGTCAAGAACTTTGCACTATAAAGGAAATCACTACCTAACATATTAATTCAAGCATAATCTGATAATAGAAATTTGAAAGATAAGATCAGTGAGGGAAGGCATCACCTTTAAACACCCACCTCCAACCCCCCCCCCCACAAATACAACCACCAGAACAAAACAAAACCACATACTAGCCAGATTTATTGACTTCAAAGATTATTCAATAAAAAAAGGAAAAAGAGTGTCAGACAAGCTTTCTTCCTAGATTTTGTTAATAATTTTTTGTTCTTCTATGAAAGGAAATGGAATCAGACAACAATCACATGTTTCATAAACCAACATAATACATCATTTTCCAATTAAATCAATAATTTAAGCCTTCTATCTAGACACGTTTCGAGAATTTCTGATGTAGTCTATCTGCATTTTCCAGTAAAATAACAATGCAATTAAAATTTAATGAAGAATGCACCTACGAATTTCTTGCTATCAATCTAAAATATGTGAAAGTGCCCTTTCACAATTTTATTCCCTTGCGAAAATTAAGAACTTTTCCTCACATATTGGCTACTGTTTGTTTCGAGTAACTGATTCTTCTCATGCAAAATTCTTAGTTCTTACTTCAGAAAGCCTCCTAAACTATGGGCTATGAAGCACCAATACGGGTACGGCAATACGCGTACGGGGACACGGGTACGGGGGATACGACAATTTTCGAATAAGTAGAATACAGGATACAACGGGGATATGGCTGTATATATATATATATATATAGCTAAATAATATCTCTTGTTAATAAGGAAATGGTAATTATCATTCATTAAACATAAATAAGATAATCCATAAATACTATAATAATTGTTCATAAGCATAAGCAATAACATAAGTAAACAAAGTAAATTCATAAGCAATATAACATAAGTAGACTGAAGGTAGGAGCTGATTTGAGTTGAGCAAGAACTGATTTCAGTTCTTATTCGAATAAGATAAGAAAACCCTAACTTATCTTTTCTTATTTCTTCAAGTTAACCCCCAAATTCATTTTTTTTATGTTTTAAACCCAAAAATCATTTCATTCTAACAATTTTAACCCCGAGTCGTATCTCCACCGTGTCCTATGTATCCCACCGTGTCAGCCGTGTATCCCTGCCGTATCCATTTAATAAAAAAATACAGGACGCGTTTCAGCCGTATCCTATATGTATCCGGCCGTATCCCGTACCGGACACATATAGGATACGGGAACGGCACCCTCCGTGAAGGATCCGTGCTTCATAGACTATGGGTCAGCACATTCACTTCACTGTGAATGCCAATTTTAGTTGTCAGAAATCCTCATTCTTCTGAATGAGCTTTCCAATGAACTGCAAAATATGCGCTCCTATCTCCGGACCGAGCGCAATACACATTTCCAAAATAGAAGAAATCTTGCATCTACTTTTGTATTTCAATATTAAGTCATGCAAGTGAAATATAGCAAACCATTCTCAAATCTATATAGTTCCTGAAATCCCTTTCACCAACAGAATAATTGTTCACATATACAAAAAAAATTACCTCAAGCTGACCGAGCATTTTGATTGTGTAGTTCAAATCACATCTATTTGCATAATACATATCTGCAAGGATTTCAGCAGAATAACCAGGAAATTGTGATGACAAAAACTCAACAGCTTCAAGCGCAGCATTCTCTACATCTGATTGATTGACTACCAAATTATTGGTAAATCCATCACTTACATCACCGTTGTAGTGATCCCTAGTTATAAATTGTTTATCCCAGGAGCTGGTAGCAGAGCCTAAATACCCCAAGTTCCCTTTCAAGTGGATATTGTTTGCACCAAGAGGAGATTTACCTTGCCAAGTGCCAAATGACTCACTGGGTCCTGATGCAGAAACTCTTGATGTTTCTATACCTCCATGTATAGACAAGCCTTCAAGCGAAAGCTGTTCCCGGCTGGGAATGTTGTCTTCTCTTACAATGTTGAAGTCGGGAGTAATGTCATCAGGAAGTTGACAGCGCCAATACTGGTGTGCTTCATCATCAGAATGATTTGAAATAGATGACTCCGAGCGACCAAAGATTGCTGTTCCCGAAGTTCCCACTGAATCCCCACTGCGGGAATCTGAAGCTCTCTTGTTTCCATAGGTGGCCCGGAGGGAGGATGGGACAAATTCAGCTGCATTAGGATTTAATGTGGTAACCATGTTTGACATGTGACTTTTGTTACTTTCAAAAAAAATTACAGAGCGGCGACAGATGCAAAGCCTTCGGCACAGAAGAAAAATTTTCTGGAAGATGTCATCCCAAACCTGCAAATTATTTGTGAAGTCAGAATACCTAGTACAAGAATGCCATACAGCAAAAGCATGGTGCAGAATATCAGTTCAGCGCTAGTGGAAAACAGAAACAACTTAATCCCTTGATAGCGAGAATTGTACCATCAATACTCGATAGCATCAAACTTTCAATGTGAAAAAAATACAAAAAGCAGAGAATAAGAGGAATGATTATTGTTGAACAAGACACGTTTAAGAAACATTCATTTGCTACAAAAATTTCTTTCCTATTTAGACTCTACAACGCAATGAGCTTGGAAACCAGTATGCATGTGCAACATACATATTTTCCCTTTAAATAAGGTTTTTTGTACTCGACATTTATATACTCAAAATGGACTCCATGACCCAAGAACGTTGAGGCCATAAAAAACACATCTTTCATTTTAGGGTTAAGACGAAATGACACCCAAACTTTATCCTAATTCCCAAATAGCACCCAAACTTTTTATAATACCCAAATAGCACCCGAAATTTTAAAAATAGAACCAAAAAACACATGTCGTTAAGTTTTCTGTTAAGTTAATGGAATATACCCTCGAATATACCTCTTAATGGATTTACACGTGTTAAGAAGCGTGTGGAATATCGAAATTGCATGTGAAATGTCGAAATTGCCCTCATCTCCTTATACAAATTACAAAACTCATCACCATCTCCACCAACTCCAACAACCATCATCTCCACCACCATCTCCACCATCATCTCTAACCACCATTGCCATCATTTCCAATCACCACCTCCACCACCATCTCCACCACCGACCATGTCCAACCACCATGGAGGCGGCTCCACCTTGATGGTCCGGTGTTCAACCGAACACCCAAATTTATTTTTTACTTGGTATACATGTAAAATTTTTAGAATAACATTAGTTCTAACACTCTATCTCAAAGTCAAAGAAAACTCAATCCTTAAAAAATGAACACCCATCCAAAAAAACTCGCCCACAAGTGATGATGACATCGGTTCTGTTTTGTTTTGTTTTGAAATTTAGCCATATGTAGTAGTTTTGCAATTTGCACCATTTATTTTCTGTATTGGAATATTTTGGAAATTTGTATTAAGATTTTGTTTTGAGTCTATATATAAGCCTTGAGAATAATGAAATGAGAAAGTATGTTATTATTGATTAAAAAACTTACATGTGTTGAGTTTATTGCTCTTCATCCTTTTCTTGTGCGTGAGGCCATAAGAGAACATTAAGGTTTGTGAGAAATCCTACGAAAGTATTAGGGTTTATGAGAAGCCCTAAACTACACTCAAATCCCCAAATCCATTATACAAAATCCCTAACCCTAACCCCTTCATAGCCGCCATCTTCATCATCTCCACCTTCTCCCTCAAAACCCGTGTTCCTCCCTAATCTCTTCTTCTTTCCCCACTAAAACCCAAACCACCTTCATCTCCCTCCTTGTTACTCCACTGCCTTGCCCCCACCATTACCGTCACCTTGCCGCCTTGACGCCAGCCGCGCAGCCTCCTCGGTAGCCCCGAGCACCACTCACCTCACCACCGTAGCAACCCCAGAGCTGCTCACCCTTGTTGCTCCTTCCCGCAACTCCGGCACCCCGACTCCTCCCCAAACCGCTGCTCCTCCTTCCTGCCTCCAGCAACGCCATTTCACCATCAACCCCGATCCGCCACCACCAGCCTGTACTGAAGCCTCCCCCGACCACCTGCAGCAGTTGAGTTCCCTCGCCGGCACCACCATGCCTTACACCGAACAACAGCAAGAACCCTTTTGCTGCCTTTGACCCCAACAGCACACCCGGGGTCCTTGGTTACGATCCCTTCCATCGAATTCCGGTGAGATCTTTTCAATTCTCCATTATTTGTGGTACTATCTATCGTCTCTAGAGTATTGTCTGAATTTACCGTCGCCCACAAATATTGAGTGTGTGCTTTTACTTGCTAATTAGAGTACAAACCATTATTGCATATTTTACTTGCTAAAAATGCTTAGGTATATAATTATTGATTGTTAGGATTGAATCTTTATTTCATATCTTCAAAATTCATCAAACCAATTAGTAGTTTAATTTCTGACTTAATCTGCATTACATGTTGGTAAACTTGATCTTTTAAAATTTTTGAAACTTTTCTACTTAGGGTTAAGTTTACATCATTTTGGTATCAGAACGAAGGTTTTTAAAATCCTAGTTCTTGCATTATTTAGTCATATTTTTTGTATTCATTTAGGATCATTTTAGGGTTTAGCTCTTTAGATCATTTCAGATTTTTTTAAAAAAAGGTTCTATTTGCATTTAGGAATTATTTGCATTCAATGATTTAGGTCATTTTATAATAAAAAAATTAGGCGCACTTAGGTCGCGTTTTCCCAAATTTCATCAATGGACAACACTGACATTTCCACTACCCTCGCTGTTATTCAAGCAACTCGCTAATATCAATCAATGGCTTGAGCAAGTGGAATTAAATCAAAAGGTTTTCCTCGAGCTTCATGCTAATCGTCAGATCCCTCAAGAGAATGATCGTGACGGTCGACGTCAAGATCGTAACCCTGACGAACAATACAGAAAGAATGTTTAGGCTGACGTTTTTTCACTTTGAAGGCTACATGGAACCTCAAGATTATCTCAATTGGATCCGTGCTATGGATCACTACTTTGTGTGGTTTGACATGAACAAAATCCTGAAGGTCAAATTTACCACGATGAAATTGACTAGTAAAGCTCAACAACACTGGACCAATTTTGAACATGCCTGCAAAGGTCGAGGCCTGACAGCCATAGCCACTTGGAAAGCCCTGAAAGAGAAGCTCACCAAGAGATATGTACCTTTGTCATTCCACACCAGATTGCAAGATTCGTGGAACCAACTCTATCAAGAAAGCAAATATACCCAAGAATATGTTGATAAGTTTGATGATTTCTTCATTCGATGCAATGTCTTAGGTAAAGAGAGCGAAAAACAAACTCTCTAGATTCAAAGCTTGACTACAAACCGATCTTAGGAATGAGCTAATTCATAAAAATATGGATTCATTGGCAGCAACTTATGTCATTGTCCTCGATATGGATTCCCTTAAAGAAAATTTTCCTTACAAGTCCAGCGATTCGAGAGATCATTCCTCTAAAATGACCTCTACCGAGCCCTCTAGGCCTGAGCCCTCCTCTTCTCAATACCCAATAAGTCTTGCCCAAGTCAGCCTACTTCAAAATTCTATTCACCTAGAAATGACAACACAGGACAGAACACTGAAAGAGACTACTCTAAGATTGATCATCTCACTAATAGTTATAAATGCAAAGGATACGGCCATATTGCTGACAATTGTCCCAGTTCCAGTAAGGTCAACATCATAGAAGGTACCATTGTCATTGCTAATGAGCCCGACAATGAGTTTACCTATGAACCTCATTAAGTGATGACTTCGGTGAAGAAGCGATTGACCAATCTCTCAACTGTATTCGGTCGATCCAATCACCTCCATTGAATGTACTGAAGCCACACATTCCTTCCCAAGTCACTTGGCAGCCCATAGATTTTATTTCTGTGTTAGAACATCATAGAGTTTCAGAGTCTACATCCATATTTGCATCCTGCAATCATGATTTACATAGAGAATTTTCCAAAAAAATTAATGAGAATAATTTTAACTGCAAGTTAATAGAAGATACTAAAAGAAAATTTAAAACTTTTGATTTTAGTGACGAAGTGAAGGTTCGGATTTGTTTGGAACGATTTCCAGCCGAATCTGTTAAGAAATTGAACACACGTGTTGTAAGCCCATTTAAAATTTTACATTGCTAAAATTTTACATAAAATCAATGAGCATGCTTACGTCATTGACCTTCCTAAAGGTTTTGACATAAGACTTTCAATATTGAGGATCTAGTACCCTATGAAGGCTCATAATTTAACCCTAGAAATTCTCTTATAGATGAGTCTACCCTGCAGCCTAATAGTGAGATTCCCGCATTTTTCCTTTTACCTGATACTACCTACCTACCGTCAGAAAATTTGAATAATATTTTTAGATGATTAGATAATCTTTACTAGAGATTATAATATTCATAGGTATTTGGTGAGAT
Source organism: Hemerocallis citrina (assembly GCA_017893485.1). Classification (NCBI taxonomy): domain Eukaryota; kingdom Viridiplantae; phylum Streptophyta; class Magnoliopsida; order Asparagales; family Asphodelaceae; genus Hemerocallis; species Hemerocallis citrina. The sequence continues at coordinate 46,870,348 of CM030364.1, forward strand.
GGAAGAACAAACCGAACTCGGAGAATACTTGAATTGATCGTGAAGAGCTCCAGCGCTTAGATCTAGACCTTTTGGAGCACTATAACATGATCACTGGTTTTGACTCGATTGGGTCGAGCTCTCTCCTACCGGGAGAGGATGATGAGGCCATCGATTTTATTTTGTTTTGTTTTAAAATTTAGCCATATGTAGTAATTTTACAATTTACACCCTTTATTTCTGCATTGAAATATTTTGGAGATTTGTATTAAAATTTTGTTTTGAGCCTATATAGGTCTTGAGAATAATGAGAATGTCTGCTATTATTGATTAAAAAAATTACTGTGTTGATTTATTACTCTTTATCATTTTCTTGTGCGTGGAAACCATAAGAGAACATTAGGGTTTGTGAAAAATCCTTTAAAATTATTAGGGTTTGTGAGAAACCCTAAACTACACCCAAATCCCTAAATCCATTATACAAAATTTCTAACCCTAACCCCTTCACGACTGCCATCGTCATCATCTCCACCTTCTCCCTCAAAACCCCTACTCCTCCCTAATCTCTTCTTTTTTCCTCACTAAAACTCAAACCACCTTCATCTCCCTCCTTGTTCATCCACTGCCTTGCCCCCACTGCTACCGTGTAACCCTCGTTCCCGTCAATACGTATTTTCTGTGTATTTTTGGTGTTTCGGTTTTTGTAAATTATTTCTCTGCTTTCAAATTCTTTTTGTTAAAATGTATTGAAGGATCCCCTATTAAAGTCTATCAATAATTTCATTTGTAAATATTTTCCAATGATTTTTATATTGTAATACGAATCTTATTATTATTATTATTATGACTTTGATACATATTATGATTATTATTATGATTAATATTATTGTTATTATTATTAATATTGTTTCTGGTATTATCATTATTATTAGTATTATTAGTATTAACTATTATTATTATTGTTGTTATTTCTTGATTGTTTATTAAAAATTCAATTCTATTCATTAATCGTATTTGCAGTCATTTTTAAATAGTTTTCATATAATCCTATCTTTACATATGACCGTGTTATTGTTATTGTTATTGTGATTATTATTATTATTATTACTATAAAATCCTATTGTATTTGTTAGTATTTTCTGTGTATTTTTGATGTATCGATTTTTGTAAATTATTTTTCTGCTTTCAAATTCTTTTTGTTAAAATGTATTGTAGGATCTCCTATTAAAGTCTATCAATAATTTTATTTGTAAATATTTTCCAATGATTTTTATATTGTAATACGAATCTTATTATTATTATTATTATGACTTTGATACATATTATGATTATTATTATTATTATTGTTGTTGTTATTATTATTATTATTATTATTATTATTGTTTCTGGTATTATCATTGTTATTAGTATTATTAGTATTAACTATTATTATTATTGTTGTTGTTATTTCTTGATTGTTTATTAAAAATTCAATTCTATTCATTAATCGTATTTGCAGTTATTTTCAAATAGTTTTCATATAATCCTATCTTTACATATGACCGTGTTATTGTTATTGTTATTGTTATTACTATAAAATCTTATTGTATTTGTTAGTATTTGAGTAATAAGCTAATGTATACTATTTGATTTATTGTGCTATTATAGTACTATATATTTATGTATTTATTTATTGATCTAAATCTTTAAATCCCTATTTTATTATGTATATCTCCTATTGGATTTAAAACCCAACCCCATGATTTTCCCCTAGTGGATACTACCCAATAACTCAAAACCCATTTACCCTATATATAAACCAAACCTATTCTACCCTAGAACCCTAACCCAACTCTCATTGTTTTACCCTAACTACACAGCCACCAAAACCCAGCCTATTCATCTTCTTCCCCTCTCCCTCTTCGTCCCTGTGCTGCATCCGGCAACCCAAACGCCCTGCCTCTTTCGCCTCCGCCGCAACCCATCTTCACCTTCAACCCTAGCCTACCCACAGCCGCCATCTCCTCCATCTCCGTCAACCTTCATCACCTCTGAACTCATCCCTGCTCCAGTACCCCATCCTCTTCCTCACCATGTGCACCATCACCCTCTTCTTCCTCCCGCTCGCCAGCCTCTTCCCTGTTGTCCTCGTCAACCAGTCGACCGCCAGTGCACCCCCACCCCGCTATCGACTTTCCTCCACCTCGCAGATCCCCCCTGTCCGTTGCTCTCCCCGACGCTCACCACCACCACCACCACTGTTTACGCTCCCCTGTGTCGTCGCCTGAGCCTCGCGCCGCCTCTCGCCGTCGCTGCCCCTGCCGATCACCCAAGTCCCCCTGTTCTTAGGTTGATCATCATCAGGTTGATCGGCCAACAGTGCCTCTTCAATCTCAGCCGTCCAATCCATCTGATCGCGATCTTCATCATCATCATCAAAGCGATCTCCAGCCGTTGATCATCTTGATCTTGATCCTCATCAAGATCCATGCCTGATCTGATCCATCCGATCCCGATCATCAATCTACATCATCATCAAGTTCATCATCCAATCAAGGCAAGTACTTGTATGAATTTTCTTGTTCCTCGTACAAACATAAATCCGCATGTAGATCTTTGTTGTGACTCGCCGTTTGATTTCCGTTGTTGCCTCTTGATCCTATTTGTTGTTGTCTCCATCAATCTCCATAGCCATAAAGGTCACAACCATTCGCATCACCCTCATCTCACACAATAACTTAGATCTAAATACTTATCTAATTATTCTATCATATGAACTTATGGATCACCATGAATTATAGATGTTGGTTGTATGATGTATATGTTGATGTTGCTTTCTCTTTGTTATGTGGACATGAGTGCGGTTTGAATAATCATTAGACTCTGATTTATATCACATATTAACTTAGATCCATGATAGATAATAATCATATTACATTTCATGCAAAAGAAATCATATTTACTGTTATGGCTGTTTTAATGCTGCTGGGTCTAGAATTTCAGATTCATAATTTCGCGGTGTCACCTTATTTTACAATTTAATTTGAGCATGCTATCTGTAATATAATAATGTGAAATTTAACATGCTGAGACTAGACATGCTAGGAAACCTCCCTAAATTTTTCCTGGATTTATTTAATGAGTTTTCAGACCTATTTCATGCATGTGAACACAACTTTAAGAATTCGGGCTGAACATGAAAACTGTGTAGAATGTTGATTTGAACCCCGTATCTGTAACTTTTATATATCATGTTTATATGTGTTGGAACCGACAAAGAGTCTAGTTTCTAGAACTTCTGACGGATCCAGATTTGCATTCCTGTAGCAACAGAAATTTCAGTTTTAGTGCAGGAACGTCCTGCTGTTCAGAACTGAAATTCTTGTTGTTTTTGATAATTATAATTTGATTTGGCATTCGATTGTGTTTTCTACCCAACCCGAACTTGTCTCTTAGTTCCTACCATGTTTGTTTGCCCTGTTTGTGCACTTTAATGCATGTTTGATAATAATAATAATAATAAGTAACAAGTCGTGGTTAAGGAAAAGATCTAGTAATGAACAATATAGGAGCATGTACTCGGAAGGGGACCCGTGTCACACATGTGACATGTTTACCGACCAAGTTACCGACTAAGTTACCGATCAAGTTTACCGACCAAATTAGTTACATGTTACGATCAAGTTTACCGACTAAGTTAGTTACATGTTACCGATCAAATTTACCGACCAAGTTTTGTAGTCCTGTGAAGACCCGAGTACATGACTTATAGAATCCACTACGAAATCTAAACGTAACTTGTTTGTACGTAGCAACCATGTGATAAATAAATGGAATGCATGAAGTGCTACCTTAGATAGGATTAAACAATAGACTTTAAAATAACATGTTACTTGTACACACATGTTACCTGTCTCGCATGCTACTTGATACCTGTTACAAAATACTTGTTCACTTGTTACCTGAACCTGTTACTTGACTCGATTTACTTACTTGCTAGTTTCATTGAACTTTATTACTTGTTGCATTCCTGCCATGACATATTGTATATTTTTGATTCCAAATCTCTGTTTCATACCTTCGTGTATTTGTTTCTATACCCGTTGCTTGTAATACATGTAGCCCGTAACTTGCACTAACGGGCGTACTATTGTCTGTTTCTCTATTTCTTTGTCAATTAATAATTATACAGGTTTTGGAGATCAATTACCTGCAGGAGTGGGTGAGCAGACATTCTAAGCTTCGATTGGGATGAACCATGCTTTAGTTTACTTGTGCTTGAGTTTACTTATTTCCTTGTTGCTACTTAAACTTTCATGTTGCTACTTAAACTTGTAATGGGCTTGTTGTCCCGAAGTTTTACTTTTGATCCAGATCTTATATTTATTTGAGGATTATGTATTGTTTTCAAATAATTCAGTTGATTTTGAGCTTTGTTTCATGCATGCGTGGTTGTATATTTCTTTTATATTTCCTATTGTATTGTTGAGTCGATCCTTACAGCTTATGAAGGATGAAAATTATTCGCTGGGCTTTGTCACGTATTCGTATTCCGTATTCTTTTGGAAAGCGGGGCGTGACATACTATCACCCTGCCGCCTCAATGCCCACCGACGTAGCCTCCTCAGTAGCCCCGAACGCCACTCACCTCACCACTACTGCAACCCCAGAGCTGCTCACCCTTGCTGCTCCATCCCGCAACTCTGGCACCCCGACTCCTCCCCAAACCGCTGCTCCTCCTTCCTGCCTCCAGCATCGCCATTTCACCATCAACCTCGACCCACCATCACCAGCATGTACTGAAGCCTCCCCTGACCACCTACAGCAGCCGAGTTCCCTCACCGGCACCACCACGCCCTATCCCGAACAGCAGCAAGCAACCCCTTTGCTGCCTTTGACCCCAACAACACACCCGAGGTCCTTGGTTACGATCCTTTCCATCGAATCCCGGTGAGATCTTTGCAATTCTCCATTATTTATGGTACTATCTATCGTCTCTAAAGTATTATCTGAATTTACTGTCGTCACAAATATTGAGTGTGTGTGCTTACTTGCTAATTAGAATACAAATCATTATTGCATATTTTACTTGCTAAAAATGTTTAGGTATATAATTATTAATTGTTATGATTGAATCTTTAATTGGGCTTGTTAAACTATTTCATATCTTGAAAATCCATCAAACCAATTAGTAGTTTAATTTCTGACTTAATCTACATTACATGTTGGTAAACTTAATTTTTTAAAATTCTCTTTAAAATTCTCTACTTAGGATTAAGTTTACATCAACAAGTTAATCTGTTTTGAAATTGCAAGGCGATATTTGAACCCGCTAACAAAAAATTAAAAAAACAAAACAAAAGAACAAACTATGGGTCAGTGGTGAGAGTTTAAAAAGGCTAGGCAGTGAAAACTTTAACAGGGTAAGTTTTAAATATAAAATACTTATATATAGCGTGATATATTTGACGTCGTTGCTAATGAGGCTATCATGCAACGATTTCAAAATATGAGGACTCGTCGAGGGAAATTGTAACAGCTTATGAACTTTGATGTTTTTTTTAGGCATTGTGATAAAATATTTTACTTTTGGCTATATATAGTTGTGATTTTCCAAATGAACTCGTTAAGCAAAATTTTATGAGCTCGTCTAGAAAAAAATTTTGAACACCCTTGGAAGAATTCCTGGAGCCACCACTGAACCACCATCTCCACCATCTTCATCATCTCCAACAACTCAAACCACCATCACCACCATCATCTCCAACCACCATCTCTACCACCGACCACCATCTCCACCACCTTCGAACCCCATCACCATCACCTTCAATTCCACCAAAAAAATTTAAAAAAAAACAAAATAAGAAAAACTGAAAAAAGAAGAACTGAAAAGGGTATTTCAGCCTTTTCACCATCCTACAGTTCAGAAATTAATGGGCTATTTGGTCCAATTAGAAAAACTTTGGGTGTTATTTGCATATCAGAACAATTTTGTGTACTATTTGGAAATTAAGGTAAACTTTGTGTGTTATTTCGTCCTTCACCCTACCCTTCATTTTATTGCTAATGGGCTCCACTCTTTTCTTTCTTGAGTACATTTTGACAAACCACTCCTTTAGTTTCTCAAGTACAAACTTAGAAAGAATTGTGGATATCATTGAATTCCTTATCTTTCTAAAATAACAATGTTAGCTTCCTTTACCAACTAACAATTAAACACCTCATCATACTCAATATTCAATATTCTTATTAAAAAAAAAGTAGTATTAAAATCTCAAAACTAACAACTCAGCTAATAACTCAACAAGCTATCTTCTAAAATTACATCAAATGCCACTTTACAACTTCACAGATTCACCAAATCACTCAATACACTTCAACTACAACTCAATCAGCTAGATCCTCTAATTACAAAACCCTAGATCCATCAATTCACCAACAAAACAAGATCTGAATACAAAAGCAGCGATCTTTCTGTACCTTTACGGAGCTCGATCAAGGGATACATCGAAGGAAACCAATCCATTGCTTTACGATGCGTTCTTCGATAAATTGAGCTGAATTCGGTTCGGATTTGGGGGAATTTTTCTGAATTTTGAGAAACCCTAACCTTAATTTAGACCACAAATTTTTCTTTTTTCCCCTTTTCGTCTTCTATCTCGATTGCAATCTTGTATTGTCTTCGGTGGTTCTTTAATAAGAATGTTGACTCCGTGGCTTATAGTTTGAGACAGAGCATTTATAGTGGTGTCATAAGATGATAAGACCGTGGCGCATTATCCCAAGCACGTGCTCAGTACGGGCTTGACAGGAGGTAGGAATTAATTGTTTTCCAAAATGACCCACTTTTTGACAGTATTTACAAAACCGATCCACTTTAGAAACTAATTACCAAAATGACTCGCTCGCTATCTCAAATAGCGAGTTTAGTGTAAACTTGATCGCTACCTGAGATAGCGAGTGTATGGTGAGTTATTTCTTCATCACTTGAAAAAATTTTGAAAAAAATACCAAGTTTAGATTTGCTATCTCAGATAGCTCATGTATTTGTACTACACACGTTAACTGAGATAGCGAGTGTATGATCTTGAAGAAAAATACCAAGTTCATACTCACTATCTCAGATGGCGAGTGTGTTTGTACCACACTCGCTAACTGAGATAACGAGTGTCGATTGAGGAGTTTTTTAAACAGTCGTTATTTCGCTATCTCTCTCAATTCTCTCTTTCCATTCTCTCTCGTCTCTCCCAACTCTGAAAGAAACCAAAAACCTAATCTCCTAAATTCATTATTTTCCCAACAAAATCCGTCCAAATCTTTTGAGATCCACTTCATCACTCACAACCCTCTCTACTCCCACTCTCAAAATCCTAAACCCATAATCTAAGATCCCGAATTTTGTTGATTTCGAGAAGGGTAAAGAGAACCATGACGGAAGCGGGGGCATTCATCTCATCCTCATTCTCTACCTCCTAAAGCACTCATCTATCGTACGGTAAGTCTTCATACTTTTGTAATTTGATTTTGTGTTAATTATGAATGTGCGTTAAATTGAACGTAATGTTGAGAGTTCATGATTTATGCGATGATTAGTTAATAGATAAATGTCACGCCTCGCTTTCCAAAAAGAAATACGGAATACGGATACGCGACAAAGTCCAGCGAATGGCTTTCACCATTCATAAGCTGTAAGGATCTTTTCAACAGTTCACAATAAATAAACAAGAAGTAAACAGGAAATAATCATCCACGCATGCAGGAAACAAATTAATATAACCAACAGAATTACTTAAAAACAAAATACATAATTCTCAAATAACAAGATCTCGAAACAACAAGTTATATGTTCTGGGACAAAGTGCCCAATACAAGATCCAACTAGCAATAAATACAATTTATTCAAAACAGGAAAATAATTCAAGCAGGAACTCTAGCTAAGCCTAGAACACTTGGTCACTTACTCCTTCGGACAGTTGGTCACCGAAATCTGCAAATTTAACAATTTGCAAGAAAAGGGAAACAGGAAATAATACGCCCGAAAGTGCAAGTTACGGGCCGCATGTAGTGCAGGTAACAAGTATGGGAAACAGATAAACAAAAATATAGAGTAGCAACAAGAAGCAAGTATTGAAGTAAGCATGGAAGGGATGTGACAACAAAATAGAGAAACTAACTCTTAATCAAGAACAGAATCAAGTAACATAATAAGATAACAGGGTGCAGGTAACATGTAACAAGTATCAAGTAGCATGCAAGTAAGTAATAAGTAAAAGGTGTCGAGTAGCCAGTACAAGTATGGGAGTGTGCAAGTGATCATGTTATTCTCAAGTCTTGTATCTAATCATATCTATGTAGCACTTCATACGTCCCAAATTTTACCACATGGTTGCTACATTCAGACAAGTTGCGTTTAGATTTCATAGTGGATTATATAGGGCCATGTACTCAGGTATCAAATATCAAGTAGTCAAATATCAAGTAGTCAAGTATTAAGTAGTCAAGTATCAAGTAGTCAAGTATCAAGTAATCAAGTGTCAAGTAGTCAAGTATCAAGTAGTCAAGTGTCAAATAGTCAAGTATCAAGTAGGACCTACAGATCCCCTCGGAGTACACATTTCTATAGGAAAGTATGAAGTCGGGTAAGCAAGTGGGAAACACGGGCCCCCTTCCAAGTACACATTTCTATATTTTTCACTACTAGATCCTACCTTTAACCCCGGCTTGATTACTTATTATTGTTATTAAAGCAAGCATGAACGTGCACGAACAAGGTAAGAAAACATGGCAAGAAACAAGGAACAATTTCAGGTCGGATAGAAAACATAAACGGGTGACAAAACAACTTATAATAGTTAGAAACAATGAGATTTTCAGTTCTGGACAGCAAGACGTTGCTGCACCAAAACCAAGATTTTCATTGCCACATGAATGCAAACCTGGATCCGTCACAAATTCTAGAAAATAGACTCTCTGCCGAATCCAGTGCATATACACAAGTCATATAACAACTACAACAACAAAGTTCAAAACAGCATTTTACACAGAATTCGTGTTCAGTCAGAATTTGTAAAGTTTTATTTATAAGCATGAAAAAGGTATAAAAACCTCATGATTAAATCTAGGAAAAATCAAGAAGGTTCCTTAGCATGTCTAGTCTCAGCATATAAAATTTCATAAAATTCCATTACAGATAGCATAGTCAATTTAATTTGAAAAACAGAATGATGCATTAAATTTATGAATCTGAATTTTAGACACATCAGCATTAAACAGTGATAAATCACAAAATACAACTCGGAATTCAAATTCGTCAAAAGAGTTGTAAATTAGACATACCAGGCTATATTTTATATTCACAAACTTTTCATCAAAAGTGAATGGAATCAGGTTGAAAATAGAGTTCTTCACTAAACAACATGTAGTTTGAAAATATATTGATTTATTTCCCAAGCATGAAATAAGTTATAAGAGTCATTTTCAATTCTAAAAGAATTAGGGGTTGATGTCTAGACGTATCCAGAATAATATTAAATCCAAATTTTACTTTAAACATCAGTTTTAAAATAATAAAACAAGCACCGATCTCATAAATCAGATGCTGAAAATTACAACACAACTGCAGTAAAACAGTGATAACTCACACATCAAAAATCGAAATTGAGATCCGTCAAAAGTTCTGAAAAATAGACATTGAGGCCTACAGATCATATTCACAAAATAATTTATTTTATTGACTTTAATTGGATCTAAATTGCTGTACCAAATCAGAGCAGCAGCAAAACGAAATTTTTTTCATGCATTTAATCAAACAACTCATCTACGATAGATCCAAATTAGAGTATGATGTAAAGCATGATATATTAGATATTCAAATCAACATGGCATGGGTATTAAAAAATCCACAACAATAGTATACATCTCGTACATTAATCATGTAACAAACATTCATAACATACAATAGATCACGAACAAGTATATACACATCAAGGAATTTATTTAGATCTAATTATTTTCGTATAGTGTGTGTGACAACTTATTATGATGGATCATGACAACGAATGGATCAAACGAATGAGATCAAGGTTTATCAAGGAATGAGGATGAACACAAAAGTGAAACCTAGACCACATGCGGTATTTGAACTTGTATAAGAACAAAAATAATATACAAGCTACTTGCCTTGGTGAAGACAATGAATCCGACGAGAATAGAATAACAGGAATGGATCCCGGGCGATGAATGACTCACGAACAACGGGGTTGTGGGATTTGAGAAGACGGCAGCTCGGACGGCGGGATGACGGCGGCGCAACGGGGAAGTCAACAACGGAATGAGGGGTACGACTGTGAGAGAGGTGCGGGATAGGATGAAGGCTGAGGAGGGGGGTTGCTTGTGGGTTGAACGGTCGTGCTCGGGAGGAGAGTGCTGGTGGCGGGCGTTGACGGTGATGGGACGTCGGGGCGGCACGGGGAGCGCGCAACGGCAAGGTACGACGGCTAGCGGGGGACGGTCGACGGGAGCGCAGGTGTGCACAATGAGAGAAAGAGAGGTAAGTTGGGGAAAGAGAGAGAGAGAGAGAGAGAGAGAGAGAGAGAGAGAGAGAGAGAGAGAGAGAGTAGTTGTTGTTCACAATAGAGAGAGAGTAATAAATTTGGTTAGATTTAATGAGAATTTGGTAAGTTAGGATTTTAGGAATCAGGAGGGAGATAGTGGGGGAAGAGATCTGCTTGTTAGACAGATAAAGGTGAACGTGATGAGAGATTTGAGGGAGACTGGGTAAAAGAGGGTATTGGGTAGCGGGTTTGGGATCCAATAGGGCGGATTATAAGATTTAAATAGAGTAGATTGGGTTAGAAACCGGATCCAATAGTGTAGAAATCAAATAATAAATAATGAGGCAATGAAATAATATGATTTAGACTTAAACAAAATCATCTAGAGATAATAATTAGCAGAAGAAATTAAATCAAAAGATTGAAAATTACAGAATTGAATGACGGCAAATAAAGATAGTTTATTAGGAACAAAGAAAGATTACACGGTTCAGAGAGGACAAAAGAATACAATTAGAACAAATACTCAGAAGAAAAAAAATATATACATGCAAAAATACAAGAAAGGAACACAGGGGTTACAAAAAATTTGGAATATATTTATGTATTTTTAGTTAAAAGTGAAATGTTACTTTGAGATATAATTTAATTTTTATATAAATAAGATTATCGACATATAATTTAACTTTGAGCTAGCATGTTGAGGAGCTTTCGATATGAATATAATTATTAGATGTTTGTACATATTATTGTTGAATTCTTCAATTATATGTGTGTATTTTATTGGTGTTAAATTGTTTGTTTTTATAGTATGCAATTATACTTATACCGAAATACATATAAAATTGTAGGATTCTCATTGCTATTAGATATGGAACGAACGCAAAATATTCATGAAGAAGGAACGAGTAGTAGACCCCCAAGTAACCGAGACCACGGGGGGGGGGGGGGGGGGGGGGGAGGGGGGGGGGACGAACTTGTTATGGACGACCCCCAAGTAATGGTCGCGGGGGTGGACAAAGACACACAAATGTAAGATGATTATCTTTATTCGATTAATTTGATTTTGCTTTAATAAAATAGTATATTGTGAAATTAATAAAATAGTATATGCGATCCTACAATTTTCTTCATTACGAAATTTGTCCCACCCTTTGGAACGATTGCACGTATTCTCTACGGGCAACCGCCCTCACTTACGACTGGTGGGATTTACACCATCTCCTCAAGGGTACGTTTCCTAGGTGTCGATTTACAATGCACGGTATAAAGGGTCGATGTAGTTTTCAATGTGACAAATTCGCGATGTTTCTTGATGGAGTATAGCTTCACTGTATGCTGGCTCGATTCTTTACTTTGGAACTTCTGCCCAATGTACAATTCGTCTACGTTCAATGAACCGAATGACTCTTGTGGAACTTAATTTACTCTCGCACTTTGTGACATCTCCTCGGTAACATGAACATTAACATTACTGAAGGCATTATTAACGTTCAAGTCATGATCGTTCTTCTCATTTATATTAACATTTATATATTCATCTTCTTCCACTTCTTCATCATTTTCTACCTTCTCATCAACTTCATCGTCGGTTTCTTCATCTTCTTCATCATCATTTAATAATTCATTGTTAACGGTAGCATTTACAAATATTCCAAAGACATTGTTATTTTGAACATAATCTTGAACCAAATTAGGTTGACGTGACAACTAAAATTCTGTAGGATCCAAGCTTGTTGTATTTGTGAATGTGTCTTCTTATGGGGATGGTGGGATTGCATATGATGTTTGAACTAGGTTACAACTCATATATTCCATGTGTCGGTACTTTTCATACGAAGCTTGAACTAGGATTAGCATGTGGCTGAGCATTAATAATTTGGATTTGCTGAATATATAATTCCGATGCACACTAACTATAATTTGGATCAACTATCTTAGCAATCATGTGTTGAGTTTTAACTGAGGAATAACTCACCAACGAGATGCAATAACAATAAAATCAAAAGCAAGAGAACAAAGAATAACCAAAAAACAACACACAAGAACACACGAGATTTTTTCGAGGTTCACCCAATGCAATGGCTACTTTCCCGCGCAGAGGCATATGAAGAACAAGTTTACAAATCTCTTAAGAACTGACCACCAACGTGTAGAGTTTCTCTCTATCTCCCTCTCTCTTAATGATGGCTCATAGATCTCTCTTTTATTTTCTCTTTCTACACCATAACCCAAAAATCGTACACAATACAATATATATATATAGGTTTACACAACTTCTAATCCCAGCCGCTCATCAATCAGCATCACGACGGTTGACCACAACTCATGGACAGTCGATCGGTTCATGCCTTCGACTGTATAGATCTAACAGAGAGAGGGTCGATCGACTACGTGGTCGACCAGTCATTCCTTCAAGTGTACAGGGTTGCAACAGAAAGCGAGACAACCGACTATGCAGTCGATAATGCTTGTACATAATTGGTCGAGGGTGCGGTCGGGGTTGCGGTCGACCGCAAATTTGCGTGTAGCTTCATACTGCTCTTGACCTGTTTGTTCCCATTTCTACTCTTCTTCTCATCTGTCTTCTTCAACCCATTATCGTGTATTTGGATCCACAAACCCCAACAATCTCCCACTTTGAGACATATACATGAAGTCTCTAACCTGTTCTTCATTCTTCCATTAACCTAATCTATGCATGTGCCTCTGCGAGTCTTCTCATCAATTAACCAGGAGACATTCAAATAGCAGTATAGCAGAACTGATGTTTCCTGCTATCCACTACCATTGTGAGCATGTCTGCCGAATTTTTTGTGCGAAGAATCTTAGAAAGCTTCAGCCATTTCTTCTCAACCGCCATTCTAATACAATGATACCTCATTTGAATGTGCCGAGGCCTAGTGTGATATACCGAGTTTTTTGCCAAGAAAACGGCACTTTGACTGTCACATCATAGCTCATCTATGGGTTTCTCTTAGCCCTACTATTTCATAAGCTCCGAAATCCACAACATGTCTTTCATTGCTTCTGTAAGTGTCATATACTCTGACTCCGTTGTTGACTGTGCAACAACCTTTTGTAAACCCAACTGACAGTTGTTTCTCCAACTGTAAATACATATCCTGTAGTACTTCTGCAACCATCACGATCGCCCAAAAAATCCGCATCCACATAACCATGTATATACAAGGAATCTCCCTAAAAACAACGAGAAAAATCTGAAGTACGTGCTAGATATCGAAGAATCCACTTTACCGTATCCAATGTTGTTTACCTAGATTCTTCATGTAATGACTGACAACTCTCACTGGTTGTGCGATGTCTGGTCTTGTAAACACCATCACATACATCAAAATCCCAACGACTGAGGCATAAGGAATAACAACCATTTCCTCCATCTCTGCCTCCATTTTAGAACACAAGTCCATTGATAACTTAAAGTGAGAAGCCAAGGGACAAGTGACTGCCCTTGCACCATCCATATTGAATCTCTTCAACACCCTCTTCACATAGTTCGCTTGAGATAACTAAAAGCTTCTTGCTTTTCCTGTCTCTATTAATCTTCATGCCAAGGATTTGTTTTGATTTACCCAAGTCCTTCATAGAAAACTCTGAAGTTAGCATCTTCTTCACTTTCTTGATCTTCACCATACATGAACCTACTAACAACATGTTGTCCACATACAATACCAAGGTAACTATATCATTGTCCTCATAACTATGAAGATACACACAATAATCTGTTTCGCATCTATCAAAATATTTTTTTCTCATAAAGCAATCAAACTTCAAGTACCATTGCCGTGGTGCTTGTTTTAGCCCATAAAGGCTCTTCTTTAGTCGACAACCCATGTCTTCTTTCCCTTTAGCTTCAAAACCTGTGAGTTGCTTCATGTACAGCTCTTCTTCGACATCACCATGGAGAAATGTTGTTTTCACATTCAACTACTCTAAGTGTAAATCTTCAACTGCCACAATACTAAGCAGAACCCTGATTAAAGCCATCTTCACAACCGGTGCAAAGATCTCACTGTAATCAACACCTTCTCTGTGAGAGAATCCCTTTACAACAAGTCTTGCCTTGTACCTCTTACTGCCATCTGCCTCATCCTTGACTTTAAAAATCCATTTGTTCATAAAAGTCCATTTCCCTACAGGTAACTTAGTTAACTCTCAAGTGTTGTTCTGTTCTAAGGAGTTCATCTCGTCCCTCATGGCTAACTCCCACTGAATTCGAGCCTCATCCTATTAGTTTTCGATGGTAGTCTCAGATCAAATATACAGCGGTAAAATTACAAAGAAATATCGAAATCTAGCAATGGATCCATGCAAAAACCATAAATCGTGTTTAGGAGTTATACCTTGAAGATGGATTTGCTATCTCTAGTTAATGTCAATTACAGTACTGCAATATTGTTGTGCCTCTACGGTATCCACACGAACGGATGAAATCAAGCTTTCCCTCACACCACGGTGCTAGCTGCGGGAAGGGAATGTTCCTCACGATCTCTCTATCTCATAATTTCTGTGACGGCTAGGGTTTTCTCATGTAACAATTTTTCATAAATATGTATCATATATATAGCTGCAGAAAATCAACCCTAAGAAAGTAATGAGGCTGTGAGACTCACAATCGGACCTGGTTCAGATTCGTGTGTAGGCCTTTGAACTTTAGTCACCCATTTAATCTAATTAAATGTACAACCAATGTCAGGAGTCCAAGTCTTACTTGGATCCCCAATTAAATTCATCTTATAAATTTAAATTCCAATTTCAATCCATTCTAAGTGTGTGCCCCTGTAGGTTTTCGCTACATTGACAGTAATACTAAAATCATATTGTAGTATTACAAATAGTGAGTGGTATCTAGCAGTACATCACTGCTACTCAAGTAACGAGAATATCGGTGATTAGACATAACCTATTCGTGACCAATGTTACCATGTAGTTTAGTCCTTTTATCTAGATATATTAATTGACCAAAAGGCATAGAGCGTGTCACCCTTATGTAGTTCAATCTTTGGTTTTTTGATATCCGAGTAGACTTACTAAAACAAATGAGCTCAATATCTCATATTGACTCATTTGAGTATAACCATATATTTTGTAGTCTCACTCAATCAATGGGCCCATTGATATCGCTCATATTATGTAAGAGGGACAAATCTCATCTGTCACTCACATCCCTCCGCATAATTTGTAGTATATCTAATAGTTGAATTTATAATCACCTTATTATATGCAACGTTTGATGACATTAAAGCATATAACTTCTCATGTAGGGAACCGTAGTAACTTCAAGTCAAAGGATTACATACACCATGGTCACTGTGAGAACCGCTTATGACACTCACGTAACGATTCATGCAGCTCATAGTAGGTCAGTCTAGTACATTATTACTCTAATATGTATCCATGTGAAGACTTGATATCTCATATCCCTAACCCATGAGATATGGTCATCAGTCTACGCACATATAGTCTCAATGTATTATTGTTGTCCTAATTCACAATAATACTTGACTAGGGACATTTAAGAATAGTGTTCTGATTACAACTAATAGGATCTCACAATCAAGTCATGCACTTGATTTCCATGGTATTGAACCTACTATTATAAGGAATTTATTATGTTCATTTAATCACAAAAAAACAACAAAATAAATGAAATGTTTCATATATAAAATAAATATCGTGATACAATGTAAACTAGCAATGTCAATTCACAAATGGCCTCTAGGGCATACACCAACACATCCTTCAAAGCCTCCTCATAAGTCTCTGGCTCTCTTGAATCTGTGTACATAACATGCCCGTGAACAATACTAGCTGATGGATCAAATATCTTTGTTGGCCTTCTCTCTCGTGTCGATCTCCTCAATGTGGGTACCGGTTCACCGACCGGTTCAGATTACCCAAACTGCTCTAACTGTACTTGTTCGTCTTGGATAACCTGCTCATTCCCAATAGGCTCACCACGAGCCTCCTGTGTTGCCTGTGGTACCCGTACCTGCTGCTGCATTTAGAATTCGAATCTGAATTTGAGTCTGAATCACAATCTGACTCTGAACTAGTTGTATTATCTTGTCCTACGTATCTGTCCTTGTACAATACCTCTTCATTGAATACTACATTCCTGCTGCGAATGATCTTGTTATTCACAAAGTCCCAAAGTCTGTAACCTAACTGATCGTCAGCGTAGCCAATGAATACACACTTTCTAGATTTAGAATCCAGTTTCTTCCGTTCTTTCCTGTCAATTAGTGAATATGCAATACAAACAAAACCTTTCAAATGCGAATAATTGACAGTCTTACCTGACCATAGTTCTTGCAGAATAGCTCCATCAAGGGCATTAAACGGACAACGGTTAATCAAGTACACTGATGTATCCATTGTAGCGGCCCAAAGATGGACCGGAAGACCCGCATGAAGTCCCATGCATCTCGCCCTTTCGAGTATCGTGCGGTTCATTCTTTTTGCTACACCATTCTTCTGTGGAGTCTTAGAAACTGTCTTGATTTCTTTGATACCTTCTTTTACCAGATAGTCAACAAACTTCTTACTTGTGTACTCACCTCCATCGTCGGACTTTAGTGCTTTCACTGTGCAACCCATCTCATTCTCAACTCTGGCCTTCCAAGCTTTGAATGCATCAAACACCTCTGATTTCTTGCGAATTGCATGGGCCCAAACTTTCCTTGAAGCATCATCAATGAATGTAACGAAGTATCTCTTACCACCATAAGAGAATTCCTGAGCTAGACCCCACACATCTATATGTACCAACTCTAGCTTCCCAATCTTCTTATCATGCCCACTCAACTGAAAGCTAACTTTTTTCTATTTGTCCATCTTGCAATTCTCACAAAAATTCATCTCAACCTTCTTAAGCCCCGGCAAAAGATCGCTAGAACAAAGCTGTTTGACACCTCTTTCACCCAGGTGCCCCAACCTGGCATGCCATAGAATTGAATAGAAACTACCTGCTGATGCTGTAGCAATGATATCACCTGAATCACCTCATCTGAGTGAGTGCAACGTGTCACCATGCTTTCCTTTTACCACCAACCTGGCACCTGTAGTCACCTTCCATTCTCCATGCCCAAAAATTGTTGTGTATCCCTCTTTATCTAGTTTGCTAGTTGAGATTAAGTTCTTCTTCAAACTTGCAATATGTCTTGTGTCATTCAAGACCAATTGCTCACCATTGCGAGTCTTCACTCTCAGCGTGCCTTTATCTACAAATGGACATATTTTTCCATTACAAATTGAAACTGCACCAAAATCACCAGTCCTGTAATCCTAAAAAATATCTCTCATAGGTGTACAATGATAAGAAGCACCTGTGTCTATACACCAATCATCTTGCATAATATTAAATCCAGCAGATAAACACAATTCATCTAGATGGGGTTCAATACTTACCACATTGGCTACATGTAACCGTGCTTGTACTTTCTTATACTCCTCGCATTGGTCTCTCATGTGTCCCAGTTTCTTGCAGTACCAACACTCACTTTTGCAATGTCCGGTTCTTGATTTGGACATGTGATTCCTACTTTGCGACCTTCCTCTATTATTACTTCTACCACGATTATCCACTGATAGCGCGACATTGCTAGGATATGACACCGAAGTCTCTCCAGTCTCTTCCTTCTTGCATCCCCATTCATGATGCTGCTTATAAACATCCTTTAGAGTTTTCGTATCAGTCATGGTGTTTGTAACTGTCTGTTCTACTGTCCCGTGAATATCAGGAAGACTGGATAGCAACAACAACGATTGTGCCATTTCCTCAAACTTTAAAATCGACGATTCCATTTAACTGTTAACCACATAGAAATTATTGATGTGCTCTGCAACCGAACCCCTTCCGACAACTTCAAGTTGACCAACTTCTTTAGGTATAGAATCTGGTTCGCTGCATTCGGTTTCTCAAACATATCTGTCAAGATCTTCATTACCTCCTTCGCGGTCTTTGCCTTCTCAATGTGAAATGATGACTTCCTACTTAGCAACAAATGAATCTGTCCAAGTGCTTTCTGATCCAATCTATTCCAAGCCGCTAATGCAACCGGATCGACCTCTGCCCCTTTTGGCTTCAAACCAAACAATGGATCATCTAGATCCTTCTGTCGGAGATACGTAATAATTTGGATCTTCCACATTGTGAAATCTATTCCATCAAACGCCTTGACTCTACTCTTGTCCCCCATCTCAATCGATGCTACCAACCTGGTGCTATGATACCACTTTGTTGAGTTTTAACTATGGAATAACTCACCAACGAGATGCAAGAACAATAAAATCAAAAGCAAGGGAACAAAGAACAGCCAAAAGAAACACACAAGAACACACGAGATTTTTTCGAGGTTCACCCAATGCAATGGCTACTTCTCCGCACAGAGGAATTCCTGCGATTTCCACTAGAAATATGCAGAACAAGTTTACAAATCTCTCAAGAACTTACCATCACGGTGTGGAGTAGCATTGGTATAAATACTCAAAATCCGGATCCGACCCGAACCCGATCCCGGCATTGGACCGGAACCGACCCGGCCTATCCGGGTCTGGGTCCGAGTCCTAAAATGGAACCCGTTGTACCTTCGGGTTCGGGTCTGGGTCCGGGTTCACTCAAAAGAGACCCGACCTGAACCTGGACCCGGACCCGTTTAAAAAAACCCCAAAAAATCAACATAAAAATAAATATTTTATCCTCATCCCTCCTCTCCTTCCTCCTCAATTCAAAATCTTCATCTTTCAAACTCAAAACTCATGCTTTTTTCTTCTCTCCTCTATTTTAAATCATCCACTCGCCGCCTCCGCTCACCGCTTACACTCCCGCTCATATACAAATTGGTAGGAATATTTTAATTGGATCCGGACCCGGAATCGGACCCGGTCCTCACGGGCCCAGGTCTGGGTTCAACTTTTGGACCCGTAGGGGACCGGGTCTGGGTCCAGGGCCGGGTAGTGAAGGACCCGACCCGACCCGATACCAATGCTAGTGTAGAGTTTCTCTCTATCTCCCTCACTCTCAATCACGGCTGATTGATCTCCCTTTTCTTTTTTTTTCTTTCTACACCATAACCCTAAAATCGTACACAATACAATATATATAGGTTTACACAACTTCTAATCTCAGCCGCTCATCAATCAGCACCACGACGGTCGACCACAACTCTTGAACGTAGACCATTTCATGCCTTTGACTGTACAGGATCTAATAGAGAGAATGTCTATAACACCCCGCAAAATTGAGTAATGACAATTTTGCCCTCGTGTGTTACGCATGTGTATTTTGTACCGTTACGAGTAATATTCGTAACGTATTTTTATATAAATGTCAAATTCTGATTATTTATATGTTTTCTGTTTTCTCAAAACTCATTTCAATCCTATCATTAGCCAACTCAAACATTTATTTTAATCCTTGTGTTTTTACGTACATTGCACGTGTTTTCAATACACGTGTCGATTAAGTATATTTTTTGTTACGTGAAATATCTGTAACATTATTAAATATACATGTTTTGAATTTTGACTGATTTTTGTTTTTTCAAATTAATTTTTAATATTTACCACGTGCATCGCACGTAAATTTTTATGTGCTTTTTTACTTATAAAATTTTCTAAGATGACAAGCACATTTTAATTCTCATTTCATTTGCCACAAATTTTATTATTCATTTTCTAATTAGAAACTCATAGGTCTAAAGTATGTTTTAAAGCCCACTAAGTTAATTAATTAAAAGAGAAGCCACTAATTAAAAGAGAAGCCCATTAGTTAATCTACATTTTAATAAACATTTTTCCTACACTTGTCATGTAACATGTATAATCAGATAAATAACAACTAACTAAATGAGAAGTATGCACATGTGGGAAATCCAAGGGTTGACCAATTCATGAAGGAAGAAGAAAAGTTGGGAATTTGTGCAGTAATGGTAGTGGGTGTTTAATTTTGATAATGGACATTTATATTTTGGGTAATGAGTGTCTCTTCATTCACTCATTTAACCCTATAAATACCATTCCCTTTCTTCATGAAATCTTGCACCAAAAATCAAAAGAAAAGATAAGATAAGAAAGATAAGATAAGAAAGAAAGAAAAAGAAAAGGAGAGTTATTTGAGTTCTTGCTTAGAGGAAGGAGAGCTTACTATGAGGAGAAGGGAGTCACATTCTTGGAGCTAGGAGCAACTTCTAGGAGTCTTCTTCTACATTAGAATCTTCATTGAGGTGGGTGTCATATTGAACTTTCTAAATTATAGTATCATGCATGTGTAGGTAAAGTGATATATAAAATGGATATGCATATGAGTAGTGATTAAATTGTAATAATGATATTTAGAATGAAAATGCATGCTAATTGAAAGATTGCCAAGAGAATAAGTTTATTGATATTGTTTGATTGCATGGTAGTATATCATGATTGAATTAAATGATATGAATATATATTTGTACATGAAGTTACTAATTCATGCCAAGAAAAGTTACTGTTTTGAGTTTTGTTTCCCCATCAGAAAATTGTATTTAATAAAATAGTTAGAATCTAGAGCTAAAACTTTTTTGAGAGAATCTTGTATATGTCAGGAACATCCCTGTAAAATTTCATAAGATTTTGAGGTCGTTTACTATTTTAATAAAATCTGAACTCAGAACTGGTTAGTAGTTCACTAGTTGCTGGAAATTTGTACACATTTCGGTTTTTAATCAATTCAGCATTGTAAATGAAATAATTTGAGAAAATTCAGAACTAAGAAGTTGTAGTAGACTCGTTAACCTTTCTGGTAAATCTAAGAAATCAAATTTTCACAAAAAAATGAATTTTATATGAATTTTACAAGACTGTACAGTGGCAGAATTTCAGTATTTCGACCCTACTGTACATTTCGAATAATTTAGGGTTATAAATAGAGTATTTTGAAGAAACTTATAACTAAGAAATTGTAGTAGACTTGTATACCTTTATTTTGATATAAAGAATGCAAAGTTTCGTGAAGTATATGATTTTCTATGATTTTTACAAATAGCATGAAATGCAGTTTCTGACTTTAAATTTACTGTTTTGCAAATGATACTTAGATGAGGTGATTGAAAATATATTCTCGCTGTTTTAAGTTATATTTTTGGAAAATAAAGATTATATTCATGCTTAGATGAGATTTGAACTCAATAAAAATATATATATGGTTAATGATGTTAGGAATTGGTTTGAAATAAATCGAAGGAAAATGATGAAATGGGTTTTCAGTGATGAATTTTAAGAGATTATGTTTTAATCTTAATTAACTTGTATTGAGAAGGTTTTGATGAATATGAAAAGTGTATTGTGAAAATGAATAGGTTGAGACTGCACTTATTGATTAATAAATAAGAATGAATGAAAGAATTTGAATGAATTATGAATACATGGACATGAGTTATACGGGTATGAGTACCCCAAATTGTTGAACATGGAAAGATGTTGATTCTAGAGGCTTAGTGATACCCAGGTATCGGCAAAGTAATGAAATTAAATAATTTATTTTTGAGAAGTGGCCAATATGGGCTGTCGTTCTCGGTATTTTTGTGTAAGACCGGTAGGAGGGTAAACTAGCTCAAGGTAGTATAATTTATTCATGTTCAAACTTCAGAATTAGGCACTAAGTGAAGATGTAGTAAACTTGGACAAACGTGAGTGGAGGGCCTCTATATAGTCGGGCGGTGGATTCCGGGACTGTGGATCTAGTCAGGCGGTGGATTCCAGGACTGTGGTTGCTTGCGATGGAGGCGAGCTTTAATTAAATATGGGATTATGATTGATCGGGCGGTGGATTTCGAGATCATGATTAGTCGGGAGGATAGTAGGCTGTACTCTAGTGTATATGCATATACCAGGGCTAGAGGGACACTTGCGGGATGTTCGCACGATGAGGATTCTGTATAGTCGGGCGGTGGATCTCCGGGACTGAAATCCGTACTCGTGGAATGTCTAAAGTTTGTTTTATTACTGGGTAGTTATCATGGCGATGGATAAAACCCTTTAGTGTGGTGTAAGTAGGTGCTTGCCCTCGGACCTATGTAGTATGGGATGCATAAAATCCGAACAAGTATGCATTAGTGTCATTGTAGTATAACATCTACATTAGGAATCAAGTCATATCATACATTGACATATTTAGGATAGTCACTCTTTACACTTTTATATGCATTCAAGTTTGTGTTTGTTAAAATAAGAGATTTCGTTATAATATAACATAGAGAGGATCGTTGTTTATAACATTGCGTCGGTTGTAAGCAACTGACGTGCCCACAGATTTTCGGTGCAGGGCTTGATTGGATAGGCAAGGACTTAAAGACGGTTGATGATAAAGATTATATTCATGATTAAAGCTGCTGATATTAGAGTTTTATTTCTTATTGTATTTTTATTTAACTTCCGCTGTGTAACTCCGTAATAAACATTGTTGTATAAATAAAAAGTTTTAAGTTACCTTGTAAAATTATACGAAATGAAGTAAAAGATCCTGTTGTACTACGAATTACATGTAAATGGAATTCGGGTGTTACAAGGTCGGTCGACTGCGCGGTCGATCAGTTATTCCTTCAAGTGTATACTGTTGCAACAGAGAGCGACATGGTCAACTGCACGGTCGATCGTGCACTTCTTGTACATAGTCGGTTTGGGGTGCGGTCGACCACAAATCTGCCTGTAGCTTCAGACTGCTCTTGACCTATTTGCTCCCACTTCAACTCTTCTTCACGTTTATCTTCTTCAACCCCATTATTGTGTAGATCCACAAACAAACCCCAACATCATGGACTGTAGAGCGTTGTCATTTTCTACAACACAGTCATAAAATATTGACATTCACCTTTTTCCGTTGCATATCGAGCTAAAATTTTAACATTCCATTGATCTCTAGCCCAATTAGTAACCTCATAAATTTTCTCGACTAGTTCTGTCATTGTAATTGTACGTGGTGCCCAAATTATTTCAGGATCAACAACATTATAACAACAACTTAGCTTTGCGTCACGAATAATTTCACCACCAAAATAAATCCAAATAGCAATATCGTAATCCATACCTATACATATTTATACAAAAATGAGAGTCATTATTTAATCAACCCAAGTGCACACGATAAAAGGTTATACAAACCATACCTTCAAATCAATGATCGGGAATATTGAGAAATTATGAGCGTGGAGAAAACGGAATAGAGAACTTGCTTCCAAACCAATCATCTTTATACTATCCCTAATTCAACTTAATTGAGGATCTTGGATGATGAGTTTAGGGTTTTGAGAATGGGAGAAAGGAATATGAGGGGATGAAGAGGATCCCTTGAGATTTGGAGAGTCTTTGAAGGTGAGAGAACGAATTTGGAAGCTAGGATTTCGGAGTTGGGAGAGTGAGTGAAGAGATAGTGAAGTGAAGAGGAGAATGGAAAGAGAGAAGTGACAAAGATAGAGAAACAGCGACAGTTTAAAAAACTCCCCAATCGACACTCGCTATCTCAGGTAGCGAGTGTGGTACAAACACACTCGCTATCTGAGATAGCGAGTATAAACTTGGTTTTTTTTCTTCAAGACCATATCGCTATCTCAGTTAGCGAGTGTAGTACAAATACACGCGCTATCTGAGATAACGAGTCTAAACTTAGTATTTTCTTCAATTTTTCTCTAAGGGATGGAGAAACACCTCACCATACACTCGTTATATCAAATAGCGATGAAGTTTATACTAAACTCGCTATCTGTGATAGCGAGTGGGTCATTTTGGTAATTAGTTTCGAAAGTGGGTCGATTTGCTAAGTACCTTCAAAAAGTGGGTCATTTTGGGAAAAATCTGTAGGAATTAGCAATGGTATTGGGTCGGGTCCTTCACTATCAGGACCCGGATCCGGTCCCCTACGGGTCCAAAAATTGGACTCGAACCTAGACCCGGTGATGTGTCTAATTTTTATATAAATATTTGTACTCATTTACCCATAAAAATTGCTTGTATTCGTCTATTATGTTAATATGTTATCTTATTTCCATAAATTTCAGTTAATTAATTATTTTTTAAGGAATAAGATTTTTTGATGAAAAAGGTGAATATTTTTGGTAAAAATCAACAAACAAAACAAACAGAATGATTTATTAATTTTTATTTTTTTGTTGAATTTTAAAATTTACAATTTGGCCCTGTGAAAAGCAAGATAAAAATTTTAATTTGCCAATAGAGCCGAAAGTGCAATAAACAATTTTAAAAGGGTTTAATTGAGCTAATATGATTATTAGTTAGTTTAATTAATTTAAACTAATTAATTTTATTTTTATTTTTAAATCCTAATTTCTGATTTATTTTGTGTGTATACAGCACGTGTTTCAAGAAAAAGAAAGAGAAGAAAAAGAAGCAAGAAATAAAGATGAAATCAAATAAGGAAAGAAATAAATAAAGATAGGGGGTATTCTGCAAAAATAAACCCTAAATCTCCCTTCCGTGCTCCTATAAATACAACTCAAAGAGAAGCAACAGGGGCACGCCATACGAAACACAGAAAAGATGGCTGAGTTCCAATTAATCAATTAAAAAAAAAGAATTAAGAGAGAAAGATGGGACAGAGAAGCAGCACAAAGATAGCATGGGGCTTGATGTGAAGTCAGCGAGCTCGAAACCCCAAGCGACGAAACATAACAAGCAGGTGGGTTCTCTTGGCACTCAGTTTTCAACTGACGATGACAGAGAAGAAATAAAGGTGCGGTGACATGGCATCGCTGACTCAGCGGTGCTGAGTTCGAGGCAAGAAAACGACACGAAAGAAACAAAGCAGCAGAGGAGCAGCTAACTTGGCGCGGTTCTCGAAGCAGGACTGGGCACATGGTGACGGGCGGAATAGGAATCGAAACCTGAGACAGGACTCAATGCAACAGAGAAGAGAGAGAGAAAGAGAAGTGCTGATTTCAAGGCTTCGGTTTGCAATGTCCTATACAAAAATAGTTCTTTTTGTATCTCTTTTCTTTCTCTAATTTTTATTATGCAATCCAAGACAGTATTTGTTAATTGCAAATTTATTATGAACAAAATTTTATTTTTCTAAGGTTCTGATGTAGCCTAGTTTTGAGAACACAAAATTTTCACTCCATATTATTTTTCTATTTTTCCTGGTTGTGTATTTGATTTTTGATCATAATGCTTACAATTGGTTGCCCGACTTTTGTATGATCTATTAAATAATGGAGAGACCGAACAGGTAATTTTGAATTTATAAAATTAAACACCGTTACAAGAGCGAACTGTTGTTGATGTGACCGTTAAGAAATCCATAGATCTTAATGAATTTTCAATTAGTAATTTGTCATGAAGTATGACGAATAATTAGTTGAGAATATTTTTGATATTGCTTGAGAGAGAATATTGAATAATTTGGGAATTTTGGTCTACAACTTGAAAAAATAATCTTTTTATTCACATGGGGTTATAAATTGTGTGGGATTAACTAGGTGAAATCAAAATCTCTAGAATTAATTTTGCAATTAATAAACAACAAAATTTCAGATTTTGCCCCTTTTAATTAATTTAGTTAGTTCTTTAGGTTAATTTAATTTAGTTGCTTTCTTTATTAAATTTCGATTTTCCAAATTGTAATTCATCTAATAAATTTCGGTACTCAATAAAATAATTAGTCCTTGTGGGTTCAACACTCTTTTCACTTATCTATACTACTTGTTGCGATTTTGTACGCTTGAAAAAATTCACATCAAGTTTTTGGCGCCGTTGCCGGGGACTAGTTATTCTTTTATTGATATTGAAAATTGCTAGACTTTTACTAGTTTGAATTTTTATTTTTATTTTAAATTTAATTGTTATTTTACCTCTTTATTCTCTTTTGACTTATTTTTCTTTATTTATTTTTCAGGACTTAGGAGTGTATGCCCAGATCTAACCCATTGGAGCCAACACTTTTTTACCCAGAGATTGAGAGAACTTTACGTCAGATTAGAAAGAAGAAGAAAGAAAACACCACATCCTCTTTGTCCATGGTGAACGAAGAGGAGAACAAAGCTTTGAGGGATTATGCAATGCCCTCAGTCAATGGAACAATATCAAGCATCCAAAGGCCTGCAATTGAAGCAAACAATTTTGAAATTAAACTAGCAATTATTCAGATGATTCAACAGACAGTTCAATTTGGAGGACTAGCACATGATGATCCAAATGTTCACATTGTAAACTTTCTCGAAATATGTGATACCTTCAAACATATTGGAGTTTCCAATGATGCTATCTGACTGAGACTCTTTCCTTTCTCACTCAGGGATATGGCAAAGGCTTGGTTGAATTCTTTATCGCCAGGAGTCATTACAACTTGGGAGGGTTTAGCAGAAAAATTTATGGCAAAGTATTTTCCCCTAGCAAAAACAGCAAAGTTAAGAAATAACATCACCACATTCACTCAATTCGAGACCGAGTCATTATATGATGCATGGGAGAGATACAAAGAACTATTGAGAAAGTGTCCTCATTTTGAACTTCCAAAGTGGCTACAAGTGCAAACATTCTATAACGGTTTGAAAGCTACAAATCGATCCATGGTAGATGCAACAGCTGGCGGTGCACTAATGAGCAAAACTCATGAAGCAGCCTATGAACTTTTAGAGGAGATGGCATCTAATAATTATCAGTGGTCTTCAGAAAGAACAATGCAGAGAAAAGTGGCAGGAGTTTTTGAACTTGAACCTATTTCTACTTTAACTGCAAAAACTGATATTTTATCTAAGCAAATAGGTAATATGAATGTTAATGCTATTCAATCTAATATGATTTGTGATCTTTGTGAAGGAAATCATTCAAGTGTAGATTGTCAAGTGGGGAACCCTTTCGCTCCATCAAATGCCGAACAAGCAAATTTTGTGTCAAATTTCCAAAGATAAAACAACCCTTATGCAAACACATACAATCCAGGATGGAGAAATCACCTTAATTTTTTTTAGAACGATAATAAAGGAGGAGCTAGACCACAACAAAATTTTCAACAACAAGAAAAGAGCCGACACCTGAAGATATGTTCATGCAATACATGCAAAAGACTGATCAATACATGCAGAAGACAGATTTTGCAATACAAAATAATACGGCTTCAATTCACAATCTTGAGGTGCAAATTGGTCAAATTTTAAACATTCTTACAGAAAGAACGGCAGGAACATTACCTAGTAACACAGTGGTCAATCCCAAGGAGCATATCAAAGCAATAACACTTAGAAGTGGGACAACAATTGAGCAGCACAAATTAAAAATGCCGAACAAAATGTGGTTGAAAAGCAAAGTGAAAATGAGCAAAGTATGGAGGAACAAACGCTGCACAAAGGAGGTTCAAGCCAAACAATTTCAGGGGAGTTTAATTCTAACACTTATCCTAATTCTCCTTATGATCCACCTATTCCTTTTCCACAAAGACTTAAAAAGAATAAGCTTGATATTTAGTTTTCAAAATTTTTAAATATTTTCAAGCAATTGCATATTAATATTCCTTTTATTGAAGCTTTAGAACAAATGCCTAAATATGCTAAATTTTTTAAGGATATTTTATCAAACAAAAAGAAGCTAGAAGAGTATGAGATGGTGATGTTAACAGAAGAAAGTAATGCAATTTTACAAAAGAAGTTGCCACCTAAACTTAAAGATCCAAGGAGTTTTACAATTCCTTGCACTATTGGAAATTTTTCTTTTCGTAAAGCACTATGTGATTTAGGAGCAAGTATTAATCTTATACCATATTCTGTTTTTAGGAAATTAGGTATTGGAGAAGCAAAGCCTACTACAATTTTCTTGCAATTGGCAGATAGGTCTATTAAATACCCAAGGGGGATCATTGAAGACGTTTTGGTGAAAGTAGACAAGTTCATATTTCTCATAGATTTTATTGTGCTTGACAGGAAGATGAACAAATCCCTTTGATTTTAGGGAGACATTTTCTTGCCACAGGGAGAACATTGATTGATGTGCAACAAGGGAAACTTATTCTAAGGGTTGACAACGAGCAAGTTACTTTTGATGTATTTAAATCCATGGAGCTTCCTTCAGAAGTTCATTCATGCTTTCAAGTAAGCAAAGTCATGGAAGAAACACATTGGGATGAAATTGCTAAATTACCATTAGAAGAATTGTCACGCCCCGCTTCCCAAAAAGAATACAGAATATGGATACGTGACTAAGCCCAGCGAATGATTTTCATCATTCATAAGCTGTTCAAGAATCTTTACAACATTTCACAAGAATAATCAGAGTCGGAAGCAAGGGAAACAACCAGGCATGTATAATCGAATCAAGATACCAACAAATTTACTTGAAAAAAATTTATAATTCTCAAATAAACCAGATCTGAACAAGTTAATAATTCTTGGGTCACATCGCCCAAGTACAAAATAAATATCCAAGTAGCAGATACAATTATTCATGAATAACAGAAAAATAAATAAATGTAGCAAAAGCTCCAGCAACTAATATCTCATCTCGCCTATTCGATCTGGCAGCTGATCTCTAAAATCTGCAATTTAATAAACTGCAGGAAGAGGAAAAAGAAAACAAGGTACCCGTCAATGCAAGTTATGGGCCGGTTGTAATGCAGGATACAAGTACATGGAAAAACTAAATAAATAACATGGAATAGGCATGATAATAATGTATAACAACTAGCATGGTAAGGTGAACAAGTACAAGTAGCATGTATTAAGTGACAAGTAAAACAAGTATCATGTAAACAAGCAACAAGTGTCAAGTATCATGTATCAAGTATCATATAATCAAGTCTCATGTAATCAAGTATCAAGTTCAAGTATCATGTTCAAGTATCATATATCAAGTATTGTAGTTATTACTATCTAGGTAGCACTTCATGCATACCAATTTTTACTACATGGAGAAAAAAAAAGTGAAGAAATAAATAAAGAGAAAAGTGTAAGAACTTCCCTGACAACTGGGTTGCCTCCCAATAAGCGCTGCGTTTCTTGTCTTCAGCTAGACTTGACGAGTTTAAGCAATGTATTGAATAGTTTGAAGAGTTATATCTTCCTCTCGCGGCTCAAAACTCATCTCAATATAAGGTTTCGCCCTATGCCCGTTCACCTTGAATGTTTGATTTTTCTCTTTGCTATGAACCTCCAAAGCTCCATGTGGGAAAACCTTTGTAACAATGTACGGACCGTACCATCTTGACATAAACTTGCCTGGAAAGAGTCGTAATTTCGAGTTGTATATCAATACCTTCTGTCCCTCATGAAACTCCTTCCTTGCTAGTTGTTTATCATGGTATATCTTGGTCCATTCTTTGTACAATTTTGCATTCTCATATGCATCATGCCTCAATTCTTCGAGCTCATTCAGCTACAATCTTCTTTTGTCACCTGCTTGTTTCATATCAAAATTGAACTTTTTAATGGCCCAATAAACTTTGTGTTCCAATTCCACTGGAAGATGACATGCTTTTCTAAAGACCAGACGATATGGTGACATGCCAATGGGCGTCTTGTATGCAGTTCTGTATGCCCATAATGCATCATTCAAGCGTAGCGACCATACCCTTCTGCTTGTATTTACGGTCTTTTCCAAAATACTCTTGATTTCTCTGTTGCTAATCTCCGCTTGTCCACTGGTTTGAGGATGGTATGGAGTACCCACTTTATGTGTAATCTCATACTTCTTCATTAAAGAAGCAAATGGAAAATTATTGAAGTGGCTACCTCCATCCCTAATTATTGCTCTTGGTGTACCGAACCTGGTGAAGATGTTATCCTGTAAAAACTTGACAACAACTTTGTGATCATTAGTTTTTGAGGAGACAGCCTCGACCCATTTAGACACATAATCCACACCCACAAGAATATATAAATAACCAAGTAAGTTAGGAAAAGGACCCATGAAGTCGATTCCCTATATATCAAAAAGCTCGATTACTTGAATGTTTTTCAGCGGCATTTGATTTCTGGAGGAGATGTTGCCTGTCCTCTGGCATCTATCACAAGTCTTGCAAAAAGAAAAAGCATCTTTGAATACATTAGGCCAATAAAACCTAGATTGTAATACCTTAAGTGCTGATCTTTTTGTCCCAAAGTGTCCTCCACATGCAAACTGGTAACAATGTTGCAAAATACTCATTTGCTCTTCTTCTGACACACATCTTCTTACAATTTGATCAGGACAAAATTTGAATAAGTAAGGATCATCCCAATAATAGTGCTTACACATGGCCACCAACCGCTTTCTTTCTTAACTCGTCATACCTGGAGGAAAAACTTGAGCAATGAGATAATTGACATTATCTGCATACCATGGAAGTTGTATATTTATTTCAAATAAGTGTTCATCTGGAAAGTTTTCATTCAGTGGGGGCACATTTCTCTCTTCATCATGCAGTAACCTGGATAAGTGATCTGCAACAACATTGTCACTCCCCTTCTTGTCTCTAATTTCGAGATCAATCTCTTGAAGCAAAAGCACCCATCTGATCAACCTAGGTTTAGCATCCTTTTTTGCAAACAAATATCTCAAAGCAGCATGGTCAGTGAAAACAATGACTTTAGATCCAATCAAATATGATCTAAACTTCTCTACAGCAAAAATGACAGCTAACATTTCTTTTTCAGTAGTGGAATAATTAAACCGTGCATCATTTAAAGTTCGAGAAGCATAGTAAATAACATGGGGTACCTTATTTATTCTCTGACCTAAAACAACTCCCAAAGCATAATCACTTGCATCACACATAAGCTCGAAAAGACGGGTCCAATCTGGTGCCAAGATGATGGGTGCGGAAATGAGAAGATTTTTCAATGTAACGAAAGCATTCGTGCACTCTTCTGTCCATGCAAACTCAACATCTTTAGCTAACAATCCACAAAGGGGTCTGGAGATTTTGGAAAAATCTTTTATAAATCTTCTATAGAACCATGCATGTCCAAGAAAACTCCTTACACCCTTGACTGTAGTAGGAGGGGGTAGCTTCGATATGATGTCAATTTTTGCCTTGTCCACCTCGATGCCTTTGGAGACCACATGACCTAAGACAATTCCTTGTTGTACCATAAAATGGCACTTTTCCCAATTCAGCACTAAATTGCATTCTTCACATCTCTCAAGTACGAGATGTAAATGGTTAAGGCATTCATCAAAACAAGATCCAAAACAATGAAATCATCCATAAATACCTCGATGAACCTCTCCACCATGTCTGAAAATATACTCATCATGCATCTCTGAAATATAGCTGGTGCGTTGCACAATCCAAAAGGCATCTTCCTGTATGCAAAAGTACCAAAAGGGCATGTAAAAGTGGTTTTTTCTTGATCTTCTGGAGAAATAGCAATTTGATTATAGCCACTATAACTATCTAAAAAAATAATGACTATATCCTGCTAATCTTTCTAACATTTGATCAATAAAAGGAAGAGAGAAGTGATCTTTCCTGGTTTCGTTATTCAACCTCCTGTAGTCAATGCATACCCTCCAACCTGTGGTCATCCTTGTAGGAATAAGCTCATTCTCATCATTCTTCACTACTGTGACTCCACTTTTCTTAGGCACTACATGTATAGACTCACCCATTTGCTATCTGAGATAGGGTAGATGATGCCAACATCTAGTAGCTTAAGGACCTCTGTTCTCACCACTTCCTTTATGTGTGGATTAAGCATTCTTTGTGCTTCCCTACTAGGTTTTGCATTGCCTTCAAGAAGTATTTTATGCATGCACTTGGATGGACTTATTCCGTTGATGTCTGTAATGGTCCACCCTAATGCACCCTTGTGTTCTCGCAATACTCTCAACAGCTTCTCTTCTTCCTGCATACTCAAATTTGCAGCAACTATCACAGGTAACGTCTGGTTTTCACCCAAGTATGCATACTTCAAGTGTTCAGGTAGCGGCTTTAGCTCCACGTTTGGTGTCCTGGTAACAGAAGAAACAAAAGTGTTATTAGACACAAGATTTTCGAACACAGGTGCAGACTTACCTGAATATGATTTTGGAGTTTCAACGTAGTGTACTGTCTCTGTAATCCTCCAATCAGTATCATCATATTCCTGTTCAACTCGAGATAGTGTTAGAGAGTGTGTAATTGTGGCCTGTAGTGGATCGACGCTATGTACCTGAAATATTTGGTCAACAATCTCCTGAACCACATCAATATTATAACATTCATGATCATCGTGTGGTAATTTTAGTGCATCAAACATTTTAAACTCAATCTTTTCACCATTTATTTGCATATTTAAAGTGCCCTTTTTAACACAAATTTTTATATCAGCAGTACTCATAAAGGGTCTACCTAAGATGATAGGTAAAGCAGATGGCATTGAAGAGTCTTCCATATCCAAAACAACAAAATCTGCATGCAAAATGAAATCATTTATCTGAACTAAGACATCTTCTAAAATACCTCTAGGTCTCTTGATGCTGCGATCAGCCAATTGCAAAGTGATTGATGTTGGTTTGAGTTCCTCCAATCCTAGTTCTTCGTAAACAGAGTATGGAAGAAGATTGATGCTTGCCCCCAAATCTAACAGTGCCTTTTCAAAGAAATGCTCACCAACCCTGCAAGGAATGGTAAAACTACCTGGATCCTTCAATTTAGGAGGTAATTTCCTCAACAACACCGCACTCACTTCCTCTGTTAAAGCCACATTCTCTCGAACCTGAAACGTTCTCTTGTGAGTACAGCATTCTTTCAAAAATTTGGCATAAGAAGGAATTTGTTTAATAGCATCAAGTAGGAGAATATTGATTTCTACCTTCCGGAGAGTTTCAAAGATATCAAGTAAATGTTGTTCTTTCTTTTGCTTGACTAACCTTTGAGGGAATGGTGGCAATACTACCCTTTCTTTGTTACTTACCTTGTTGGAACCCAAAGATTTTGATAGTTGTGTGTCCCTGATTTCGATTTTGTCTGATTCGTCCGCATTTGTTCCAACCTTGTTGTCGATTATCTCACCATTTCTTAGGGTTGTCACCGATTTGAGTTGTTCTTGTCCTCTAGGGTTTGGTATGGTTTGTGATGGGAGTTCTCCTGCCTTTCTATCACTTAACTCCTTAGCGATTTGACCAATTTGGGTCTCCAATTTTTGAATGGCCTGCCCCTGTTGTTTACTTGTTTGATGTTGCTGTTGGAGTAATTGAAGAACGGTGGATTCGAAATCCAACTTCTTCTGTTCTTGAACTAGCCGATCAAACCCATTCCTGATCTGGAATTGCCGCGCATGCCCTTGTGCGAATTGAGTGCCTTGATTATTTTGATTATTGTTCCATGAGAAATTTGGATGGTTTCTCCACCCTGGATTGTACGTGTTCGAGAAGGGGTTGTTCTTGGGTGGATACACTCCCTGTCCTACGTAGTTTGCCTGCTCCTGATCTGTGAAAAAAGACATTGGACATGCATCAGTTGTATGATCAGAATGAGAACAAATTGCACAAATTTCTTTTGCTTGGTTTTTTACGCAACGTAATGTTGAAATTGCATTAACAAGCATATCAATTTTTTTGTTCATGGTTACAATTTTAATTGCATGTTATTACTAGTAGAAATTTTGTAAACTCCCTGTTTCTTCGAAAAACCCCTTCCCCTTGTTGAGAATTGTTGTGAGTTCTCGCTGAGTTCTTCGAATTGTTCGATGGCCTCCTCACCACTCTTCCTCATTAAGATTCCATTGCAAGCTGAATCTACAATTGCTTTGTTAGTGTCATTTAAACCATCATAGAATGCTTGTACCTGATCATCCTTAGGCATGTTGTGCATAGGACACTTGAGAAGTTTGTTCTTAAAGTCCTTCCATGCCTCGAAGAACAAATTGCCATCTTTTTGTTGGAAGAGTTGAATTTCCCTTTTTAGTTGTTTGGTTTTCTGAGCTGGAAAAAATTCCTTCAAGAACTTTGTTGCCAATTACTCCCATGACTGAATTGATCCTAGTTCCAAAAAATTATACCACAATTTAGCATTAAGTTTTAATGAAAATGGAAACAAAATTAACCTGATTTGTTTAGGGGTAAGCCCTTGGACGCTTTGCGTTCTGCAAAGATCAAAGAAATCTTGCAAGTGGAGATAAGGATCCTTGTCTAGTTTGCCACTAAAGTGGGCAACCATGCTGAATAATTGAGGTGATAGGTGCATATTCCCCGTGACATTAGGTTGATAAGCTATGCAAGAAGGTTGCTCAATATTCTTAGGAGTGAATTTGTCCTGCATTGGTACTCGATTTGGTACTTCCTCACCCATTGTTGCTTTTGGAATGGTTCGTGGTCTTAGCTGTTACTTTAGTTTGTGCAAAGTGTGCTCTATCTCTTGGTCAATAAGTAGTAGCTTAGGATTAAGTGATCGTCTCCTGTGCATACACCAAAGTCATGTAGCCTCGAATTGGATTGTACCTAAAAGAAAATATTCATAGTTTTCAGTAAATAAGTGAAAAAAAATTTTATTATTGATTTGCAAGTTAAAATACTAAACAATCCCCAGCAATGGCGCCAAAAATTTGTTGATATTTCAGTTATCTAAATGAATAGATAATCTGAACACAAATTTAAAATCTCGCAAGTGTACGAATCGTTTATAGAAGCGTAGTGAAAAGTAAGGGTCGATCCCACAGAGATTGTAGTAAATAACTTACTAATCAATAAACAGAGTGCTTGTTTTTTTAACTGTACGTCTGAAGGGAAATGAGATTAAAATCTAAATCAAGTAGTTTTCAAGTTGGGTAAAAATATATATTGAATTAGTTGGGCTTGATTTCCACCTATAGTCAAGAATGCTAGATCAACTTCTACACTCCTCTGGTCACTCATGCTTGTTCATTTAAGAGTATGGTATCTACTCTTTAAATTAAAGATTTCCCAAGGCTAAGAATTAGGCATGGTATCTACTCTAATTCCTTTCTCTCCTTAAATGTTTAGCATGATATCTACTAAATTGCACTTTAAGAAAGCATAACAAACAATGGAAATTGACAAACACATAAAGAACTAGAACATGGTATCTATTCTAGTCTCCTATGTTGATTAAACCCTAGAACCCAAATGAGTTCTTGTGTTACTAATCATGAGCACTAGATTCGATCATCTAAATCTTCTTATGTAACAAATTCAATTTTATAATAAGCAAACTTGATAACTCAACTTTGGTTGTGTTAACCAGAACGTCAGTTTAGTCGACTGTCGTAAGGAGTCAGTCGACTGTTCATCAACAAATACGTTGAGTTAACAACACTTGAATAGTAAGAATGTCAAGCATCAAAAGCTGCATATTATAAATTTGATCACGAACTACCAGGTTTAATCAATAAGTGATAGGATAAGTGCTTTAGAAGATTTGTAAATGTTACCGCTGATTTCGGTGTGGGGGTAAACAGATAGAATTTGTGAGCCCGAGAAGAACCTGAACAGTTGACTCCGCCTTCTTGCTCCTGCCGCGACCTGCAAGGAAGTGCGAAACACCGGGGTTGGTTCCGGCGACGCACCCTCCGACGCTCTTGTCAGTAATCAGGAAAGATTAAGAAAAGAGCTTAAGTGATGAAAAAAGTGATCAACCTGGTCACGGTGGTAGAGGGGTTGTATTTATAGTCGCCTTTGGAACGGTTAGGGGCCTGATTTCCTGCCTAACAGCCAGGAGGAAAATCCTCCTATTCTGTTCTGGGAAATTAGCCCCTGATTCCCTGGTGGGAGTCAATCAGGCCTGTTGATTTGATCTAGTCAAATCAATGGCCCTGATTCTCCTCTCGGTGAACTGGGCTTGTATCGGGTCGGGACCCGTGCCCAGTTAAAGTGGATGCATTCGCGGGTTGCTGGTTCTGTGAGAAGGAGACCCAATACCCGTTTTGGATCCACTTGTATGTGAAATTACCTTTTTACCCCCGAGCATCAAGATTCGTGCCCAATCTGGACGGTTCCGATTTAACCCTATTTTTAGCCATATCACGAGCCCCCCACTCCTAAAGACTGAGCGTGATCAGTCTTTGAGGAGTAGTTTGACTGTTTTGTGGGCTAGTGGAGTTGTATCGGGGTCCATATGGTGGACTTAGAATCTCGATGGGGGTAGTTTGGTAACTTTTTGATGCCATGTATTGTTCTCCAGCCTCATCGAGTATTTGGCGTCTTTCATCTATTTTTCTCGGATTATTTATTTAATTTTGCGATGTGTTTACTAATTGTTCGGGGGCCTTAACTGTACATTCTAGGCAATAATTGTTCGTTCAGGGACTCAAAAAATATACCCCCGAATTTTTAATTATTTTCCAGAATTTTTAGTTAATTTTCCCGAATTTTTGGCAATTTTTTCGCAATTTTTAAATAAATAAAACGAATTAAATAAATAAAAAACTATTTTTAATACTGATTTATGGCGTGGCGCAATCTGGACCTCTGATCATCGTCGAGCGTGATTTTCTGGGAGATCTGACGGTCTCCATCGCTCGGCGTCTTTTTTCTCCATTTTCGAGCTCGGAATGGCACTTGCTCGGCTGCCGACCGGAGACTAGGGGGTTCGGCGATCCGAGCGACGTGGCGCAATCTGAGCCATCGGATGGCGGCACGTTTCCCAAGAAAATGTTATCTTGTCGTTTAGTGACCTCGGCGCTCAATCTGGACCGTTCATCATTAGGAGCATGAATTTCTGAAAGATCCAACGGTCGTAGTAGCTCGGTGTCTTTTTTCTCCATTTTCGAGCTCGGAAAGGCACTTGCTCGGCATCCGACCGGAGACAGGGGGTCTCGGACACTTTTTTCTCCGTTTGGCGAGCTCGGAAAGGCACTTGCTCGGCTTCCGACCGAAGACAGGGGGTTTCGGCAGGACGAGCGACGTGGCGCAGTCTGAGCCGTTGGATGATGGTGCGCATCTCTAGGCGGGCACATTTCTCAAGAAAACACTATCTTGTCGTTTAATGTCCTCGGCGAGATCTGGGCCGTCTGATCGAGATCAGGCGCGATTCTTGAGGGGAAAGTGAGTTTTCCCCATTTGCGAGCTCGGGAAGGCACTTGCTAGGAATCCGACTGAAGACAGGGGGTCTCGGCAGGCCGAGCGACGTGGCGTGCTCTATCTCGAGACGATCCTGTTCCCAAAGGCATTAATGGTGCTTCGGTGTTCGCGCGGCGTTCCATTTTCCCAAGTTCATTAAGGACAACTCCTTCAATTAATGCGTGGCGTTTCAAATTCCGAGGATCATAATGGTTGCACCTTGGAGGGGAGCTTATAAGTACTCCACTCCCTTTGTCATTTCAATCGCACCAAATGTAGAGTTTCAAACTTCGGGGGCATTGGACTTGGGTAACTTGCCTTTCGAGGTCCGAGGGGGTTGTCGCTCTTTTGCCTTTTTCTTCTCCCGTTCCTGACGGCCCCAAAGCGGATGTCAGGAGCGGGGTGGAATGAGGCAGTAGTGGTGACGACTATGGTTTGGACCCGAGGGATGAGTTACTTCGGAAGGACGGGTGGTTGCCCTGTTGCCTTGTTCTTCTCCCGTTCCTCACGGTTCCGAAGGGGATGTCAGGAGCGCAGCGACGAGAACCGGCGGCTCGAAGTATGCTCTGTTTCTCGACGAAACAGAGGAGGAGTTGGCGGGGGTGCTCGGGGCTCAGGATGACGACGAAGAGGTAAGGAGGGGTTTTATGGTGGTTGCGGGGAGGATCATAGTGGTCGACGAGGTCGGGGTGTGTGGTGCAGGTGATGGGTTCGGTGAAGGCGACGGGGATAGGCGACGGGATGGTCGGGGTGTGAGGTGCAGGCGATATTTTGTGGCATTCAACATACAATCACACGCAGTTTACAGCAAAAGCGATCTATAGAAAAGGATATAGGACACCACTCAAAACTCATCTTTTAATTACCACAAAAATCAGAGAACTACCTAACATCATATTGAAACACTGGACAAAATCTTGTGGCATGAAATTATGTCTAACCTGGATCTTGAAATTAAATTGGTGATAAAATCTACCCCGAAATGAATCTGGGAACTACCGGCATACAATTACTAAAATAATCATAACTAATTCATACGAACTCCAAACGGGGTGAAATCAGTGGGATTAGAAATTAGATTCAATTCTCTACAAATTACTCAGAAATAGTCATGTTGTGATTCGGGCTCCAATTCAGGTAAAAACAACAATCAATCCAGTACAACCCAAATTTCCAGATTTCTCAACTAAGTTTCAAAACGTCATAACTTCCTCAAAAATCATCAAAACTCTTCCAAATTCAAAACACTGTATACCCACTGTCCAAAAGTCATAATGGAGGATATCTAACATGTCAAAATCCAATATTTCTCATATGGGTGTTCAAACATACATCGGGTATACAATATGTCACATACGCGATAAAAATCGCGTTTGGGTGAATCCTAAGGCATAACCCTATCAAAATTCATGTCCTAAGTCGTCTATGGCCTGTTTTGAACATTAGAGACGAAACCCATAATTAAAAATATGATCTTTGTCCGTCTCTAGTCTCAACCTATCCTATGTGTGAACTTTCTACTTATATCAACCTAAGAAATTTAAGTACAAGTTACTTACCTTTTGTGATGACGAACGCGACGAATCCAAGCCTTTCAAAGAAAACCCACGAGCAAGACGCCTTCTAACGCAATTTCTAGCGAAACCCACGAACCGAATCTTGCCTACGATCGTCTTCTTGATGCACGAACTCGAAGCGGACACTACCCTCTTCTCCAAATCAGCGAAGAGATGAAGGAGGGGCTGTTCTTGAAGTAGGGGGTGCTGTTTTGGTGAAGGGCCGGCCACAAGGAGAGAGGAAAGACGGGGTTTTGTTGTAGTAGGAGTTGTATGGATCGATGGGAGGGCTATGGATGCAAGGGGATGCCGGATTAAGGGTAAAGCTGGTCGGTTTGGGAGAGGGGGGATGCAGGCCGGGAGGGATTTGAGGAAGGAGGGAGCCGGTTTGCAAATATGGGGAGAAAAGATTAGACTTAACGTAACATGATGATCCTGTTTACCTGATTCATGATTTCTTGTTACATGATTACCTGATTATCCTGTTACCTGATTATCCTGTTACCTGTTTCCTGATACTTGATACATATTTACCTGATTACCTGAATACCTGATAAACCCACATGTTACCTGTTTACCTGTTGACCTGACACTTGACATATGTTATTTATACCTGTTAGTATATCCTGTGGTTAGATAGTGTCCATGTGCTTGTATCCTATTCTATTTTGTGACCCGGACTTGCCATTGACGGGTACTATGTTTTCTCTTTTCCTTTTTCCTGCATTCTATGAATTGCAGATTTTGGAGGACAGGATTCCTGAAGGTATTGGCGAGATGAAGTTCTAGTTGGCTGAAGCTTTGCTATCTATATTTATTTCCTGTTGCTCATTTTGAACATTGTATCTGTTACTTGTATTTATTTCTGGTATTTGGGCAATATGACCCAGGAATATTTGTGTATTTTCAGATCATGATTATTTGAGGTTAATACATTTTATTTCAAGTATTTTGTTGGTATTTGGTTCATATGTGCATGTGGTTGATTTTTCTGGCTTCCGACTCTGATTATACTGTGATATGTTGTAAAGATTTTCCTTAACAGCTTAAGGATGATATTAATCATTCGCTGGGCTTTTGTTACGTGCTCGTATTCCGTATTTTTGGAAAGCGGGGCGTGACAGAATGAGGCAGTATTGGCGACGACCGTAGTCCGGACCCGGGGTGTGAGCTGCTTCGGAGGGACGGGTGGTCATTCTCCCACCAAGATCTTCTGCCTACTCTGTTTGCTCCGCAGCGGGTGTCAGGGTCGGCAGAGATCTCGGCGGGAGAGGTGATCATCCATGTCCGAGTCCGAGGGGTGAGTTCGTCGGAAGGACGAGCGGTCGTTCTTCCGGAAGAAATGAAGGGCGTTCCGGGCAAGTTGTTTGCAACTGTGAAGGCGCGGTTGCCAGAGCACGCCGAACCTTTGCAGTTGCAATCGACTGGCTCGGAATGGTTTGCTTCTTCCGATCTCCGGGTGTTGATGGGCCCCCTCCCATCTCTGTCTTCCTTCCGGGCTGATAGCTTCTGACGAATGCCAACCCGGAGGAGTTAGAGACGGGGGGGGGGGTGCCGATCTGTTTTTGACCCGGCCCGTGGGTCGGCGGGATACCGACCGAGAACAGGGCCCGGGGGGTGCTCTCCGAGGGCGGTGCCTTAAAGCTTTGAATCAAAACTTTTTCCGGTTCCTTTAGACATAGGTGGGGCGTCCGAGGGTCCAGTCGTCCGTGCGATGTGGTGCAACCCGAGCCGCTGGATGAAAGTAAGTTTTCCCCGTTTGCGGGCTCAGGAAGGCACTTGCTCGGATTCCGATCCCATTGCGCCGAACTAGCTGACTTGGTGAGGAAGGCAGTGGTGATGGGCCTTCGCGACGTTTCGAGAGCAGCCCAAAAGTCGCGAACTTTCGTTTGGAAGTCCAAGGGACGTTCCTTTTTACTATAAATCTTCACCCCTCCCTTAGACCAAGCATCATTTTTCACTTTTACTCTCTCTCTCTTCAGTTTTTACTTTGCCTTCGAAGTTTTCCGCTCTCTGGTGGCGTTGCTAGCTGTCGCAGTAGTGTTTCTTGTCTCCGGCGAATTTTCCGATCGTACCTGTCACTTCAAGGTCAGTCTCTTTCCCTTCTCTTTTAGAAAAAATGGTTAAGATCACGGATGAGACCCCCGCCTCGGAGCAAGCCGTTGGCCGAGGGGATAAAGGGAAGGAGGTAGTGGGTCCGAGCGATCAGAGTGTCGTTCATCCGGACAGAGAGGGAGAAGTGGCGGAGCTGCCTAAGGAGGTTGCGGCGGTGTCCCGGGAGGGGAAGGCCGTGGTTACGATCGTAGAAATGCCGAAGACGGCGGGAGCGTTCGGTCGGCAGCCAATTTCTCTGTCGAGCGTGGGGGCATACGGGATTACGCCGAGGACACC
Organism: Hemerocallis citrina; assembly: GCA_017893485.1. Lineage (NCBI taxonomy): Eukaryota > Viridiplantae > Streptophyta > Magnoliopsida > Asparagales > Asphodelaceae > Hemerocallis > Hemerocallis citrina. The sequence continues at coordinate 46,911,779 of CM030364.1, forward strand.
TTGGAGAGAGTAACCTAAGGCACGGCGAAGTTGGTGGAGGAGAACGAGCCGAGGGAGCTGTCCGAGGTGGATCATACCATCTCGTCTCTTACTGAGGGTGACCTTCACCTGATCCGGGAGGGCTTCCGGATCCCTGGCGAGTATGGACTGCTTCTCCCCGGGCCGGGTTTCCGAGCCAACACAAAGTCCTCGTCGGACCTGTGCGTCTTTCCGGTCGACTCCCTTATTGCCGGGCTCCGGTTTCCCCTCCACCCGTTCGTTGTGGATGTGTTGACATGGTACGGGTTGAGCCCCGCCCAGCTGATGCCGAACACATGGAGGCACGTCACGGCGTTCATCCTCCGATGCCAAGAGGTCGGCGGCAAGCCGACTATGTTCCTCTTCCGGAGCCTCTACCGACCCTGTCAGCCAAGGCGAGACGAGCAAAGGTTCTTTCTTTCGCCCCGGACGGGCGTGAAGCTGATCGAGAATCCGGACTCGATCAAACATTGGAAGGAGAAGTACTTCCTCATCCGAGCCCCGGCACCGTGGGTGATACCAACGGTTTGGGCAAAGGAGGGTCTGCCCAAGCGGACCAAGAGGGAGGCGCCGCTGAGTGATGAGGAGGCGGAGGTCCAGAGGAAGCTCCTCGCCCTGCCAGCGCTAAGCTGGAAAGATATTACCGAAGAGCATCAGTTCCGTGGGGGTCTCAGTTCGATCGACCCTCGTATGCTTCTGGTATTTATACTCTTTGTTTAAAGTTCATGAAAATTTTTCTAAGTTTTTTCATTCGGCTTTTACAGAGACGATGAAGCTTGATTACAAGGCTCTGGTGGTGAAGGGCCGGTCGGAGCAGGAGGCGAAGAAGAAGAGGCCTTCGGCGGCGCCTCAGGACAGCAGGGCCTCGAAGAAGCCTTCGACTGAGAAGACTGCCGACCGACCGAAGGTCGCGGTCCTCGGGCAGGGGGAGATCAGCGTTCTCGATCCCCCTACTTCGGGTGCCCCGGTCCTCGTTCCTCCGACCTCGGATGTGCCGGTCCTCGACCCTCCGACCTCGGATGTGCCGACACCGATCTCGAAGGGAGATACTCCCGGCTCGTCGAGCGGTGTGTTCGGCGCGAAGGAGGCGTTGTCCCTCCAAGTTCCGCCCCTCACTGCCGACGCGGAGAAGATCTTGACCAAGCGTCATAAGCAGATCTTCGTCCCCGACTGGCAGGTGATGAACGTCGACGGCTTCTTGGGCGACGGGAACATCTGCATGGAGGCGGTGAGGCACCTGCCGACCCCGAAGGATCGAGCGACCCTGAAGGTCGGGATGGCAGGGGACGCCGTGATGCAGATTGCTCGGAATACTATGTCGGTAAGTGGGCCGAGCCCTCCTTCATCCAAATTTCTTCCTTAGAATTTTTTCTAAGTTCTTGGGTTCGGGTTTTAACGTGTTGTTTTCTTTCAGACTCTCTGCCACTTCAACTTCCTGGTCGAGGAGTTGGTGAACAAGGAGCGGGAGAAAGAGCAGGAGAGGGCGGAGCGCATCAAGGTCGCGCAGCAGCTTGATGCCGAGCAGCTTCTCTCGACGAAGAGGGCTGCTGCAGTGGGGGGCCTGGAGAAGCAGCTGGCCGACGCCATTCAGCTGTCGAAGGACACGGCGGCCAAGCTTGAGAAGGAGGCAACCGAGCTGAAGGAGGAGCTGGCCAACGCTCGGTCGGGAGCGGAGAAAGAGGTTGCCGAGCTGAAGGAGGCACTGGCTAAGGCTCGGTCGGAAGCGGATACGGCTCGGAAGAGGGCCGAGAAGATCAAGGTCAAGCACCTGAAGAAGGTGAAGAAGGTGAAGAAGGCCGTGCAGGTGGAGGCCGCGCAGCACATGCTCCAAAACATGGAGGATGCCTACGGTCGGGCCTTGCAACATGTAGCCGCCAAGAACCCGGGCTTCGACACATCCATCTACCACTTTTACGACCCCGTGGAAGATGAGGAGGAGGTTCCCGAGGGGCTGTTGGGTCCCGAGGGAGAGACGGAAGTTGTCGAAGGCCCTGGGGAGACCGAGGCCAAAGGCGAGGAGGAGGACGACTCCGAGGAGGAGAGTTGGAGCGAAGGCGGAGGCGAGGGCGATGGCGGGGACAAGACCGGGGGGTCGACGGACCCGAACGGCAAAAAGGTCGACCCCTGACTCGGTTGTCTTTTTTAGTCTTTTGTTGTTTTGTTTCTTTTTGTAAGCCTCATTGCGGACTGGCCACCGCTTTTGTAAAACCTTCTCTTCGGTTTTGAATGAAAAACATTTTGTTTGGCCAAAATTTGTCCAAGTGTTGAGCTTCGGATTTGTGTGTGACTAGTTGTAGATGTTTCCGTGTATTGTCCCATCAGATTTATCTCCACTTTTCAGGTGAAGTTCGGTCCGATTACGGAGGTTGTATACCTTCGGAAGGAGCTGATAAAAACGAAGGGCGAGCTCTTTCAGAGCCAGCAGAATCGATTTCTCCTGCTCGGCAGGCTGGAGGAGACGAAGGCAGCTCTGCGGAGGTACTGTCGCGAGCTGTGGCAACTGCGGAAGTACCCCCCAGCTCCTTGTCCCGAAGGCGAAGTCGAGAGTCTCCGTAGAGAGCTCACTACCGCCGAGCAGAAGAATGACGACCTTTTGGCTGAGGTCCAATACTTGGAGTTAGCGGAGAAAGAACGTTCGGCGAAGGGAGAGAAGCTGACTTCCGAGCTGGAGAAAGCGTCAACCGAGCGCAAGAGGCTATTGGCCGAAGTCGACAGGCTCAGAAGGATCACGATAGATAGGGGGATCGAGGTCACCCATTACCGATGGCTTGCGACCGATAGTGCCAACGCCTCGGGCTCGTCGAGGGCCCCTCGACCGAAGATAGAATCATCGAACTGGACGAGGAGATCGCGTCGCTCAAGCCCGTGCCGGAGAGAGCTAATGTTCGCAGCACGTCGTGCACTCGCAAGGAGAGCGAGAGGGGGATTACGTTTTACGAACTTGCGATGCGCTCGCCTATGACCAGGCGGAGTCCGGCCGATGCTCAGAGCAGTGCGGCCGTCTCGTCGAGCGGGGCCTCAGCCGGCGTCGCAGTTAGAGCCAGCAGCGAAGGGGGGTCGCGCTTCGTTGGTTTAGGATCGAGCTCGGAGGGCAGGCCTCGTCGTCCTCGCGTTTCCCTAAACCGAAGCATTCCCCTTCCGAAGAGGCCCTGATCACGTCATTTTTCATCCCTTCTGACTTGTTGTAAAATGTTGTAGTGGAGTCGGTCCTGATGTATGCGAAGCCACCATATGTATATATGAATGCAAATCTGAAAGTTTCTTCAGAAAATTTCCAAGTGTCAGACTTCGGCAGTGCATTGAAACTTTGTTATTTGCTTTTCCCTTTTTCCAGCTCGAGGTGGCCGACCCATATGTTGATCTCCACAGCTCGGATGGTGACTCTGAATCCGAGGCCACTTCTGGGACGGCGGCTCTGAGTCCTAGGAGTGTCGAGCTGGAGTTACGCCGAGCTGAAGGTGAGCGGGCTCACCTTTTGTCCGTCCTCGACCTTCGGGAAGCCGAGATCCAGCGTCTGGAGAACAGGATTGCCGAGCTAAACCCTGCAGAAGGGGACGAGGACTCGCAAACCGCGTTCAGCAATGCTCTTCGGGTCAAGTGTATTCGGCACAGCCAGTCGAAGATCATGGCCGAGCGGGATGATTTGCTCTCGGAGATTCGACACTTGCAGACTGTGGTAGCGAAGCTCCGGAACAGTACGGGGGAGCTACCAGCCGAGGAGGACGAACAGTCGACCGAACAGTCCAGTGAAGATTTTTCCATATGAGGGCTAGGTGTAGTGAGTCGGCGTCGTGTATTTTGTTTCCAAACGCTTTGTGACCATGTGTTTTGTATTGAGGTCTGATTGTTTAATAAAATATCTTTCACTGCACTGCATATTTGTCTTGCTTATAACTGTGTTGGTCACGCCGAGGTCTCTGAACCGAGTGTGTTAGTTCCGTCGGCGAGAGTATTTGAACCGAACGGGTTCCCATGAGTACAGTGTTTTGTTGTTTAGCGACTCTGACAAGGTACGGCACGAGTTCCTAGGCGGCTCTATCCCTTAGAAAGTGCTATCTTGTCGTTTAGCGTCGGTGGCAAGATCTGAGCCGTTGGGTGTTGGCACGAACTTCGAGGCGGCTCAGTTCCCAAGAAAACGCTATCTTGTCGTTTAGCGCAGGTGGCCAGATCTGAGCCGTCTGATCGAGATCATGCACGAAAGTTGAGGAGAAAGTGAGTTTTCTCCGTTTGCGAGCTCGGGAAGTCTCTTGCTCGGTGGCCGAGCAGAGACGTAGGGCTTCGGTCTTCGGCAAGTGGCCAAGATCGCTCGGATTACATGGCCGAACGAAGCTCCGGCATCGATCTTATGGAGAAGCTTGAACGGACTGGGAGCCAAGTTCTAGGCCTCGGGACCATTTTTGTAGCTCGACGGTTGTGGGAGCAATTCCGAACGGCGACCAACCCTTGGTTCGTCCGGAGATGAACCGAGGAGGTAAAGTCGAGCCGAGTGTTGGACTCCAAACCATCGGTGTAGTTCAACGGCTGTGGGAGCAATTCCGAACGGTGATCTACCCCTAGTTCGTCCGGAGACGAGCCGAGGAGGTAAAGTCGAGCCGAGTGTTGGACTCCGAACCATCGGTGTTGTTCAACGGCTGTGGGAGCAATTCCGAACGGCGATCTACCCCTGGTTCGTCCGGAGACGAGCCGAGGAGGTAAAGTCGAGCCGAGTGTTGGACTCCGAACCATCGGTGTAGTTCAACGGCTGTGGGAGCAATTCCGAATGGCGATCTACCCCTGGTTCGTCTGGAGACGAGCCGAGGAGGTAAAGTCGAGCCGAGTGTTGGACTCCAAACCATCGGTATAGTTCAACGGTTGTGGGAGCAGTTCGGAACGACGGTCTACCCCTGGTCCGTCTGGAGACGAGCCGAGGGGATGAGGCCGAGCCGAACGTGGACTCCGAACCATTGGTTGAAATCACGATTTAAAAAGCAGGTGATAAGAGGGGAGAGAAACATGCGAATTCACAAGCATAATAGAGCTTTCTTTATTGATAATTGACGGCGAACCGTTTTACATAGTACATAGTACAATTTATGAAAAATGGGTTACAAGTCGGAGGACTGGAATGGCTCGATACTCCATGATACTTAGAGTGGCGCCGGAGCGCTTTCTTGGTATTTCAGGAGGTGGTCGGCATTCCAGGTTCTCGGAAGCTCTCTGCCCTCTAGGTCTTCGAGGCGATATGTTCCGGGCCGAACCACCTTTGTGATCCTGTACGGCCCTTCCCAGTTCGGAGCCAGCTTGCTTTTCTGACTGGGGAAGGATATGGCTAGCTTCCTCAAGACCAAATCTCCTTGCTTAAGGTTGGCGGGTCGGACCCTTTTGTTGTACGCTAGTTCAACTCTTCTTCGGTAACCCTGCTGCCGAATCGACGCCCTTTTCCTCAGCTCGTCTATCAAGTCCAAGTCTGCTCTGAGGTCCCTGGCATTCTGTGCTTCGTCATAGGCTGTGAGCCGAGGGGAAGGTATTCCGACCTCAAGAGGTATCACGGCCTCGGACCCATAGGTGAGGTTGAAAGGGGACTCGCCTGTGGGGGTCCGCTTGCTCGTGCGGTAGTTCCATAGGACGTTGGGGAGTTGGTCGACCCATAAACCCTTGGAACTTTTGTCGAGCCTTTTCTTGATGCCTACGAGGATCTGCTGGTTAGCATTTTCTGCCTGTCCGTTCGACTGAGGGTGGGAGACGGACGAGAAGCGCTGCTGAATAACCAGGTCATCGCATAGGGCTCGGAACGCTGCGCCTGTGAACTGAGTCCCGTTGTCCGTTACAAGGACATGGGGGATGCTGAACCTGCATATGATGCTCTTCCAGAAGAACTGTACCACTTTGTTCTCGGTTATAGTGGCGAGGGGCTCGGCCTCGACCCACTTCGAGAAGTAGTCAATGGCTACGACCAAGAACCTGAACTGACCCGAAGCCGGAGGGAAGGGCCCTAGTAAGTCCATACCCCACATTGCGAAGGGGATGGGACTTGATAGGGAGGCGAGGTTGGCCTGAGGGAGGCGTCGGATGCTAGAGTGTCTCTGACAGGAGCTGCATTGCCAAACGTGTCGTTCGGCATCTTGAAGGAGGGTCGGCCAGAAGTACCCATAATTCAAAGCTTTTCGGGCCAAGGACCTAAACCCCGAGTGCGCCCCTCCGATGCCTTCGTGGAGTTCTTGTAGGGCATATTCGGCCTGATCCGGAGAGAGGCACCTTAGGTACTGTCGGCCGTCCATTTAAGAGAAAGAGCGTTTGTATAGGATACCCTCGATCAGGACATACCGCTCGGCCCGGGTCCTGACTCGGCGAGCCTCATTGGGATCCGAGGGCAGAACCCCATCCCTTAAGAATTCTATCAATGGTTTCATCCAATTGTCTTGTAACATGACTGGCAACGACTCTGCCGAGGCAGGTGTCTCATCTTCGATGCTCGGCTTAGAGAGGACTTCGATCAGCACGGTCTGTTCGGGGCCTTGAAGTGAGGACGAGGCCAATTTGGAGAGGGCATCGGCCTGTGAGTTTTCTTCCCGAGGGACCCGCTGGATGAGCGCCTCCTCGAACCGGTCCATGAGATCCCGAACCCTAGCAAGGTACTTTGCCATCCGCTCATCTCGAGCTTCGTACTCGCCCAAGACTTGGTTCACGACGAGCTGGGAATCGCTGTGGATCCGGAGGCGCTGCGCCCTAGCACTTCGTGCAAGTCCGAGACCAGCGATGAGCGCTTCGTACTCCGCCTCGTTGTTTGAGGCCTTGAAGTTCATACGGATCGCGTACTGGAGGACGAAGTCGTCAGGGCCATTCAAAATGATGCCAGCACCGCTTCCTTCATTACAAGAGGATCCGTCCACGAAGACTGTCCAAATGGGGGGTCCATTCGGAATGTGCTCGACCTCCGGGATAGTGGACTCTACGATGAAGTCGGCGAGCGCCTGTGCCTTAATCGCTGTCCGAGGCTGGTAAGTGATGTCATGCTGGCTCAGCTCTATGGACCATTTCATCAGTCGGCCCGAGGTTTCGGGCTTGTAGAGGATCTGCTTTAGGGGTTGGTCGGTGAGGACGACGATCGAGTGGGACTGAAAGTATGGCCAAAGCTTCCTCGCCGCTGTGACTAGGGCGTAGGCCATTTTCTCAATCTTCGGATAGCGGAGCTCGGCGTCCCGAAGCACCTTGCTCACGTAGTAGATGGGCCTTTGGGACCGGTCCTCCTCTCTTACCAGGACAGCACTTAGGGTCTGCTCGAAAGCAGCCAAGTAGACGAAGAGGTTCTCGCCCGGGACCGGTTTACTGAGCAGAGGGGGGTTCACCAAGTATGCCTTCAGTTGGTCGAACGACTCCTGTTGTGGCTGGCCCCATTCAAAACCCTTAGCCCCCCTGAGTGCTTTGAAGAAGGGGAGGCACTTTTCCCCCGACTTCGAGAGGAACCGACCGATAGTAGCGAGCCGACCGGTGAGCTTCTGCACCTCCTTGATGTTCCGAGGCGGGGCCATGTCTAATATGGCCTTAATCTTCTCGGGGTTAGCTTCGATTCCTCGTTGGCTTACCATGAAGCCGAGGAATTTTCCCGAGGAGACCCCGAACGCACACTTGTTCGGGTTCAGCCGCATGCTGTGCTTTCTCAACACGCCGAAAGCCTCCTGGAGGTCGGCTACATGATCGGTGCTGCGGATGCTCTTGACGAGCATGTCGTCAACGTACACCTCCATGTTTCGGCCGATCTGGCTCTGGAAGACCTTGTTGACGAGGCGCTGGTAGGTGGCGCCCGCGTTCTTCAAGCCGAACGGCATTACCCGGTAGCAGTAGAGGCCTTGGTCGGTGACGAAGGAGGTCTTCGGAATGTCCGGAGGGAACATTCGGATTTGATTGTACCCCGAGAAGGCGTCCATGAAGCTGAGGAGCTCATGGCCCGAGGTGGCGTCAATAAGGGTGTCGATGTTCGGGAGAGGGAATGGGTCCTTCGGACACGCCTTGTTCAGGTCGGTGAAGTCAATGCATATCCTCCACGAGCCATTGGACTTCTTGACCATTACAACATTCGACAGCCACTCGGGGTAATTTACCTCTTGTATGAACTTGGCCTTTAGAAGTTTATCAACCTCCTCCTTGATGGCCTACTGTCGCTCGGGAGAGAACTTTCGCCTCTTCTGCTGGACCGGTCTGCACCCCGGTTCGACACTCAGGCGATGGACGAGCAGTTCCTCGAAAATGCCGGGCATGTCCGCGGCCGACCATGCAAACAAGTCATGGTTATCTCGGATGCATTTAATCAGGTCCGAGCATAGTGCGGTCGGCAAGGATTTGCTAATGAGGAACTTCCGGCTCGGATCCTCGTCCGAGAAGAGCACTTCTTCTAACTCGTCCGCCGGCTCGGACGTTGGGCGGGCCTTCGGCTCAGGGATTTCTAGTGTCTCGAGCGAGAGCACTGGTCCCCCGGTGGAAGTCATGTAGCACTTCTGGGCTGTTTCCTGGCTTCCCCTGACTTCTCCTACTCCCGACCGAGTGGGGAACTTCATTTTCAAATGGTATGCCGAGGGGACAGCTTCCAGGGCGGCTAGACCGGGTCGGCCTAGAATAACATTATATGCTGCCGGGACGTCGACGACCATGAAGTCCATCAGCTCGGTCCGGGTAGTAGGGGTGCTTCCCGCAGTAACGTCTAGGGTTATCACCCCTTCGACGGTTACCGGGACCCCCGTGAACCCGTGGAGTGTGTAACCGGCCGGCTTGAGACGGTCTCGGGACAGCTGCAGGCCTCGGAAGGCCGAGAGGAAGAGGATATTAACCGAACTTCCATTGTCTACTAAAATCCTCTGCACCTTGAAGTTGGCCATGCGGAGGTCAATGACGAGGGCATCGCAGTGTGGGGTTCGGACCCCTTCGAGGTCGGCATCGGAGAAAGACACAGGGACGCCGAGACCTTTTGGGGGAGGGGCACTGTGGACCGAGTTGACCTCTCAGATGAAGGCCTTCCGGGAGGAATTAGAGGAGCCCCCCATGGGGCCTCCGTGGATCAGGTGCAGAACCCGTTCTTCCTCGAACTCGGGTGTCTCCTCGCGCCGCTCGGTGCGCTTGTTAGCCCCCCGAGGCGGAGGAGAGTTGCGATCCGTCCGATCGTTAGCCTTCACGAATTTGGCCAACTACCCCCTCCGAATGAGGGCTTCAATCTCATCTCTCAGAGCCCGGCAATCATTCGTGTCGTGGCCGTGGTCTCGGTGGTAACGACACCACTTATCTTTATTCCTCCTCTTCGCTGGGGTGTGCATCCTCGGAGCCGGAGGGATGACCCCCTCCTTCTCCACCTCCATTAGGATAGTAGAGACATTAGTAGTGAGGGGAGTGAACTTCTCGAACCTGGGGGGAGGGCGGCGCTGACCGCCAATGTCCTTCTGAGCTTTCTTGGACCCCTCTTCCCCCGTCGCCTTCCTCTTCGACCCTGCGGAGGGCCCTCCGAAGCTCAGAAGGGCTTCAGCCTCCTCTGCCCGGATGTACTTCTCGCACCTCAGGAGGAGGTCGGCGAAGTCATGCGGGGGCTTCTTGGCTAGGGATGATCGGAGGTTGGCGTTAAGGACGTTCGACTGGAACGCCACGGTGGCCACGGACTGGTCTAAGGAGGCGATAGACCTGACCTCTGCGGTGAATCTCTTCACATAGTCCCGCAGCTTCTCTTCCCTTTCCTGCCGTAGGTTCAGTAGGGAAAGACTTGTCTTCTCGGCCCGCCTGCTACTCACGAAGTGAGTAATGAACATCGTCTCGAACTGCTCGAATGAGAAGATGGATGAGGGGGCGAGCCTGGAATACCATTCCCGAGCCGACCCCCTGAGGGTGGCAGGGAAGGTCCTACAGAGCACCGCGTCGGAAGCTTGATGGATCAGCATCAGGGTCTTGAAGCTTTCGACGTGATCGACCGGGTCGGATTCCCCTGAGTATGTTTCAAACTGAGGCGGTTTGAAACTCCTCGGTATGTGGGCCTCCATGATCGACCGTGAGAAGGGGGGTCGGCTGGGACGGAAGGTTCCTGCTAGGGACTCCTCCTCCCTGTCCATGCGGCCGATCCGCCTTTCCACTTCGTGGATACGGCGGATGAGGGCGTCGTCCCTTCGCTGGTAATCGTATGATCCCCCGGACTCCTCTTCATAGGAGGGGGAGCGCGGACTCTGGCGCCGGTAGTCCTGGGATCGGCGAGGACTATATTGCTGCCGCCGGCGGCTGGGAGCCGGGGAAGGACTTCGGGTTCGGCGGCGAGGACTGGGGTCCCTGGGGGGCGTCGGAGCCCTCTGAGCATCCTGGTCGTTCTGCCGAAGGTTGAGAGCCTGCAGAACGGTCTCCTGAAATTGGAGGAATTTGGCCCGACTGATAGGCACCTCTCGGTCCCTCGGATGATGCCGATCCCCGGGGGAATGTGGCCTCCTCCTTCGGCGCTCGGGAGACACCGCTCGGCCTCTGCGGTCTGGGGACCTTCTGCCGTCTCGGCGACGAGGGGACCGCTCACCCTGACGCTGGCGGGAGGCTCCCTCTCGGGCCCGCCTCTCGTCAAGGTGGGTGCGGAGGTCGTCGTCCTTCTGGCGGTTCAGGAGGGTGATGCGGAGGTCGGGATGATGAGAAGCCATTGAGTCCGAGGACCCATTATGGGCCGAAACATGCTCCGGATTGATTGGCTGCTTCTGTTTCCGAGCATTATGGCCGGAAGGGCCATTGTTGGGTTGCTGCTTGGGATGAGGAGGTGGGACCTGCTGGGCCGGTGGAGGAAGATCGGACTGTGGAATAGGGTTGACAGGGACTTCCTCCGTAGGGTCGGTGGTGTTGGCCACACGGTTCGACCCTCTAGATCTGACCTTCTTCGGAGGCATTGCTGCGGAGGACGACGAGGAAGTAGCTGAGGCTGTTCGTGTGGCCCTTCCCACAGACGGCGCCAATTTGTTACCGCTGATTTCGGTGTGGGGGTAAACAGATAGAATTTGTGAGTCCGACAAGAACCTGAACAGTTGACTCCGCCTTCTTGCTCCTGCTGCGACCTGCAAGGAAGTGCGAAACACGGGGGTTGGTTCCGGCGACGCACCCTCCGACGCTCTTGTCAGTAATCAGGAAAGATTAAGAAAAGAGCTTAAGTGATGAAAAAAGTGATCAACCTGGTCACGGTGGCAGAGGGGTTGTATTTATAGTCGCCTTTGGAACGGTTAGGGGCCTGATTTTCTGCCTAACAGCCAGGAGGAAAATCCTCCTATTCTGTTCTGGGAAATTAGCCCCTGATTCCCTGGTGGGAGTCAATCAGGCCTGTTGATTTGATCTAGTCAAATCAATGGCCCTGATTCTCCTCTTGGTGAACTGGGCTTGTATCGGGTCGGGACCCGTGCCCAGTTAAAGTGGATGCGTTCGCGGGTTGCTGGTTCTGTGAGAAGGAGACCCAATACCCGTTTTGGATCCACTTGTATGTGAAATTACCTTTTTACCCCCGAGCATCAAGATTCGTGCCCAATCTGAACGGTTCCGATTTAGCCCCATTTTTAGCCATATCAGTAAACATTACATGACTAAGGTTTCAATCTGCCCAAAATGAATTTAGCTACACATGATCCAACTTTTATTGATTAACAAATTTGGATACATGATTCTAATAATTTAAACAACTCAAGAACAAAAATTAGAGAGAAGAAGTAACACTGATTTTGTATGATGATCAGCTTGAAACCAATTTGCTCTCCTCCTCTTCAAGATGTACTCGCTCTCTCCTCCGGTCTCTCCTTCGGTCTCTCTTGGCACTTGATCTCCCTTCCGTCTCTGTTCCCCTTGACTGTGTATTCCCCCCTTTTTATAGCTTCTTTTACTCCTATCTGCAAATCTCAAGTTCCAGATTTCAATCTCTTCAAATATCGGATATGGGTTGAGTCAAATCTTCTTCATTAACTGCCAGACCAGATCTCTAGCTTGATTTTTGGGAAGTTGTTATTTGCAGTTATACAATATTTGTTTCCTGGATTTTGACAGCTCACTATGATTTGTTTTGCAGGTTTGGATGAGGGTGTATCTCAACTGTGCTTATCTCTAGCTCCCGTTCAGATTCTCTCTTTTTGCTCTCCTTCTTGGCTTGTAGTTTTGATGTGTAGTGAAGAAGGATTTTTGTGCAGTCTCCATGTAGCTTGTGCATGTTCAATAATTGCTATAGTATCAGTCGACTGTTTAATGATTGCTTGTGACTGGGTTGTATTTGTTCAGCTGATACTATAGTCTCACAGAACTAGAGCACCAGTTTAGTCGACTGTTGAATAGGAGTCAGTCGGCTGTTCTGTGATCTTTGGAAACTCAAACCAGTCAGTTCAGTCGATTGTCGTTAAGGAGTCAGTCAACTGTTCTGCGAACTTTGGAAACTCAAACCAGTCAGTTCAGTTGACTGTCGTTAAGGAGTCAGTCGACTATTCTGCGAATTTTGGAAACTCGAACCCAGTCAGTTCAGTTGACTGTCGTTAAGGAGTCAGTCGACTGTTCTGCGAACTTTGGAAACTCGAACCCAGTCAGTTCAGTCGACTGTCGTTAAGGAGTCAGTCGACTGTTCTGCGAACTCAAATGTTTTGATGCAAAATTAAGGTTCTTCATTCCAGTGTTCATCCTCACAGTGATGGATTAGTCTTGAGTAAATCTTGAATCCGCTTCATTTAGTTGCTTTTGGGCTGTTTCCTATGGAAAAGAGAAAAGAAGTATAAATTACCAAAGATAGAGAATTTAATTGTTTAATTGCAATCAGATTATTGATCCAAAATGTGGACATTAACAGATTTATCAGTTGCTACAAAAAACGGTTACGTTTTAGATTTCGTAGGGGACTATACAGGGCAATGTACTCGGGTATTCACAGAATCACAGAACTTGGTCGGTAAACTTGATTGGTAACTTGATCGGTAAACTTGATCGGTAACTTAATCAGTAATAGAATATTAACTTGATCGGTAACTTGATCGTTAAACTTAATCGGGAACTTGATCGGTAAATATGTAATACAGGAAACACAAGTCTCCTTCTGAGTACACGTTTCTGCAATATCCACCACTAGATCCTTTCCATTAAAACCCCGGCTTGATTATTTATTATTATTCTCAAACAGACATGTATAAGCATGAAATAGTGTCAAACTAACATGGTATAATCATTATCCGGTCTAGGGTAACAAATAAGCACGCATAGATGATAGATAGTCACATAAACGAGCAAAACAGTGTATGTTCATATTCAAGACAGCATGACAGTACAATACTAAAACAGTGATTTCCGTTACTACAGAAATCCAAATCTGAATCTGTCGGAGAATCTAGGAAATAGACTTTCACCCGAATCCAGAGAATACATATAAGTCATATAGTGTTTCAGAAAAACATGATTCAAAACTGATTTGAATCCAGAAAAAACGTTCAGCCAGAAATCAGGAAATCGTATTCAAAGTCAGAAAAACAGCATCAAAACACCTCAAATAAATCCAGGAAAAATCTGGGGTAATCCCCTATATGTCTAGTATCAGAATATAAAGTTTCATAATTTTCCGGTAAGAATAGTTTAGTCAACAAAAATCAGAAAATATCAATAAACAATAGTTTGGCAAATCTGGAATTCCCAATACTGCTGTACAAAAACTGTAATATCTTGCAAACCGTGAAACGAAATACAGATACGTCAAAGGGAGATCAAAATAGACAAAATAAGATAACTTTTATATTTCACAAAGATTTTTCATACAGTAAAAGGAACTAGGGTGAAAATACACTTCTTTACAGAACAGCGAGAAAAATTCAGCAAGTATAGTTTTTGTTCAAAAGCATGAAACGGTATGTAAATCTTATCAAATAAATCCACTAAAATTCTGGGTAATCCCTAATCAAGTTTAGAAGTACTGAAAAAATTTCAGATCAAAATAATATGTTTAGCACTAGTATAAAAATAGTTTATTCATCGAAATTCTCAAGAAACGAAATCTAAAAACTATATAACACCTCTGTAGTAAAATATCCATATCTCACTCATACGAAAACAAAATCGATCTTTGTCAAAAAATTTGGAAAGAAGACAGATATCTCTAAAATTCATGTCTAATACAAAAATTAAGAATTCTGACCTTAATATGGTCTAAAATACCAATCAAAACTGATCATCGACAAAATATAGATTTTCCTTAACGACAAAACCAGCATAAAACATACAAAACTTGTTCCAAACACAAACAAACATGGAATAGAGTCTACCAAGTGTCCAAACAACATAAAATAGGGTATATGATATGTCCACAACAATCATATCACATGGATCCAATCAAACACATAATTTTACATAATTATCTCACACATATGAATAAATCAAGAACGGTCAAATCCTAAGTTGTTTCATGTCAAATTGTGTCGTGAGTCAACTATGGTCATATAGCACTATAGAGACAAAACTCATCAAAGATAACACACACACGAGTTGTCTCTAGAACTCAACTACACTATAGGCGGTATTTATGACTTGTATTACACAAACAAAAAGAATACAAGTTACTTGCCTGCGAGAAGACGAAAACAGCGAAGCCAAAAGCAAGAATAACGAGAACGGATCCCAGGCATGAACTCAAACGAACGGATCACGAACCAATTACGAACACCCGATCACAATCACGATCACAACCACTAAGCCCAGATCTCGATGATCAAGAGGACGATCAAGAGATCCAACAGCTAGATCGAAGAGATCAAGATCAAGATCGGACGGCCAAGATCCACTAGATGATGATGATTGGCGGATCAAGATCTTTATGATCAAATCGATCGAACGGTCCAGAGCAGATTAGATGATCAAGATGAGATCGACGGCCCACGATCAAAGATGATCTATCCCACAGAAAAACAGAGCATGGAGGGGACTGCACTGCGACTAGGTGACGGGCGACTGCTGTCGTGGTGCGATTGGGGGCAGCGCCGGAGGGGTTGCCGGCAACGCTATCGTGCGGCGCTCGGAAGGAGCAGGATGACAGGGGGCACTGTTGCTAATCAGAGTGCTGGTGAGGGACGTCATGAGGCAGGGAGGCGTCGGCTTGCTGCTTTGCGACTGACTGTCATCGGAGGTGAGGCAACGCAGGGAAGCTGCGCTGCTGTTGCGTCCTCGGGAGAGGGCGAGTGCAGCGTCATTGTGGCGTCGCAACAGGAGGTAGGGCGACGACGAGGGCTGCACGGGACGAGGACAGGGAAAGGAAGAGCAGGGGAGTGATGGGTTCGGAGGGATGGTGGCGATGGAACAGTGGGGAAAAAATAGCGGCTGGGTTAATAGAATATTAGGGTTAAGGAGGTTTATATAGGTTTAGGGTAGATATACGGGTTTGGGCTTAGTAAACGGGTAGGCTTAATGGGTGTGGGTTTAGGTAGATATGAATCAGGGTATTGGGTAGGATAGCTTAGTGGGTTTTTGGGTATTTTAATAGAATATAGGGTTTAATAAAATCCAATTGGGGAAATAGGGTTTTAAAACTAATAAAAAAATAATTAACCAATAAAATGGTAGGGTTATATAGCAAAAATATATTTTGTACTACATTGTGGAAATAATTTGAAATAACTACTAATACAATTAGTAAAAAGAAATAGATCTTTAATAACCAGTCAAAATTAATAATAATAAGAAAAATAATAATAACAAAAAAAATGATAAAAATAATAATAGTAATAATAATAACATTAATTAGTAATAATAAGAGTAAAAATAACAAAATAAAAATTGTATTACAATATAAAAAATCATAGAAAAATAAAATTATTGATCGAAAACAGATTTTAATGGGAGATCCAATAATACATTTTAACAAAATAATTTGAAACTGAAAAAAATAATTTACATAAAATTTAAATACATAAAATACACAGAAAATATGGATTTGGGGAAACATGGGTTACAAGAATGCTTAACAACTCCAGAAACATTTGAGTTAGAATATGAAGAGATTTTGGAATGTGATCAAAATTTGGAAGATACACCACTCATTTCCCCTTCACCACAACAAATCGAGCTTAAACAACTCCCATCTAGTTGGAGGTATGCATTTTATGCCAAAACTCCACTTTTCCTATTATTATTAATGATTCTTTGAATAATTTTAAAGAGGAGAAGTTGTTGAGAGCTTTGAGAGAACATAAAATAACCTTGGAATGGAAAATTTCTGATGTAAAGGGGATTTTTCCTTCAATATGCATGCATAAAATTTGAACGGAGGATGATTTTAAACCTATAGTGCAGCCACAACGAAGATTAAATCCATTAATGCAAGAAGTGGTGCATAAGGAGGTCTTGAAGCTTTTAGATGCAGGTATAATTTATCCAATTTCAGATAGTGCATGGGTAAGTCCTATACATGTTGTGCCAAAAAAAGGAGGAATAACTGTAGTAAACAATGACAATAATGAGCTAATACCAACAAGAACAGTCACGGGATGGCGAGTATGCATAGATTATCGAAGACTAAACAATGCAACTAGAAAGGATCATTTCCACTACCCTTTATTGACCAAATGCTAGAAAGACTTGCAGGGCACTCATATTATTGTTTTCTTGATGGGTATTCGGGAAACAATCAAATCGCCATAGCACCAAAAGATCAAGAGAAAACAACTTTTACTTGCCCATATGGAACTTTTGCATATAGAAGGATGCCTTTTGGTCTTTGCAATGCACCCGCCACATTTCAACGCTGCATGATGTCAATTTTTTCGGATATGGTTGAGAAGTTTATTGAAACTTTTATGGATGATTTTTCAGTTTTTGGCTATTCATGTGATAATTGTTTATCTAACTTAGCTTTGGTTTTGCAGTGTTGCAATGAAACAAATTTGGTTTTGAATTGGGAGAAATGTCACTTTATGGTGGAAGAAGGGATTGTGCTAGGCCACAAATTTTCCTTTAAGGAAATTGAAGTGAATCGTGCTAAAATAGATGTCATTGAAAAACTACCTCCACCAACTAATGTCAAAGGAGTGAGAAGTTTCTTGGGTCATGCATGATTTTAGCGACGATTTATAAAAGATTTTTCTTTAATCACTAAACCTCTTTGCAATCTTTTGAATAAAGATACACCTTTTGATTTTTCTCATGATTACTTGCATGCTTTTGAAACATTAAAAAAGAAATTGATTTCAGCACCTATAATTATTGCACCAGGTTGGAATTTGCCTTTTAAATTAATGTATGATACTAGTGATGTGGCGATAGGTGCTGTTTTAGGGTAAAGAAAAAACAAAAATTTTCACACCATTTATTATGCAAGTAGAACTTTGACAGAAGTACAACTTAATTATGCTACTACTGAAAAAGAATTATTAGCTGTTGTATTTGCTTTTGACAAATTTCTATCTTATTTGATAGGTTCAAAGGTGGTTGTGTACACGGATCATTCAGCTCTCAAATACTTACTTGCAAAGAAGGAAGCCAAACCATGATTACTTCGCTAGATTTTACTTTTACAAGATTTTGATGTGGAAATCAAGGACAAGAAGGGTGTGGAAAATGTGGTGGCCGATCATTTATCTCGCATTGAGCCAAAAGATGAAAACAAATTGCAGGTTACGCAAATCAATAAAGAATTTTCAGATGAGTATTTAATGATGATACAAAGTCCTCCATGGTATGCCAATATAGTTAATTACTTGGTATAAAAAATTCTACCTCCTAAAATTACTTATCAACAAAAGAGGAAATTTTTCTCTGACTTGAAATATCATTTTTGGGAAGAACCTTTTTTTATTTCTCCATTGTGCAGATCAAGTAATAAGGAGATGTGTACCAGAAGAAATGGAAAGCATACTAAAAAATTGCCACACATTGGAAGTTGGTGGCCATTTTAGCGGAGCAAAAACAACAGCAAAAATTTTATAATCGGAATTTTATTGGCCCTTAATTTTTAAGGATGCTTTTAATTTTGTTAAATTATATGATCATTGTCAAAGGGTGGGAAATATTTCTAGGAAACATGAGATGCCCCTAAATAATATTTTAGTGATTGAATTATTTGATGTTTGGGGGATAGATTTTATGGGTCATTTTCCATCTTCATTTTCTAACAAATATATTTTGGTTCCTATAGATTATGTCTCCAAGTGGGTGGAAGTTGCTGCCTTACCAACCAATGATGCAAGAGTAGTGGTGAACTTCATTAGAAAAAATATCTTTTCAAGCTTTGGAGCTCCAAGGGCAATTATTAGCGATGGAGGGAAACATTTTTGTAACTGTCAATTTGATGCTTTACTCGTTAAGTATGGAATTACTCATCATGTGGCAACACCATATCACTCTCAAACAAGTGGTCAAGTGGAGGTTTCAAATAGAGAGTTGAAGCGTATACTTGAGAAGACAGTGAATATGTCACGAACAGATTGGGCAAGAAAATTAAATGATGCATTATGGGCATATAGGACGGCATTTATAACACCAACTGGAATGTCCCCATATAGATTGGTGTATGGTAAAACATGTCACTTACCGGTGGAACTTGAGCATCGCGCTTATTGGGCAATAAAGACACCTAATTTTGACATGAAAGATGCAGGTGAAAAGAGAATGTTGCAACTAAATGAGGTGGACTAGTTTCACAATGATGCTTATGAAAATGCCAAGATCTATAAAGAAAAGACCAAACGGTGGCACGATAAGTATATTTTGAGAAGAGAATTTAAGGAAGGGGAGAAGGTGTTGTTATTCAATTCAAAACTTAAACTTTTTATAGGAAAATTGCGATTTAGATGGTTGGGACCATTTGTTGTCACACGAATTTTTCCATATGGATCTATAAAAATTCATCATGAGAAAAAAGGAACATTCAAGGTCAATGGACAGCGGTTGAAGCCATACATGGATGGAGAAGTTGGCAAGGAAATCTTGTACATCAATAAGGCCAAACAATAGTGACAAATTGGAGAAAGTCTGGCTGAAGACTTTAAACTTAGCGCTTCTTGGGAGGCAACCCATATTTTCTTTTACTGCATTTAGATTTTCCTTTTCTTTTAGTTTACTTAAATTTAAAATTTTGAATTTATTTTATAGGATTGCATGAGTTTGGAAGTCGCCTAGCGGAGCTGTTTTCTACACCTACATTGATGGCTATTTTTGAGCAGGATATATCAGAATCTAGAAAAGTGTTTCAAAAAGCGATTGTACGTAATTGTCTTAGCTTTCCAGAACAAAAAGAATCAGGTCATTTGGCCATCTACATCTCCATATATCGCTGAAACATGGAAAATCTCGCATGCAAAATTTTAACACGAACCAGGGGAGAAATTTTGAAATTTTTGCACTCTTTTTGTTTTTCTTTTTTCTTTCCCATTAAGGACAATGTAATATTCAAGTTTGGGGGAAGGGGTACAAATTTATTTTTTATTTTATATAAAGGAAAAACAAAACAAAAGGGATTTCAATTGGGCTCACCATTACACTTTTGAGTTCTTTATTGTGCTAAAGCATTGAAATATTATTTTTTGGGATAGACAATTGCTTATAAAGCAAGATTAAGTATACTTATTTACTTTAGAATTATTGAATTTTAAAATTTCTTACACAATTGTGACAGTCATGTGATTATACATAAAAGAAAAATGTGATGTTTTTTCTTGTGATTATTCCCTTTGATCTAGTCCTAAACAAAGTTTAAGTAAATAGAGTGATAATGATCAAATAATTGAATGAATAAAGTTCTATCTATTCCAATATTTTGAGTTGCTTAGTAACTAGGGGTATTCATCACCAATGTTTACTTTTGCGTCAAACGACAACTTGAAATATGAGTATACAAAGCACTCTAAGTTTGTGACTTGTTGAGTAATCGGGTGAATTCATCACAAATATTTGTATTCACGTCAAAAGGCAAGTGACAACTTAGAGAAGAGCGGAACATTTTCACCAAAAAAAATCTAGTTTGCTACTCGGTTTGTAGTAGTGAGAAGGGGAAATCATAGATGAAGTTATTATATACTATAATTACATTAATTGCATGAAAAATATAATTGAGTGTGGAATTATGAATGAATAATTGCACTGGAGAAAGTGAATATGCTTGGTTTTACGTTATTTGCTTTTGTTTATATTCTAAATTGAAATTTTGATACTTGCATGATAAGATCTCTTAGTGTTATGAGTTGAGCCTATTATTGATTATTATTCCTTTATTCATGTTTTACTTTTTTCTCGAGGACACGCAATATTTTAAGTTTCGGGGTATTTGATGTGTCTAATCTTTATATAAATATTTGTACTCATTTACCCATAAAAATCGCTTGTATTCGTCTATTATGTTAATAAGTTATCTTATTTCCATAAATTTCAGTTAATTAATTATTTTTGATGCAAAAGGTGAATATGTTTGGTAAAAATCAACAAACAAAACAAACAGAATGATTTATTAATTTTTATTGTTTTGTTAAATTTTAAATTTTACAATTTGGCCACGTGAAAGCAAGATAAAAATTTTAATTTGCCAATAGAGCTGAAAGTGCAATAAACAAATTTTAAATGGTTTAATTGAGCTAATATAATTATTAGTTAGTTTAATTAATTTAAACTGATTAATTTTATTTTTATTTTTAAATCCTAATTTCTGATTTATTTTGTATGTGTGCAGCACGTGTTTCAAGAAAAAGAAAGAGAAGAAAAAGAAGCAAGAAATAAAGATGGAGTTAAATAAGGAAAGACATAAATACAGATGATGGGGTTTTCTGCAAAAATAAACCTTAAATCTCCCTTCCGCGCTCCTATAAATACAACTCAAAGAGAAGCAACAGGGGCATGCCATACGAAACACACAAAAGACAGCTGAGTTCCAATTAATCAATTTAAAAAAAATTAAGAGAGAAAGACGGGACAAAGAAGTAGCACAAAGACAGCGTGGGGCTTGACGTGACGTCAGCGAGCTCGAAACCCCAAGCGATGAAACAGAACAGGAAGGTGGGTTCTCTTGGCGCTCGGTTCTCAAAGATGAAGACAGAGAAGAAGCAAAGGTGCGGTGACGTGGCGTCGCTGACTCAGCGGCGCTGAGCTCGAGGCCAGAAAACGACACGAAAGAAACAAAGCAGCAGAGGAGCAGCTGACTTGGTGCGGTTCTTGAAGCAGGACTTGGGCACGTGGTGACGTGGCGGAACAAGAATCAAAACCTGAGACAGGACTCAATGCAACAAAGAAGAGAGAGAGAAAGAGAAGTGCTGATTTCGAGGCTTCGGTTTGCAATTTCTTATACAAAAACAGTTCTTTTTATATCTCTTTTCTTTCTCTAATTTTTATTATGCAATCCAAGAAAGTATTTGTTAATTGAAAATTTATTATGAACTAAATTTTAATTTTCTAGGGTTCCGATGTAGCCTAGTTTTGAGAACACAAATTTTTAATTCCATATTATTTTTCTATTTTTCCATGGTTGTGTGTTTGATTTTTGATCTTAATGCTTACAATTGGTTGACCGACTTTTGTATGATCTATTAAATAATGGAGAGACCGAACTGGTAATTTGTGATTTTGAATTTATAAAAGTAAACACCGTTACAAAAGCGAACCGCTGTTAATGTGACCGTTAAGAAATCCATAAATCTTAATGAATTTTCAATAAGTAATTTGTGCATGAAGTATAAAAAATAATTAGTTGAGAATATTTTTGATATTGTTTAAGAGAGAATATTGAATAATTTGGGATTTTTGGTCTACAACTTGGAAAAATAATCTTTTTATTCACATGGAGTTATAAATTGTGTGGGATTAACTAGGTGAAATCAAAAGCCCTAGAATTAATTTTGCAATTAATAAACAACAAAATTTCAGATTCCGCTCATTTTAATTAATTTAGTTATTTCTTTAGGTTAATTTAATTTAGTTGCTTTCTTTATTAAATTTCGATTTTCCAAATAATAATTCATCTAGTAAATTTTGGTACTCAATAAAATAATTAGTCCTTGTGGGTTCGAGACTCTTTTCAGTTATCTATACTACTTGTTGCGATTTTGTGCACTTGCAAAAATTCACATCTCCCGGACCCGTGAGGACCAGGTTCGGTTCCTGGTCCTGGTCCTGTTAAAAGATTTCTACCCATCCGGGTAGGAGCGGGAAAGGGAGCGGGAGCATGAGCCGCGAACAGAGAATTTAGAATAGAGGCGAGAATAATAAGGTAAGGGTTTTGGGTTTGAAAAAGGAGGAAGAAGGAGAGGGAGGAGGATAAGATATTTATTTTTTATGTTTATTTTTTGATTTTTTTAAACTGGTCTAGGTCCGGGTCCGGGGTCAGGTCTATTTTGAGCGGACTCAGACCCAAACCCGAAAGTACAACATGTCCTATTTTAGGACCCGTATTGTAACCTCTGTTCCCGTTTTTACGGATTTCCATTTCTTTTCTTTATTTTCCTTGTATTCTTGTATTTCAAATTCCGTATAAATTCTTTCCTTTGCATTTAGATTCTTTTTGAATCTCCTATTGAAACACATCCTAATATTTATTTAAAACTCAAATTCATATTCCAGACTATAATCTTGTTTTCTCTTCTTTTTATTTATTTATTTTGAAGCCCAAACTAAGTCATGTTTCCCTCATCATATAAATATTACTTTGATTAATTTGAATCCCAACTGTAATCCATACTATCATATTAATTTATTGATTATTTTAATTTCATACGAAGCCAAACCCAGCCCAAAATATGATTATCCTTGTTTATTAATGTAAGCCCAACTATTAAACCCAAACCCGCATTGGTGTACCCAAACCCGTTAACCCAATTTAAACTCACAAACACAATTTCCCCCATATCTCTCCAACCCCCCCTCACGTTCATCCCCAAATCTCCCAATTATCCCCACTAATCCTCCTATTTTTTCTCCTAACTGTCGCATTAATCCCAATGTTCCTCTCTCTCTCTCTCTCTCCCTCTCTCTCTCTCTCTCCTTCTTCTTAATCCACACAACAAACCCAACCTTCATCTCCCTCTTCTACTGTGCAAAACCCAACCCTTCACCTCCTTCTTCTACTGTGCAAACCCAGCCAAACCCTGACCCTCCATCTTCTCTCTCCCCGACTCTCTCTCTCCCCCTCTCTCCTCCTTTGTTTCTTCTGAAACCCGAACCTAACCCCGAGCTCCCCTTCTGCCCTCCATCACCCTCACCTCTCAACCCATCGCCGTTCAATTACCCCGATCACCTCCTTTACTCCCGATGCCTCCAGGCCTCCATCGCCATCCTTCGAAACCCCTCATCATCCTCGCACCCTCGAGCCCCTGGTCGCGCCGCTCGCCCCTGTGCTCCACCCTTGACCCCAGTGCCTCCTCCTTGCTGCACCCCGCCTGCTGTCGACTGCTGCCTTATGGCAGTTGCCGTCGATCACCGAAAACCTCCCTGACCTCCTGCCGCAGCTCGATCTCCATTGCCGAAGCCCACAGTAGCGTTGGTTGCAGCTCCTCCCGAACCCCTATCGACCACCTCGTTGCAGCCAGCCCCCCTGTTGCCTCCTGCCACAGCACAACAGGGACAACAACCCATCCTCCATTACTGACCTAGAGCGTCGTCCTGCAACCTTCCACCATCCCGCTCCTCACCCTCTTCCTTCTGTCTCCCTGTTGATGCCTCATCTCCGTTCACCCCCTGCCTCTCCCCCGTCGAGCCACCACCGAGCGATGCCTGCAACCTCCTTCTCCTACTGCTGCTTAACCACTGTGCCATCCTGAGCCTTTTTGTCGCCATCACTCTCATCTTGTCAGCTGCGCAACCACCAGTCGCAGCAGCCCCGACCTCTGCTCACGCACAGCGACACCCAATGACCAGAAGCCACCGCTACTGTGTTTCCTTGCCACAGTGCCACCCTGCCATTGCCGCAACTCCATAATCACTACCGCCTTCAACAATGCCTGCACCTTCCTTCTCCTTGTTGTTGCTCCCAGTTGCAACTACTGTCGAGCCACTCTCGACACACAGCCCTACCTCGACCCTGCACCGAAACCCACTCCCGAACTCCTGCCTTATTCACCATCGCCAGCGCCGCAGCACCCCTTGCTCATCCACTGCCCCGTAGTCGCCGACAGACCCCGCAACACCCCCATTACTGTCGAGCACTAACACCGCCTGCGACCCTCGCTGCCTTCGTCCATTGCAGCGCTAAGCCCGAAGTTCCCTACTATCGTATGTGTCACCGCCTCTTGCTGTGTTGCTGCTGCCCTTCCCTCTCTTCATCGCAGCTAACCATCGCAGCCACGAGGCCTTTGCTGTTCTGTACCATTGATGCACTCCACCGCAGTCGCCGTTGCTCGTTGTCATAGTGTGTTGCTATTGTTCTCGTTGCATGTCGTTGCTGTTCTTGCAGTGTTGCTGCTGTCCTTGGACGTGTTGCCATCGGGACTCTCATCCCGTTATTCTTTTACATTCGGAATCGTTGTCGTCTCTAAGGCAAGTACCTTTTACATCTTTATCGTTCTGTACAAGCATTTCATTTGAATCCCCGCATTTAGTAATTAGATCATCGTGTTTATATCCTTCATTCTTGTAGCATCTATGCTTCGTGATATTTCATATCTAGTTTAGTCGAATCAAATTATTTTGCCTCTATGATTTGATGCCATCAAAAGCGTCGTTTTTCATCCCCGCATTCATTACACAAACATAAAATTGAAACATATATGTATGAATGTCTACGTAGATAAATAAGTGATTGAATGAATTGAGAGTGGTATGTGATCGGATATTTGTATTCGAAATTAATATCGTAGAAATATGAACTTCATCATGTGAACAATACAAACCCCTTACTGATTTCGATATATAAATGCATGTTAAATTCTAGTTTTAAAACTATATGTTTGCAAGTAAGAATCGTTTTAAATGGAATCGGCAAGTTGCTGCCCTGCTGTCTGTTGTAACTTGTAGCCAGGTTTTGACCTAGTTGCAGTTTAAATCGATCAGAACTTTATAAATAAATGTCGTAGCTCTATGAATCTAGTTTCCAGAACATTTGATGGATTCAAAGTTATAGACAATGAGATATCATGTTTTTCGTACCGCTAGGTCTGCACATTCCAGCTTGTCACTTATAGTACATAATCATGTTTCACAATTTAGAATGTCATGTTAATAAGTGAATTAAGACTGGATATCAGACGGTTTTATAGATGTGAACTTGACTCTAGAATGCTATCCGTACACTAGACTAGTATAGAACCCAAGTTTCGACCCAATATAAGTTAAAACCAGCTAGATACATCTAAATAAAAGTCATAGACCTCTATGTTAGGAATCCAGAATACTTGACGGATTTGGAATCCGACTTACGGATATCCTAATTTCACCACTGTACTATCATGACTCCAGATTCACTGCTTGTTTATACATCGTCATGTTCTAATAATTCAATCAGTAGATTTGTTTAAGAATTTGAACCTGTAAACTATAGACACTTTTGTTGAATAGTCTTAGGAGTTAAACATAATTTTTTGTGAGAATTTAATAAAATTTATAGTTGAATTTCACGTAGTAAAATCCCGTGCTGAGTTGCTGCCTACACAGCAAACTCATAAAGAACTAGCTGGTAGACCATGTTTCTGTAGTTAAAATATAACATGTAAATATGCGTCGGAACTAGAAGGGATTCTAGTTTCTAGAACTCCTAACGGAACTAATTTCTTTTTCCTGTAGCAACGGAAAAGTGAGCTTTTGTACAACAACGTATTGCTGTCCAAAATTGTAACTTCATGTATTTGATTGTAAATATATTTATTTCCTGCATTTAATGAAATAAACTTTTTATCATGCATTGCATAGCCTTGATACTCCTTGATCTTTTCCTAATACAAGTTTTCATTGTCCCATGTTCATATTTAATAATTGTAAAAGAATAACAAGTCGGGGTAATAAGAGAATGACTTAGTAGTGGACGATATAGGAGATTGTACTCGGAAGGGGGCCTGTGTTTCCCGCGATAATGATACATGATTACAAGTTACATGGAACTAAGTATCACGTGGAACTAAGTGCCACGTCATGGGTGGCGGGGGCCACCTCTAGACTCTACGGGGGCCACCTCTAGACTCCATTACATGATTACACAATTACATGATTACATGATTACGCGTTCACAATTAAGTTACATGGAACTAAGTACCACGTAGAACTAAGTGCCACATCATGGGTGACGTGGCCACCTCTAGATTCCATTATATGAGTACATGATTCCCGAGTATTTGACCATGTATAATTCGCCACTAGAGTCTAAACATTAACATGCTTGTATGCACCTGAACCTGTGGTATAAGACGCAGGATTACATGCATTAGATAGGATTGATTAAATAAAGAGACTTAAGATTAACACTGAGCACATGCATATTCATGTTTACAAGTTACATGTCATGTTTACAAGCTATATGATTCCTGTTTACCAGTTTCATGATTTCCGTTTACATGTTACATGATTCCTTCTTACAAGTTACATGTTACATGTTTACAAGTTTACATTATTCCGGTGTACAAGTTACAAGATTCATGTTTACACGACATGTTTCCCGTTACATGATTCATTGTTCTCGATTGGTGATATTTTAAGACTTGTTCCACCTGTCACTTGCATTACACTTGATTATGATTACATTGCTAGTTCCTGTTTTTCCTTCTTGTTCTGTTCTTGTTTCTCCCTTGTTACATATATCACTTCTCGTTATCTTGGTTGTTCCATATTTGAATTGCCAGTTTTATTGCTTTCCCGGTTAAGCCTTGTTTCCTGTCCCTATTTTGCTTATACTACTTGGGCCTGTAACTTGCTCTAATGGGTACCATCTATCTTTCTTTTGAGTTAATGTTATACAGGTACAACGATGACATACTGAAGGAACTTGATGAACTACTTACTGGATTGTTTATTCTTGGACTTACTGTAAGTTCTTGTATCCAAGATATTGGTTATTGTATTATATTCTTGTTCCTGTGATTATTATTGTG
>CM030364.1:46943753-47151382 GCA_017893485.1 Hemerocallis citrina
TGAGGCAGATCACGATTGGACACGTGGAGCGTTTCTGGCCGTCCATCATGATCAGATCTGCGCGCATCGTGAGGCAGATCGCGATCTGGACACGTTGCGCGTTTCTGGCCGTCCATCATGATCAGATCTGCGCGCATCGTGAGGCAGATCACGATCGGGACACGTGGTGCGTTTCTGAGCGTCGATCGTGTCGCGACGCGAATTTTGAGACGATCGGACGGATCGTGTTGGTCGGTCACTTTTTTTCTCAATTTACAGCATCGGTACCTCGGCTCCTCGGTTCGGCACGTCCGACCCTTGGAGTCGACGCCACGTGGCGATGCCACGTGGCACTTTTTTTTTTTTTTTTTTTGCTTCGTCCCTGTTCTTCCGCTGCTTCTTCTTTCTTTTTCTTCTTCGCTCTTTCTCTTCTTCTTCGACTTCTTCACCCCTGCTTCAGCTCTCCTTCTTCGTTTCTCCTTCGACTCTCTTTTCTTCTTCTTCGTCATCGCGAGCTTGACAGTGGGAGGCTCCGGCGGGGTGATGAAGGAGATGTGCGACGGACGACCAAGCTCAATGTGACGAGGAAGTGGTGGAGCTTCGGCGGTTGCTCGCTGCGAGCTCGGCGACGAAGGTGGAGAGTTTGGTGAAGGGTTTGAGTTCGGAGTTCGTCGATTCAGTAGAGAGAAGCTCGGAGGTGGGACGTCGGAGCTTGATGCTTCGGCAGGTTCAATGGAGCTCCGCCAACGTCGCAGCTCGATGCTTCGGAGCTTCGACTGTGGTGGCTCGAGGAGTTGGAGCTTCGGTTTGATGGGTTCGGCTCGGCATGGAGAGTCGACGCTTCGGAGCTTGACGACGAGTGAGCTGCTCGGAGCGGCGCTGCGTTTGGAGTTGGGTTCGGCTCGACGACGAAGAGTATGGGCGAGCTTTGGCGAATGGCGATGAGTTCAGAGCTCGACTGTTTATGGTGAAGGTCGTTCGGCGACCTTGGTGAACGAGAGACGAAGGTCGTTTGGCGATAGAGGAGCTCGGCGAACGGGTGATGGGGTTGAGCTTGACACGGCGGTGAGCTTCGTGAAGAAGATGGGTTCGGCTCGACGACAGAGGGAGCTCGACGAGAGTGAGAGCACGAATGTGGTCGTCGGAGCTCGACCTCGCCATATTCCGAAGCTAGAGCTCGTGTGAAGTCGAGGTGAAGCTTCGAGCTCCGTCGATGGCTCGGCGATGGAGGCTCAACGACAGAGCATGAGCGCTGTCTTGGAGTTCGGAGGACGAGGTGTCAAGCTCAGTATGGCGAGCTCGACGTTGGCGATGGCGGTGTGGAGTTTTGTGGGCTCGGTGAACAGAGCTCGGTGGTGGAGCTTCGACGTCGGTGTTGCTCGGGAATCGAGCTCGGTGACGAAGCTTGTCAGTGTGGAGGTTCGACGTCGGAGGTTGAGGAAGAAGAAGATGGGTTTTCCTGATCTTCGGTTGGTTTTGCTGTGGCGGGAGTATGGAGAAGAAGGAGTGAGGAAGGGTTCGGGTTCGGTACCCTAACGGGTCCGACCCGACCTTTCTAATTTTTTTTTTCCCTCTCTCTCTCTCTTGTTGCTCGGCTAATGCATCTGGCTCGGCAGATCCGAGCACGGATTTTGAGGAGAATTTTTTTTCACTTTGCTGTTCGATAGGTCGGTAGCTCGGATTTGAGATCCGAGCTACGTGGCTCAATCTAAACGGTTGATCACGATCGCGGCGCGAATCACGAGACAAGAGGCACGAGTTTCGAGAAAACGTTATCTTGTCGTTTTGTGGAGACGTGGCGAGATCTGAGCCGTTCATCATGTTTTAGCACGAATTTTGAGATGATCCGACGGTGAGATGGGATCGGCCGAATTTTTCTCCATATACGAGGGTCGGTACCCCGGCACCTCGGCTCGGATCGGCACCTCGGATCGTTGGGGTCGGCAGCACTTCCGAGAAGAAAGAGGAAGGGGAGGAGAGGCATTTGGGTTCTCTCCTCTGCCTTGTTCTTTCGCATAGTGGAGAAGAGGAGAAGAGGAAGGGGAGGAGAGGCATCTGGGGTTCTCTCCTCTGCCTTGTTCTTCCGCACAGTGGAGAAGAGGAGAAGAGGAAGGGGAGGAGAGGCAATTGGGTTCTCTCCTCTGCCTTGTTCTTCCGCATAGTGGAGAAGAGGAGAAGAGGAAGGGGAGGAGAGGCATTTGGGTTCTCTCCTCTGCCTTGTTCTTTCGCATAGTGGAGAAGAGGAGAAGAGGAAGGGGAGGAGAGGCATCTGGGGTTCTCTCCTCTGCCTTGTTCTTCCGCACAGTGGAGAAGAGGAGAAGAGGAAGGGGAGGAGAGGCAATTGGGTTCTCTCCTCTGCCTTGTTCTTCTGCACAGTGGAGAAGAGGAGAAGAGGAATGGGAGGAGGAGAAGAATGAATGAGCTAAGAAGGATATGGGTCGGACTGTGGGTATCTGGTCCGACCCCGACCGTTAGCCTCTTGTTCTTTCTCCCTCTTCATCTGCTTGCTTCGTTCGGCGAATCCGAGCACGGATTTTGAGGAGAATTTTTTGCCATCCTGCAGTTCGGTAGTTCGGCAGCTCGGATTTGAGATCCGAGCTACGTGGCTCAATCTGGACGGTTGATCACGATCGTGGCGCGAATCACGAGACAGGAGGCACGAGTTTCGAGAAAACATTATCTTGTCGTTTTGTGGTGACGTGGCGCGATCTGATCCGTCCATCTTGCTTGAGTGCGAATTTGGAGATGATCTAACGGTGAGATCGGGTCGGCAGAATTTTTCTCTATATACGAGGGTCGGTACCTCGGCCGCTCGGCTCGGTGACTCCGTAGTTCACCCTCTGCCCGTAGTAGCTCGGAGAAGAGGAGAAGAGGAAGGGGAGGAGAGGCATTTGGGTTCTCTCCTCTGCCTTGTTCTCTCGCACAGTGGAGAAGCGGTGTTGGGAAGATCCTCGTAAGAGCCATGGGAAGACCGATTCTTTGAAGTAAGTGCAAGGAGCAACTCTAGGGGAGAGTTGTGCTCCGATCTCGTCGAGAAGAGCTATTTGAGAGACAAGTTTGAGGAGGAACTCTAGGAGAGTTGCTCTCCGATCTTGTGGAGAAGAGCTTCGCTTTGGAGGCGAGCGGAGCGAAGAGCTTGACTTGTAGAAGAGCCATCTGGAAG
Source organism: Hemerocallis citrina (assembly GCA_017893485.1). Classification (NCBI taxonomy): domain Eukaryota; kingdom Viridiplantae; phylum Streptophyta; class Magnoliopsida; order Asparagales; family Asphodelaceae; genus Hemerocallis; species Hemerocallis citrina. The sequence continues at coordinate 46,946,896 of CM030364.1, forward strand.
AGGAGTTTGAGGAGCAACTCTAGGAGAGAGTTTTAGCTCCGAACTCGTTTGAGAAGAGCTCCGTTTTGGAGGCGAGCGGAGTGAAGAGCTCGACTTGTAGAAGAGCTGTCTGGAAGAGGAGTTTGAGGAGCAACTCTAGGAGAGAGTTTTTAGCTCCGAACTCGTTTGAGAAGAGCTCCGCTTTGGAGGCGAGCGGAGGGGAGAGCTCGATTTGTAGAAGAGCCATCTGGAAGAGGAGTTTGAGGAGCAACTCTAGGAGAGAGTTTTAGCTCCGAACTCGTTTGAGAAGAGCTCCGCTTTGGAGGCGAGCGGAGTGAAGAGCTCGACTTGTTAGAAGAGCCGTCTGGAAGAGGAGTTTGAGGAGCAACTCCAGGAGAGAGTTTTTAGCTCCGAGCTCGTTGAGAAGAGCTCCGCTTTGGAGGCGAGCGGAGTGAAGAGCTCGACTTGTAGAAGAGCCATCTGGACGGTTGATCACGATCGTGGCGCGAATCACGAGACAAGAGGCACGAGTTTCGAGAAAACGTTATCTTGTCGTTTTGTGGTGACGTAGCGCGATCTGATCCGTCCATCACGCTTGGGTGCGAATTTTGAGATGATCTAACGGCGAAATCGGATCGGTAGAATTTTTGCCATATACGAGGGTCCGTACCCCGGCACCTCGGCTCGGAGGGTCAGTACCGTTGGCCGAGGTGCTGAGTTGTCTGTTTTGAAGGAAGTGTTCCTTGAAGATTCCGCCCCTCCGTGCTCAGTGGCTCGGCCGTTCGGCTGAGCTGTTCGGTAGCCCGGCTGTTCGGCTGAGCTGTTCGGTAGCTCGGCTGAGCAAGCAGGTGGCAGGCAACTTGGAAGATACGCGTGGCCGGATCTGGGCCGTTCATCATGGCGCGCATCACAAGGACGGGGTTCAGATCACGAGAAAACGTTATCTTGTCGTTTTGTGGGCGTGGCACGATCTGAACCGTCCGTCAGATTGTGTCGCGAATTTTGGAGAGATCCGACGGTGACTTCGCCTCGGGGTGATTTTTTGCCATATACGAGGGTCGGTACCCCGGCACCTCGGCTCGGAGGGTCAGTACCGTTGGCCAAGGTGCTGAGTTGTCTGTTTTGAAGGAAGTGTTCCTTGAAGATTCCGCCCCTCCGTGCTCAGTGGCTCGGCTGTTCGGCTGAGTTGTTCGGTAGCTCGGCCGTTCGGCTGAGCTGTTCGGTAGCTCGGATGTTCGGATGGCTCGAGCGTGAGGAGAAGCTCAGTGAGTTGATGAAGGGGATGGGTCGATGAAGCTCTGCTCCTCGGCTCGGGAGGATGGGTCAGCATATGGGAGAGGTGAGGGGCTCTGAAGTTGTCTCTATTCTGTTTGGTTTTGGAGATTTTTGAAGAGGAGCTCCACTCCTAGGAGAAGAGGTGCTAGGAAGAGGTGCTGGGAAGACCCATTCTCTGAAGTGAGTGCAAGGAGCAACTCCAGGGGAGGGTTGTGAGCTCCGAACTCGTAGAGAAGAGGTCCGCTTCGGAAGCGAGCGGAGTGAAGAGCTCGACTCTAGGAGAGAGCCATCTGGAAGACGAGTTTTGAGGAGCAAGTCTAGGAGAGAGTTGTGAGCTCCGAACTTGTTTGAGAAAAGGTCCGCTTTGGAGGCGAGCGGAGCGAAGAGCTCGGCTCTAGGGAAGAGCCACTTAGAGAGGGAGTGTGAGGAGCAACTCTAGGAGAGTGCCATTTGTGAGACGAGTCTGAGGAGCAACTTTGGGAGAAGAGTGGTGAGCTCCGAACTCGTTATTTAAGTGAGGGAATCAATGGTTGTGGGAGCAATTTCGAATGGCGAACCACTTCTAGGTCGCTTAACAGCGAACTTGCGAAGTAGAATCGAGCCAAGTGTTGGACTCCGAAACCATCGTTAGAGTTATTCAACGGTTGTGGGAGCAATTCCGAATGGCGAACCACTTCTAACCCGCTTAAGAGCAAGTTATTCGAAGCAGAATCGAACCAAGTGTTGGACTCCGGAACCATCGTTAGAAAAGTTCAACGGCTGTGGGAGCAATTCCGAATGGCGAACCACTTCTAACCTGCTTAAGAGCAAGTTATTCGAAGCAGAATCGAACCAAGTGTTGGACTCCGGAACCATCGTTAGAGTTATTCAACGGTTGTGGGAGCAATTCCGAATGGCGAACCACTTCTAACCCGCTTAAGAGCAAGTTATTCGAAGCAGAATCGAACCAAGTGTTGGACTCCGGAACCATCGGTAGAGTTGTTCATCGGTTGTGGGAGCAATTTCGAATGACGAACCACTTCTAACCCGCTGAAGAGCAGGTTATTTGAAGAGGAATCGAGCCAAGTGTTGGACTCCGAACCATTGGTGTTAAGGGTTAGTAAGTTGCGGGAGCATCCATGTAGAAGAAGCTGGACTCCGAACCCACCATTTAAGAGAGTCGTGACTCGGAGACATAGAGAAGCAAGAGCAATAATTTTCAATGAAAAGATGTAAAGTTTGATTGAAATAAACTAAGCGGCTGCTCCAATAGGGCGAGCCATTATTACATGCTGTTGGCCGAATTACAAGCATCGGCCTTATTGAAAATCAGAATCCTACTTCTACAATAAAGTGAGGACCTCTTGGGAGGAGCTGAGTCTTGAAGCTCGGCGGGCCTTTCTGTTCGTTTGGAAGAGGTGATGATCAGGGGAGGAGCTCGGCCCCCTCTTTTTGGACGAACTTGATCAGGTGCCCCCGCTGTATGAGTCTTCGATCTCCTCCTTGAGAGCCCGACAATCATCCGTGTCGTGGCCGTGGTCCCTGTGAAAGCGGCACCACTTATCCTTGTTCCTCTTCTTGCCAGGTGTATTCATTCTCGGAGGAGCACGGAGTAGCCCTTCCTTGTCCACCTCCATGAGAACTTCTGATATATTGGCAATGAGGGGGGTAAACTTCTCAAACCGGGGAGTCGGGCGGCGCTGGCCATTGCCGTCCTTCTGAAGCTTCTTAGCCTCTTCTTCTTCGGTCAGCTTTCGTTTCGTCCCTGAGGTAGACCCTCCGAAGCTTGGAAGGTAGGCGGCCTCTTCGGCACGAATGTACTTGTCACACCTGAGAAGGAGGTCGGCAAAGTTCTGTGGAGGCTTCTTAGCAAGAGAGGAGCGGAGGCTGGAATTGAAGACGTTGGATTGGAAGGCGGCTGTTGCGACGGATTGGTCGAGGGAGGCCATGGACCTGACCTCCGTAGTGAACCTCTTCACATAGTCTCTTAATTTCTCACCTTTCTCCTGTCTGAGTTGGAGGAGCGAGATGCTGGTCTTCTCCGTGCATCTGCTGCTCACGAAGTGGGTGATGAAGAGTGTTTCGAACTGCTCGAAGGAGAATATGGAAGACGGTGCGAGGCAGGAGTACCATTCCCGAGCCGAGCCTTTAAGAGTGGCAGGGAATGTCTTACACAGTAGGGCATCGGAAGCCTGGTGGATGAGCATGAGGGTCTTGAAGCTCTCAATGTGGTCAACGGGGTCAGTTTCCCCGGAGTAGGTTTCGAACTGTGGGGGCTTGAAACCCCACGGGATGGGAGCCTCCATGATGGTCCGGGAGAAGGGGGGTCGGCTCGGACGGATGGCCTTACCCCTTTCTTCTTCGACTCGGTCGATCCGGCCGATGCGCCTCTCCACTTCGTGGAGACGGTGGTAGAGGGCATCGTCCCTCCGGTGGTAGTCGAACGAGCCTCTGGACTCGTCTTCGTAGGAAGGGTAGCGAGGACTGTGGTGACGATGACCTTGGGAGCGGCGAGGGCTATGTGTACGCTGCCGGTGGTGTGGACTCTGGACCCGCGGGGGTGTAGGATCCCGTTGGGCATTGTTGTTATGAGGACGGAGGTTGAGAGCCTGTTGCACCATTGCTTGGAATTGTTGGAACTCGGCACGGGTGATGGGTGCCTCATTGTTCCTTGGGTGTCGCCGACTGGCGGGGGAATGATGTCTTCTTCTGTAGTGCTCGGGGGATTCCTTCCTCCCTCTTCGGGTAGGGGATCTTCTGTAATCTCGGTGGTGAGGGGACCGCTCACCCGAACGTTGTTGGCGGGAGGCTCCCTCTCGGGCCCGCTTTTCGTCCAGACGGTGGCGTAGGTCCTCTTCCTTCTGCCGATTTTGAGGATTGTGAGAGGCCATGGAATCCGTAGAGGCTTAGTGTATGGAGACGCGGTCTAGGTGGAGAGGTTGCTTCATGCGGGAGCCCCCCGCACCGGCATTCTGAGGACCGGTGGGACCCTTGGGGGGTTCCTGATTCTAAAGAGGAGGCTGATCTTGTTGAAGAGGGTCCTCCACTTGAGGCGGGGGTTGTCCCTGCTGCGGAGCGGGTTGGACGGGGACTACCTCTTGCTGATCGGCGGGGTTGGGCCCGCGGTTGGACCCTCTGGACCTGACTTTTCTCGGAGGCATGGCTGGAGAAGATCGGACCAACGGAAGGAGGGGCTGCTATTCGTATGGTTTTCCCACAGACGGCGCCAATCTGTTGCCGCTAAATTCGGTGTGGGGACAAGCAGATGAATTTGTGGATTCTTGGAAAACCTGAATAGCAAACACCTAACCTGTTCCGCCGGAGCTTGACCGTTGACTCCCGCCGTTCACCTGCAAGGAAGTGCGAGACACCGGGGTTGATCCCGACGACGCATCCTCCGACGCTCAAGTCAGTAACTAGAAATGATTATGAAAGAGCGTTTAACTTGGAAAAAAGATTGATTACCTCTTAATGGAGATGGGTAGGGGGTATTTATAGTCGCCGTTGGGATCAGATAAGGAATGTGATTCCTGTGATCTGATAAGGTATAAAATCCTTGTAATCAGATTAGGAATGTAATCCCTTAATTCCCGGTGAAAAGATAGATGTGAATCAGAGCCGTTGATTAGGATTAATCAGAAACCCTAATTCTATCTTTTCTGGACTGGGTGTGTTTCGGGTTGGGACCCGTACCCAGTTGAGGTGGATCCGTTCGCGGGTCATTAGATCTGTGAGAAGGAGACCCAGTACCCGTTTCGGACCCATTTGCATGTGAAATTACCGTTTTACCCCTGAGCTTTAAGATTCGTGTCTGATGTGAACGGTCCCGATTTAATCCTATTTTTGTCCATATCAATAACCAAACGGGTTTTGGAGTTTTGGAAAACAAAAAAAAGGAAAAAACAACAAACCAAACAGCATCCTATGAAAATTAAGTTCAAGATATTAAAAAATATATATTATATACACACAGTCACACACACACAACTTTTTCCTTCTATAAAAAAAAGAATAAATCTAGCAAATGACCATATTCAAAATATAGAAACTAGCATATACTCTTATTATTTTAAAAAAACTAAAAAAATACTCCAAATTTGGACGGAACTATTAAAATTCTCGTTAAGTGAACTCATATGCGTCACATGTGAAATATAAAATGATCTAAATACCCATGATAAAAATGTATTTTAGCAAATGCCCCCATGGTAATATCCCGCACGGATATTAACTCATAGAAATTACTATTTTATTATTATTTTATTATTATTTTATTATTATTCCAAAGTCGGACTATTTTGGCGATTTTTCGCCGGGTTGCCCACAAACAGTGCCTACGCACGTCTATCGGTCAGTGCGCATCCAAAGCGCATCAATTTGATAACGCAACTCTCCGAAGTAATAATAAAATTTATTTCACTATTATTTTCTAAATTAAATTATTTTTTGAGAATTTTATGAGGATTTTATAAGAAAATTTTTGTATACACATACATGTACACATACACATAATTGTATGGTACTTAGTATATTATACCTAGTATATAGTATGTACTTTAGGACAATATACTTATGCTTGTCATGGCTACTTAATTAGAGAATTAGGGTTTGATTAGAAGCTTTAAGGAGGGTTGTATGCATAAGATTAGAACTAAACCCTTCTAGAACCCTTATCCTTCCACCTCACTAACCTACACCATGCCCTCCCCCCCCCCCCCCCCCCCCCCCCCCCCCCCCCCCCCCCCCTAGAAGCATGGCCGGCTCCCCCTTTTTGGGGTTATTTTGTGCCATTGGGTGCACTTACCACTCCCATCTCCTTCTATAAATCCCCCCTCATTCTCTTCCTTCTCTCATTTTAGAAAAACAAAAGAAAGAAAGAAAGAAGGAAAGGAAAAGAAAGAGAGAACAAATAACTTGAGAGTTTTTTTTTTGTAGGTTAATAGAAGAAGTTCTAACAAGCTTAGGGGAAGGAGAAGGTAGCTAGCAAGTTCTTCCACCAAAGTTAGATAAGGTGGGGGTTTCTTCACTTTGATTCTTTGTTTGTTTGTTTGTTTGTTTGTTGTTTGTTGTTTGACTTCTTCTTCTACCTTCTTGTTTTGTTTTATTTTTTTTGGGTTGTTCTTATGGATGAGGGTGTGTATGTTGTAGTAAATAAAAGTAGTAAAGTAGTAGTAGTAACTATTAAATTTATAAAGATCATAGCTTTATTATTGAAGTTGTTGTTTGTATGTTATTGGACTAAAGAAATTCACATATTGCATAATGTTGGACATACAACCATGGTTGGTTGTAGGACTTGATTCACATAAGCATATGAACATTCATTTTACAACCATTGTGGGTTGTAGGACTCTTTATGAAACTTGGACTAATAAGAACATAAGTTCTAATAAAAAGATATTTCCTTGTAAACACTAGTTGTAGAATTAATTAAAAAGATCTTTCTTTTATTTTAATCACTAGTTGTAATTAACTAAAAAGATCTTTCTTTTATTTTTAATCACTAGTTGTAATTAATTAAAAAGATCTTTCTTTTATCACTAGTTGTAATTAATTAAAAAGATCTTTCTTTCATTTTTAATCACTAGTTGTAGTTAATTAAAAAGACCTTTCTTTTTATTTTAAGCACTAGTTGTAGCTAATTAAAAAGATCTTTTCTTTTATTCTAATCACTAGTTGTAGTTAATTAAAAAGATCTTCTCTTTTTATTTTGATCACTAGTTGTAGAAATGATAAAAAGATCTTCCTTTTCTTTTAATCACTAGTTGTAGTTAATTAAAGAGATCTTTCTTTTGTAAAGTAAAGTAAAAGAAATAAAAAATAAAAAAAATAATCTTTTCTTTATCACTAGTAATAAATAAGATTAGTAAGCAACTAAGTAGTAGTAAGCCAAAATAATAAGTAGTAGTATGTAATAAATGAAGTAGTAGTAGCATGTATGTAATTAATAAGGTAGTAGTATGTTTATGTCCATAAAGTAGTAGTAGTAATAGATAGTTGTATGTGGTGATTTTGTTGTGAATGAAGTAGTAGTAGTAGTAGATAATTGTGTGTTATGTTTTGATTAAAGTAGGAGTAGTAGTAGTAGTAAAATGTTGTAGGATTGCTTCTAAAAATATTTAGAAGCCATAATCCATCCTTAGTTAGTTGTAGGACTGCTTTTAAAAAATATCCTACCATGTTTACCATGCTTAGTTAGTTGTAACTTTGCTTCTAAAAATAATTAGAAGCCATATTCATGCTACTTATGTTGTAGGATCATTTCTAAAAATAGTTAGAAGCCATTTTTCATGCTACTAAGGTTGTAGGTTTCTTCTAAAAATATTTAGAAGCCATATCTATGCTTCAAGTGTTGTAGGATTTCTTCTAACAATAGTTAGAAGCCATTTTTTATGCTACTAAGGTTGTAGGATTTCTTCTAAAAATATTTAGAAGCCATATCTATGCTTCAAGTGTTGTAGGATTTCTTCTAAAAATAGTTAGAAGCCATTTTTCATGCTACTAAGGTTGTAGGATTTCTTCTAAAAATATTTAGAAGCCATATCTATGCTTCAAGTGTTGTAGGATTTCTTCTAAAAATAGTTAGAAGCCATTTTTCATGCTACTAAGGTTGTAGGATTTCTTCTAAAAATATTTAGAAGCCATATCTATGCTTCAAGTGTTGTAGGATTTCTTCTAAAAATAGTTAGAAGCCATTTTTCATGCTACTAAGGTTGTAGGATTTCTTCTAAAAATGTTAGGAGCCATATTCATGCTTAGTTAGTTGTAGGACTTTTGCCTACCATGATTCTATGCTTAATTAGTTGTAGGATGCTTTATAAAATTATCCCATCATGCTTTATGTTTAGGATGTTGTAGGACTTTTTGCTAAAAATATCCTACCATGATTCTATGCTTAATTAGTTGTAGGATGCTTTATAAAATTATCCCATCATGCTTTATGTTTAGGATGTTGTAGGACTTTCTCTAAAAATATCCTACTATGTTTTCATGCTTAGTTAATTGTAGGATCGCTTCTTTAATTACCTATCATGCTTAGAATGTTGTAGGATTCTTTTCCTATCATGCTTGGTAATGTTGTAGGATTCTATTCCTATCATGTTTTAGACTTAAAATGTTGTGGGAGGTGTTCTAAAAATATCCTATCATGCTTTTAGACTCAAAATGTTGTAGGATGTTTTCTAAAGAAGTTCTATCATGCTTATGTTTAGAAAATTGTAGGATTATTCTAAAACATATCCCATCATGCTCTATGTTTAATAAGGTTGTAGGTTTTCTTCCCAAAATATCCTACCATGTTTCATGCTTAGTTAGTTGTAGGATTGATTCAAAAAAAAATATCTAGCATGCTTAATGACGTTAGAATGTTGTGGGACAAATCCTAGGGTTTCCTACCATGCTTAGATTCATTTTATTTGTGCTTAGAATTGGTAGGATTCGCTCCTAAAGTTTTCTATCATGTTTAATAATTTATTTATGATTAGAATGTCGTAGGATTCATCCTAGGAATTTCCTACCATGTTTAATAGCTATTTATGCTTAATGAAGATTCATGCTAGATAAGTGGTAGAAGAATTGTATACCATGCTAGTTAATTGTAGGTAAGAGATATACCATGCTAGTTTTTAATTATAGGCAAGATCTATGTCATGCTAGCTTAATTGTAAGTAAGGTGTAGGTCATACTAGTTAGATTGTGAGTAGGTTGTATACCATGCTAAGTTATATGAACACTCATGTTTACATGGTACCCATGCTTAGATAAGTGTTTGTTCATGCTATGTTAGTAGATGACCATGACTTATGCTAAGTAAGTAGGTATCATGCTAATTATTAATCATGTTAAGTTAAGGATACCCATACTATGATGTTCATGCTTAGAGTAAAGAAACTACCCATGGCTAGTTGTAGTGATTTATGTTGGGTTCTATACCATGCTAGAGTAATACTTGCTTAGAATGTTGTAGGAGTAGTGTTAGAACTACCTACTATACTTTGGAGCATTGCTTGTTCATACTAGTTGGGTGGTGGTGGTTGGTTATGACAAGTAGTAGGTTTCCATGCTCAATTTGTAACCTACGATTGACTATAGTGGACTTATGTTTAAGGTCGTTAGTGATTTTCATGCTTGAGCTCAATGTAAGCATAAGAATTAATCACATTCATACATAGGAATATCATGGTGGTTGTGTTATATGATTGATTGTCGTAGGAAGCTGCTTGTAATTGTATGCCATACTTAAGGCGCTATAGGTTGAAGTAATAAGGATTGGGAAGACCACTAGTGATAGTTGGTCCGATAAAGGCCGTTAGGTCGCCTTCGGATCCTTCCTTAGTGGAATACCGACCATAGAATATTAGTAGATTCTTCTGTTGCTTCTAACAATAGAAGATTAAGTTCGTTAGTAAGCACGTTTGGTTGCTTTTAAGATTGATTACCTGTATGGTTGTTTGCACATGGTTGTGCTCGTACGTGGCTCGACTGGCCCGTACGTAGCCGTGGGTCTCATACGTAGCTTAGTTGGCGCGTATGTAGGTTGTTGTCTCGTACGCGGCTCGACTGGCCCGTGCGTAGCGGTCGGTCTCATACGCAGCTTATTTGGCTGGTATGTACGTGGTTATCTCCTACGAGGCCGCCTGGCTCGTAGGTAGTTATTGTTTCATACGTAGCTTAGTTGGCTCGTATGTGGTTATTACTCGTGTATAGCTTGTTAGCTAGTACACAGTTAGTTGTGCTCGTCTAGGGTGATGTTACCACCCTAAGGGCTATCGACCATCAAGACATATGTCCTTACCCTAAGGAACTGTGGAGGAGTCACTCCTTGTGTACCGTCGAATCTTAACCAGGGTAGGTTAGTCGAGGACCGGAATATAGACGGAATCCAAGTCTAGGAAAGCGGCGCGCATGTATATTCGCACGGCCAAAGTCTTGGATCAATGAGCCACGAACCGGATCCTGAGAGATTCTGGTAAGTCTAGGTTGAGCAGCCTAGTAGAGTTGTCTTGCGAAGCCTAATTTGAGGCCCAGCATGTTGTGTTTATAATATCGTCATCCCTAGGATTGTTCGAGTCAGGGACATCACTAGGATAGTGACTTACAAGGATCAGTTTATTTAAACACTTTTGCCGGGAGAGAGGAGTCAGTGGTAGGGGGCCCCTTACACTAACTCGTCCCTTGAGGCAGATCATAGGTGGTGTACTGGATTGTACCTTCCCGTCAAAGGGATACGTACGGTGCCGTCTCACAAGTTGAGGACACGGGTTGCGTATCTCGCGCTGTTAATTCCTGAGGTACCGTGGCTGGGGGTGCTGCAGGATGCATTGTGCAGTCCTGTGCTTGCTAGACCCCAGAGGGTGCCACAGGGTAGGCTTCGTGCTACCCTGCGCTTGCGAAACCCTATAGTTTGATTTTGTTGTGACGCCCGATACATTGGGTTCGTCTATTTGAGAGAGGTCCGGTTGGCCGGGTCGCAGTGGCGAATATAGACACCACTGGCGATATGCAACAGTGGCACATGACCACATCTGCAACCTCATTAGCCACATGTAGTTGTCGGGAACAGGTTGAGTACAATTAGAATGTGTCGCGCGGGTTCAATCCCTATATATGGAGAAACGGCTTGAGATAGAGTCGCATGTAGTATGGGCTTCATGTTGCTTTCGGAAACTTGCTGACATTAGAATAGGAAGCGTCCTAGTTCTATTTAAATATCGCATTAGAGTCTGGTCATAGCACTCACGTACACTTAAACTACACCATTGCTATATTTTGTATATTGTTTGGAAGATTCGCTGCTATATGATCAGCCTTTAAGCGTCAGTGAATACTGACGTCCCCACTTCCATAGGTACTGGATCACCGAAGTACAAAGGCGATATTCAGGAGGACTCAAGGCAAGGAAAGCAAGGAGACAGTATTAAGTTTAGTTCCGCTGCAAAATATGTATTGATTTTGTATTAGTTAAGAAGTACTCTGATGTAAGATGTGAAGGTTGTAACACTTAGAAATGTAAAGGCAATATTGTAACTCCATTGTAAAGTATTACAGTTGTACAGTATTCAGACTTGTAACACTTCGTGTATTGAATAAAAAGTTTTAAATTCTCCTGTTTTTCTGTGTATTGTGACTAATTGAAGAAAATGTCTTGACTCGTGTCACGGTTTCCCAGTATCGGAAATCGGGGCGCTACACCCATTCATAATGTGAAAACTAGGATATACCCCCCAATATTTAATTTTTTTTTATTATAGATATTTGGAATATTTTAGCAAATGCACTTATTCAAAATGCGGAAACTAGCATATATTTCTACTATTAAAAAAAAACTAAGAAATATAGTCAGTTTGGACGGAACAATTTTAGGGTTTTGAATACTATATAATATGTGTTTGTTATTTTGACAAAAAAAATATCAATGTCAGCATCAATATTTTATTTCCATATCTCAACTTGGGTATTGTTGAAGATGATGCACAACCTAGTGTGACAATATGTAATACCAAATTAACAAAGTTTGTGAATAATTCGTTAAATTCACAAATTATACATGAAGAAATAATTTGCCAAACAGATTCGCGAATTATTTGCAGGTTTGCATTTAATTCTCGCAGTTTGCGAATTATTCACGAAAATAATGAATTAAACGAATGTTTCCCGAATAATTCGCGAATTTAGCGAATTATACAAGAAATATTTATGAATTTATACATATTTTTACTTAGGTGGTGAGTATTAACTACTTAGATACATTAAATTTTGTATTTCTTTCTTCCTGAACTTTTGCCAAATTTTTTTCGAATTAGCCGAATTTTTATTGATTTTCGAATATTAAATCTTATCGAATTAATTATAAATGACGAATTTGTGACTATTGGTAATATACAAGCTACTGTTGAACCTATTGTGAATGAACATGATGAAAATGATGATGCACATACTAGAGTGAAACATGAGACCACACAAGCTGTTGTAATAGATGATGGTACACAAGCTAGTAATGATGCACAATAATCCGTTGTAATAGATAACAATTTTTGTATTTTTGGGGGTCAAAATTTCACGTTGAATCTTTTTCACTTACATTGTTATCATCAGCACAAGAAGAACATTGTTCAGACTGAGTAACAACACATAACACTCACATTTTTCACAACACGTAACACTGAAATAGTGGGGGTGTATGCTAGTTTCCGCATTTTGAGTGAGGGCATTTGTTAAAATATCTCTAATATCTTTTTTTTAAATAGTAGGGGTATATGCTAGTTTCCACATTCTGATTAGGGGCATTTGCTAAAATAAATTTTATCATGGGTATTTAGGTCACTTTACATATCACATGTGATGCACATGAGTTCAGTTAACCGGGATTTTAACGGTTCCATCCACACTGAGTGTATTTCTTAGTTTTTTAAAATAGTGGGGGTATATGCTAGTTTCCACATTTTGAATGGGGACATTTGTTAAATTATACCTAAAAATATTTGATAATGATAAAGTTAATCTATTCTATTCTAGTTATATATACCTCTAATACCTCTAATAGTATAATGTGTGAAGACCTTAGTGTCTTTTGTAAATCTACCAATGCGTGCATTGCATGTGTATAACTAATGTGAAGGAGATTTAACGTTCGAGTCCTCGCTACGTCAAAATTTTACTTTAATTTTTAAAATATATTAGATGTGCATCACACGTGTAAATTATTATCTATCTATCTATTCATCTATCTATAATATAATTTATAATAACTATTATAATGGAAGAGTTGGAGTTGTAATTCTACCTACTTACGTGCAACGCACGTGCAACTCCAACTTCCTATTATAGTCTTCACATTTATTTTTAAGAATATATAATCATATTGATTACGATATACATCGCACGTGTAAATCAGAGCTGTTACTTTATTTTTTTTTAATAATTAATACGTGAATAGCACATGTATATTACTAGTCTTAGTTAGTTGTAGGAGGCAAAATTTCCGTATTTTCCTTTTTACAAAATTTTTGAAATTCGTGTCTAATTCTCAGCTCTCCGATTGAGCATCTTTGTTATTTTTCTTCTTAAAAAAATCGCTGAAAATTGCGCAATTACTCTGTTGTCCTTGCAATTTTTTATATTTATGGAACTGCCATCAATTGTGAATATTTTATCCCAATTCGTGTTTCTCAGTTAGTTAGATCATCCACAGTCATTTACTATAATTGCCCAAGTGCCATATTTTGAGAAATGAACGTTTGCAGTCATTTGTTATTTTGCCATATTTTGACAAAATTGCTATAGGCACTTCTCAAATTTGAAAAACAAAATGATGATTATCAAATTATAGATCCGTCCCTTGTTTTTTTTAATAAATGAGATCAAACGAAACAAGTTGTTTCGTCTGACATTTTATTTTTGTTTTGTTTTTTTTAAATTTAATGATCTGACGGTACATATTGTACCGTCTCATTAAAAAAAATGAAGACTGAAAAATCTCAAGCGAGACATGTTGTTCCGTAAAAATAGCTTGGACGGGACAACATGTCCCGTCCAGCTCATTTCCCAGCTTTAGCCCATTTAATATAGGATTAGTGTATTAATTAGATAGATTAGTATATATTTTAATATTTAATTTACCTATTTTAATATCTAATTATTAGTTAATGAACTTAAACTTTTGTTAAAAAAAAAGGACGGAACAAGATGTTTCTTTTTAAATGTCTTTTTCAAATTATAGCAAACTACGACCGCAGTAAATTGCTCTTTCTTGCTAGTTGCTATTTTTTCATATTGCTAAAATAGCAAAAAAGATTGTGGATGCACTTATTAGTACCCTCCTTTCATTAGTTGTACAAGTAGGTGGTGTACGCATTTCCCTTCACTTGGTTTAATTATAGTGGTTATAACACTCTCTTTCAATTTTTCCCATGTAGTTTTACAGTAATTATTGCAACACGCTAACATTCCCAAGTATACTCATGAATATTCCTCAATTCGAATTAAGATTTAAGAGTGAATTAGTAATTCACATGTGCGGTACATTTTTTAATAAATATATATTTTTAAAATAAAAACTTCGACATAGTATGGTCTCGCCTCAAATCTGAAATTTTTTTTATATTAATTATATACAGATAATGCACAGATTTGTTTATTTACAAACGATAACCCAAACTCTTCTATTATAATATTAGTTTAGATTATATATTAGATATATTAGAGTGAGAGCGAATGGTAAGATCATTATTTCTTCTTCTTCATCATCTTTTTTTTTTTTTTTTTTTTTTTTTTTGATTTAACTGGGTATCCATCCCCCTCTATGGGTCAGACTAATCCCAGTCCCGTGGCTAGGTTTTGCGCAGGCCCATCTACAGCCCACGGCCACCGGCCACCAAAGTGTTTACCATAGGGTTCGAACCCAGGACCTTTGGAGGAGCACACTCCAAATCCCAACGCTCTTCTTCATCATCTTCTTCTTGTACTCTTAAAGTTGCTCACAAAAGAGATGGTCTTGGTACGGTATCTTCTCACTTTTATTATTATTATTATTATTACTATTATTATTATATTTTTCGTTTTCACAATTATTATGATTATTAATAATATTACAATGAGAAATCAACATTTTATAAAAAAAACATAATAGTACTGAGATTTTAATATTTTGTAATACGACAACTCGACTACGAAAAATAGTAATGAAAAAACTACAAATATTGGAATGCCGAAACAATAAACTACAATTATTGTTCGATCTAAAATGCTGCTATTTGTTCTCCATCAAGTCCGTTTGAGCATCCACAGTCGTTTGCTTTATTGCCATTTTTGCCATTTCTTTTCTACTGTAGCGCTCACAGTCGTTTGCTATTTTGCCATTTTTTGGCAAAAGCGCTACAGTAGATACGGAGAAATAACAATCGAAATAGCAATATGCATATTATAGCGGACGAAACATGATGTTTCGTTTGGATTATTTTATTATATTCTTAATTGATCGGACGAAACATGATGTTTCGTCCGAATTAAAATAAATAAAAAAAACGAATAAAATAACCTGATGTTTCGTCTGAATTTGAGACGAAACATGATGCTTCGTCCCAATCCAAATTTAAAAAAAATCTGTAAATTTTAATTTTTTTTTGCAATTATCTAAATTTATTTTGCAAATTTTTAAATTGTTTTTGCAAAAAAAAATTACAATTTGTTAAAAAAAATCTTTTTTGCAATTTTTTTTTACAAAAAAAATCCTTAAAATCCGGACGAAGCATGGTGCTTCGTCCAGGATGTGGGCATTTCGTTTGGAACTTTTTTTAATTTTTTAAATTGTTTTTGCAAATTTTTTAATTGTTTTTGCAAATATTATTTACGAACTATTTTTAAAATTTGTTTTTTGCAAATTTTTTTTTGCAAAAAAAAACCTTTATTTTTTTCCAATTTTTGGGACGAAACATCATGTTTCATGTTGCCGCTAAATTTGGTGTGGGGGCAAACAGATAGAATTTGTGAGTTCTTGGAAAACCTGAATAGCAAACACCTATCCTGTTCCGCCGGAGCTTGACCGTTGACTCCCGCCGTTCACCTGCAAGGAAGTGCGAGACACCGGGGTTGATCCCGGCGACGCACCCTCCGACGCTCAAGCCAGTAACCAGAAATGATTATGAAAGAGCGTTTAACTAGAAAAAGATTGATTATCTCTTAATGGAGATGGGTGTGGGGTATTTATAGTCGCCGTTAGGATCAGATAAGGAATGTGATTCCTGTGATCTGATAAGGCATAAAATCCTCCTCATCATATTAGGAATGTAATCCCTTATTCCCGGTGAAAAGATAGATGTGAATCAGAGCCGTTGATTAGGATTAATCAGAAACCCTAATTCTATCTTTTCTGGACTGGGTGTGTTTCGGGTTGGGACCCGTACCCAGTTGAGGTGGATCCGTTCGTGGGTTATTGGGTCGTGAAGAAAGACCCAGTTCCCATTTCAGACCCGTTAGTAGGTGAAATTACCGTTTTACCCCTGAGCTTTAAGATTCGTGTCCGATGTGAACGGTCCCGATTTAATCCTATTTTTAGCCATATCACGAGCCCCCCACTCCCGAAGACTGAGTTTGATCAGCCTTTGAGGAGTAGTTTTACTGTTCTAATGGCGTACGAGATTTTATCGGTGTTCTTAAGGGAGTTTGGAATCTTGCTCGGGGTGTAACGGTGTTATTATGGGCTTGTAAAATGCCCAAAAATATTCTCAGAATTTTCTGGATTTTTGGTGATTTTTCCAGATTTTTCTGAATTTTTGCTCATTTTTTTGAATTTTTTATTCATTTTCCGAATTAAATAATTAATTATCAAAAATATTAATTAATTATTCTAATTTAATAATTATTTTTCAGAATTTAAAATATTTTTTTCTGAATTAATAATTATTTTTAGAATTTTTAATTAATTTTTTTCGATTTTTAAATATTTTTTTCGGATTTTTTAAATAAAAAAAACAATTAAATAAATAAATAAATAATTTAAATATTACCTGGACACGTGGCAGATTTCTGGCCGTCCATCATGACCAGATGAGCACGCATCGTGAGGCAGATCGCGATTTGGGCACCTGGCGAGTTCTGACCGTCCATCATGATCAGATCTGCGCGCATCGTGAGGCAGATCGCGATCTGGACACGTGGCGCGTTTCTGGCCGTCCATCATGATCAGATCTGCGCGCATCGTGAGGCAGATCACGATCGGGACACGTGGCGCGTTTCCGAGCGTCGATCGTGTCGCGACGCGAATTTTGAGACGATCGGACGGATCGTGTTGGTCGGTTACTTTTTTCTCAATTTACAGCATCGGTACCTCGGCTCCTCGGTTCGGCATGTCCGATCCTTGGAGTCGACGCCACGTGGCGATGCCACGTGGCACACAATTTTTTTAATTTTTTTTAATTTTTTATTTTTTTCTTCTTCTTCTTCTTCTTCTTCTTCGCTGCTTCTCTTCTTCTACTCTTTGTCTCGTCCCGTTTTACTTCCTCATCTTCGAAGAACCTCGGCGAGAGAGAGGGTCTCAGCGACGGGGACAGCTTGCGATCGAGGAGACGAGCTCGGTGACGGAACGTAGCTCGGTTGAGGATGACGAGCTCGTTCCTGGTGAGCTCGGAGCTCGTTGGGAGAGTTCGTCTTCGGCTGTGGAGTTCGGCGGAGGAGACTGAGCACGGCGGTGGGTTGGCATTTTGACGAGCTCGGTGCTTCGGCGCTCGGCGAAGAGAAGAGGCGAGCTCGGAGTTGAAGGAGCTGTCGGTTCGATGGGTTCGACGAGGAGCATGGCGGAGCTTGGCTGTCGAAGGAGGAGAGCTCGATTGGAGCTCGGTGATGGCGAGGCGGAGCTCGATGTAGGTGATGCTTGCGGAGTAGGGAGTTCGTTAGAGCCATGGTGATGGGTTCTTGAGCTCGGCGAAGGTGGTTCGTGCTCGGAGCTCGGCGACTCCGTAGAGAGGAGCTCAGAGGCGGGACGTCGGAGCTCGATGCGTCGGTAAGTTCAATGGAGCTTCGGCAATTTCAATGGAGCTCTGCCAACGTCGGGGCTCGATGCTTCGGAGCTTCGATTGTGGTGGCTCGACGCAGTGGAGGTAGCACGGTTCGAGCTCGGCAATGGCAGAGAAGAGCTTTGGCGATGGGAGGCGAGCTCGACAGTGGACGTGGACAAGAGCTTCGACGAATAGCGGAGCTCTGTTTTGGAGGTGAGCTCGTGAAGGAGACGATGGGTTCGGCACCGTTGGAGCTCGGAGGTGAGCTTGGCAGGGTGGAGGAGCTCGGCGAAGTGGGTCGGTGCTTCGGTGCTGGACGAAGAGAAGGGGCGAGCTCGGAGTTGAAGGAGCTGTCGGTGCTGTGGGGCGCTTCGATGGCGAGCTCGGCGAAGTGGGTCGGTGCTTCGGTGCTCGACGAAGGGAAGAGGCGTGCTCGGAGAAGAAGGAGCTGTCGGTGCTGTGGGGAGCTTCAATGGCGAGCTCGGCGAAGTGGGTCGGTGCTTCGGTGCTCGACGAAGGGAAGAGGCGAGCTCGACGAAGAGAAGAGGCGAGGTCGAGCTTGCGACGAAGCGGAATTCGAAGCTTCGAAAGTTAGCTCGAGCTCGATAGAGGAAGGGTGGAGTTGTGAGCTCGGTAATGGAGCTCGGCATCGGAATGGAGCTTGGAGAGGTGATGGGTTCGGCACCGTTGAGAGCTTCGCTCGAGGGAGTCGAGCTCGGCTATAGGATCGGCAATGACGACGTGCTTGGCAGCGCTGAGCTGGTGATTGGAGAAGAGCTCGGCATGTTGGAGGCGTTGCCGTTGGAAGTTGTCGAAGGAGAGGTTGGGTTCCCTTTTGGTCAGTGAAGAAGAGTTGGGGGATTTCGTTTTGGCGGGAGATTGGAGAAGAGGAAGTTCGGGTCATGGGTTTGGTACCCTAACGGTCCGACCCGACCCTTTTTTTTTATTTTTTTTTTCTCTCTCTCTCCTCTGCTTCTTGTTCGGAAAATCTGAGCTCCTCGGATCTGCTTCTTGTTCGGCCAATCCGAGCACGGATTTTGAGGAGCATTTTTCTCCACTTTGCTGTTCGGTAGGTCGGTAGCTCGGATTTGAGATCCGAGCTACGTGGCTCAATCTGGACGGTCGATCACGATCGTGGCGCGAATTACGAGACAAGATGCACGAGTTTCGAGAAAACATTATCTTGTCGTTTTGTGGTGACGTGGCGCAATCTGAACCGCCCATCAGATTCTGTCACGAATTTTGGGGAGATCCGACGGTGACTTCGCCTCGGGATGATTTTTCTCCATATACGAGGGTCGGTACCTCGGCACCTCGGCTCGGATCGGCACCTCGGATCCCTGAGATTTTTCCTCTCTCTCTCTCCTCTGGTTCTTGTTCGGAAAATCTGAGCTCCTCGGATCTGCTTCTTGTTCGGCCAATCCGAGCACGGATTTTGAGGAGCATTTTTCTCCACTTTGCTGTTCGGTAGGTCGGTACCTCGGCACCTCGGATCGGATCGGCACCTCAGATCGGCAGCTCTTCTAAGAAGAAAGAGGAAGGGGAGGAGAGGCATTTGGGTTCTCTCCTCTGCCTTGTTCTTCCACACAGTGGAGAAGAAGAGAAGTGCTGGGTACTTTTTGGAGAGGTGAAGAGGAGAAGAGGAAGGGGAGGAGAGGCAACTGGGTTCTCTCCTCTGCCTTGTTCTTCCGCTCGGTGGAGAAGAGGAGAAGAGGAAGGGGAGGAGAGGCAACTGGGTTCTCTCCTCTGCCTTGTTCTTCCGCTCGGTGGAGAAGAGGAGAAGAGGAAGGGGAGGAGAGGCAATTGGGTTCTCTCCTCTGCCTTGTTCTTCCGCACAGTGGAGAAGAGGAGAAGTGTTGGGGAAGAAGGAGAAGAATGAAGGAGCTAAGAAGGGTATGGGTCGGACCGTGGGTATCGGATCCGACCCCGACCGTTAGCCTCTTTTTCTTTCTTCCTCTTCATCTGCTTGCTTTGTTCGGCGAATCCGAGCCCGGATTTCGAGGTACATTTTTCGCCGCTCCGAAGTGGGTCGGTGCTTCGGTGCTCGACGAAGGGAAGGGGCGAGCTCGGAGTTGAAGGAGCTGTCGGTGCTGTGGGGCGCTTCGATGGCGAGCTCGGCGAAGTGGGTTGGTGCTTCGGTGCTCGACGAAGGGAAGAGGTGTGCTCGGAGAAGAAGGAGCTGTCGGTGCTGTGGGGAGCTTCAATGGCGAGCTCGGCGAAGTGGGTCGGTGCTTCGGTGCTCGACGAAGGGAAGAGGCGAGCTCGACGAAGAGAAGAGGCGAGGTCGAGCTTGCGACGAAGCGGAATTCGAAGCTTCGAAAGTTAGCTCGAGCTCGATAGAGGAAGGGTGGAGTTGTGAGCTCGGTAATGGAGCTCGACATCGGAATGGAGCTTGGAGAGGTGATGGGTTCGGCACCGTTGAGAGCTTCGCTCGAGGGAGTCGAGCTCGGCTATAGGATCGGCAATGACGACGTGCTCGGCAGCGCTGAGCTGGTGATTGGAGAAGAGCTCGGCATGTTGGAGGCGTTGCCGTTGGAAGTTGTCGAAGGAGAGGTTGGGTTCCCTTTTGGTCAGTGAAGAAGAGTTGGGGGATTTCGTTTTGGCGGGAGATTGGAGAAGAGGAAGTTCGGGTCATGGGTTTGGTACCCTAACGGTCCGACCCGACCCTTTTTTTTAATTTTTTTTTTCTCTCTCTCTCCTCTGCTTCTTGTTCGGAAAATCTGAGCTCCTCGGATCTGCTTCTTGTTCGGCCAATCCGAGCACGGATTTTGAGGAGCATTTTTCTCCACTTTGCTGTTCGGTAGGTCGGTAGCTCGGATTTGAGATCCGAGCTACGTGGCTCAATCTGGACGGTCGATCACGATCGTGGCGCGAATTACGAGACAAGATGCACGAGTTTCGAGAAAACATTATTTTGTCGTTTTGTGGTGACGTGGCGCAATCTGAACCGCCCATCAGATTCTGTCGCGAATTTTGGGGAGATCCGACGGTGACTTCGCCTCGGGATGATTTTTCTCCATATACGAGGGTCGGTACCTCGGCACCTCGGCTCGGATCGGCACCTCGGATCCCTGAGATTTTTCCTCTCTCTCTCTCCTCTGGTTCTTGTTCGGAAAATCTGAGCTCCTCGGATCTGCTTCTTGTTCGGCCAATCCGAGCACGGATTTTGAGGAGCATTTTTCTCCACTTTGCTGTTCGGTAGGTCGGTACCTCGGCACCTCGGATCGGATCGGCACCTCAGATCGGCAGCTCTTCTAAGAAGAAAGAGGAAGGGGAGGAGAGGCATTTGGGTTCTCTCCTCTGCCTTGTTCTTCCGCACAGTGGAGAAGAAGAGAAGTGCTGGGTACTTTTTGGAGAGGTGAAGAGGAGAAGAGGAAGGGGAGGAGAGGCAACTGGGTTCTCTCCTCTGCCTTGTTCTTCCGCTCGGTGGAGAAGAGGAGAAGAGGAAGGGGAGGAGAGGCAACTGGGTTCTCTCCTCTGCCTTGTTCTTCCGCTCGGTGGAGAAGAGGAGAAGAGGAAGGGGAGGAGAGGCAATTGGGTTCTCTCCTCTGCCTTGTTCTTCCGCATAGTGGAGAAGAGGAGAAGTGTTGGGGAAGAAGGAGAAGAATGAAGGAGCTAAGAAGGGTATGGGTCGGACCGTGGGTATCGGATCCGACCCCGACCGTTAGCCTCTTTTTCTTTCTTCCTCTTCATCTGCTTGCTTTGTTCGGCGAATCCGAGCCCGGATTTCGAGGTACATTTTTCGCCGCTCCGCAGTTGGGTAGATTGGCAGATCCGAGCTGCACGGCTCAATCTGGACGGTTGATCACGATCGTGGTGCGAATCACGAGGATGGGGTTCAGATCACGAGAAAACGTTATCTTGTCGTTTTGTGGGCGTGGCGCAATCTGAACCGTCCATCAAATTCTGTCGCGAATTTTGGGGAGATCCGACGGTGACTTCGCCTCGGGATGATTTTTCTCCATATGCGAGGGTCGGTACCTCGGCACCTCGGCTCGGAGACTCAGTGGTTCACCCTCTGCCCGTAGTAGCTCGGTGTAGTGGAGCTCGGAGCTCGGAGTTCGGACGACTCGAGCTTGAGGAGAAGCTCGGTGAGTTGATGAAGGGGATGAGTCGGCATATGGAAGAGGTGATGCTCTGCTTGGTTTTTGGAGATTTTTGAAGAGGAGCTCCACTCCTAGGGGTGGAGAAGAGGTGCTAGGAAGATCCTCGTAAGAGCCATGGGAAGACCCATTCTTTGAAGTGAGCGCAAGGAGCAACTCTAAGAGAGTTTTAGCTCCGATCTCGTCGAGAAGAGCTATTTAAGAGACAAGTTTGAGGAGGAACTCCAGGAGAGAGTTGTGCTCCGAACTTGTGGAGAAGAGCTCCGCTTTGAAGGCGAGCGGAATGAAGAGCTCGATTTGTAGAAGAGCCATCTGGAAGAGGAGTTTGAGGAGCAACTCTAGGAGAGAGTTTTAGCTCCGAACTCATTTGAGAAGAGGTCCGCTTTGGAGGCGAGCAGAGTGAAGAGCTCGACTTGTAGAAGAGCCGTCTGGAAGAGGAGTTTGAGGAGCAACTCTAGGAGAGAGTTTCGCTCCGATCTCATCGAGAAGAGCTATTTCAGAGACAAGTTTGAGGAGGAACTCTAGGAGAAAGTTGTGCTCCGAACTTGTGGAGAAGAGCTCCGCTTTGGAGGTGAGCGGAGTGGGGAGCTCGATTTGTAGAAGAGCCATCTGGAAGAGGAGTTTGAGGAGCAACTCTAGGAGAGAGTTTTTGGCTCCGAACTCGTTGGGAAGAGCTCCGCTTTGGAGGCGAGCGGAGTGAAGAGCTCGACTTGTAGAAGAGCCATCTGGACGGTTGATCACGATCGTGGCGCGAATCACGAGGCAAGAGGCACGAGTTTCGAGAAAATATTATCTTGTCGTTTTGTGGTGGCGTGGCGCGATCTGATCCGTCCATCATGTTCTAGCGCATTTTTTGAGATGATCCAACGGTAGGATGGCTCGGCAGCATTTTTGCCATATGCGAGGGTCGGTACCCCGGCACCTCGGCTCGGAGGGTCAGTACCATTGGCCGAGGTGCTGAGTTGTCTGTTTTGAAGGAAGTGTTCTCTGAAGGTAGCTCCCTTCCGTGCCCAGTGGCTCGGCTGTTCGACTGAGCTGTTCGGTAGCTCGCCTGAACAGCCCGATGGCAGACAGCTCGGAAGAGACGCGTGGCTGGATCTAGGCCGTTGATCATGGCGTGCATCGCGAGGATGGGGTTCAGATCACGAGAAAACGTTATCTTGTCGTTTTGTGGGCGTGGCACGATCTGAACCGTCCGTCAGATTGTGTCGCGAATTTTGGAGAGATCCGACGGTGACTTCGCCTCGGGATGATTTTTCTCCATATACGAGGGTCGGTACCTCGGCACCTCGGCTCGGAGACTCAATGCTGTTGGCCGAGGCGCTAAGGCGTTTTGGAGGAAGTGTTCCTTGAAGATTCCGCCCCTCCGTGCTCAGTGGCTCGGCCGTTCGGCTGAGCTGTTCGGTAGCTCGGCTGTTCGGATGGCTCGAGCGTGAGGAGAAGCTCAGTGAGTTGATGAAGGGGATGGGTCGATGAAGCTCTGCTCCTCGGCTCGGGAGGATGGGTCAGCATATGGGAGAGGTGAGGGGCTCTGAAGTTGTCTCTATTCTGTTTGGTTTTGGAGATTTTTGAAGAGGAGCTCCACTCCTAGGAGAAGAGGTGCTAGGAAGAGGTGCTGGGAAGACCCATTCTCTGAAGTGAGTGCAAGGAGCAACTCCAGGGGAGGGTTGTGAGCTCCGAACTCGTAGAGAAGAGGTCCGCTTCG
Source organism: Hemerocallis citrina (assembly GCA_017893485.1). Classification (NCBI taxonomy): domain Eukaryota; kingdom Viridiplantae; phylum Streptophyta; class Magnoliopsida; order Asparagales; family Asphodelaceae; genus Hemerocallis; species Hemerocallis citrina. The sequence goes on from CM030364.1 coordinate 46,970,427, forward strand.
GAAGCGAGCGGAGTGAAGAGCTCGACTCTAGGAGAGAGCCATCTGGAAGACGAGTTTTGAGGAGCAAGTCTAGGAGAGAGTTGTGAGCTCCGAACTTGTTTGAGAAAAGGTCCGCTTTGGAGGCGAGCGGAGCGAAGAGCTCGGCTCTAGGGAAGAGCCACTTGGAGGGGGAGTGTGAGGAGCAACTCTAGGAGAGTGCCATTTGTGAGACGAGTCTGAGGAGCAACTCTGGGAGAAGAGTGGTGAGCTCCGAACTCGTTATTTAAGTGAGGGAATCAATGGTTGTGGGAGCAATTCCGAATGGCGAACCACTTCTAGGTCGCTTAACAGCGAACTTGCGAAGTAGAATCGAGCCAAGTGTTGGACTCCGAAACCATCGTTAGAGTTATTCAACGGTTGTGGGAGCAATTCCGAATGGCGAACCACTTCTAACCCGCTTAAGAGCAAGTTATTCGAAGCAGAATCGAACCAAGTGTTGGACTCCGGAACCATCGGTAGAAAAGTTCAACGGCTGTGGGAGCAATTCCGAATGGCGAACCACTTCTAACCTGCTTAAGAGCGAGTTATTCGAAGCAGAATCGAACCAGGACTCCGGAACCATCGTTAGAAAAGTTCAACGGCTGTGGGAGCAATTCCGAATGGCGAACCACTTCTAACCTGCTTAAGAGCAAGTTATTCGAAGCAGAATCGAACCAAGTGTTGGACTCCGGAACCATCGTTAGAGTTATTCAACGGTTGTGGGAGCAATTCCGAATGGCGAACCACTTCTAACTCGCTTAAGAGCAAGTTATTCGAAGCAGAATCGAACCAAGTGTTGGACTCCGGAACCATCGGTAGAGTTGTTCATCGGTTGTGGGAGCAATTTCGAATGGCGAACCACTTCTAACCCGCTGAAGAGCAGGTTATTTGAAGAGGAATCGAGCCAAGTGTTGGACTCCGAACCATTGGTGTTAAGGGTTAGTAAGTTGCGGGAGCAGCCATGTAGAAGAAGCTGGACTCCGAACCCACCATTTAAGAGAGTCGTGACTCGGAGACATAGAGAAGCAAGAGCAATAATTTTCAATGAAAAGATGTAAAGTTTTATTGAAATAAACTAAGCGGCTGCTCCAATAGGGCGAGCCATTATTACATGCTGCTGGCCGAATTACAAGCATCGGCCTTATTGAAAATCAGAATCCTACTTCTACAATAAAGTGAGGACCTCTTGGGAGGAGCTGAGTCTTGAAGCTCGGCGGGCCTTTCTGTTCGTTTGGACCTTTCTGTTCGTTTGGAAGAGGTGATGATCAGGGGAGGAGCTCGGCCCCCTCTTTTTGGACGAACTTGATCAGGTGCCCCCGCTGTATGAGTTCTTCGATCTCCTCCTTGAGAGCCCGACAATCATCCGTGTCGTGGCCGTGGTCCCTGTGAAAGCGGCACCACTTATCCTTGTTCCTCTTCTTGCCAGGTGTATTCATTCTCGGAGGAGCACGGAGTAGCCCTTCCTTGTCCACCTCCATGAGAACTTCTGATATATTGGCAATGAGGGGGGTAAACTTCTCAAACCGGGGAGTCGGGCGGCGCTGGCCATTGCCGTCCTTCTGAAGCTTCTTAGCCTCTTCTTCTTCGGTCAGCTTTCGTTTCGTCCCTGAGGTAGACCCTCCGAAGCTTGAAAGGTAGGCGGCCTCTTCGGCACGAATGTACTTGTCACACCTGAGAAGGAGGTCGGCAAAGTTCTGTGGAGGCTTCTTAGCAAGAGAGGAGCGGAGGCTGGAATTGAAGACGTTGGATTGGAAGGCGGCTGTTGCGACGGATTGGTCGAGGGAGGCCATGGACCTGACCTCCGCAGTGAACCTCTTCACATAGCCTCTTAATTTCTCACCTTTCTCCTGTCTGAGTTGGAGGAGCGAGATGCTGGTATTCTCCGTGCTTCTGCTGCTCACGAAGTGGGTGATGAAGAGTGTTTCGAACTGCTCGAAGGAGAATATGGAAGACGACGCCAGGCGGGAGTACCATTCCCGAGCCGAGCCTTTAAGAGTGGCAGGGAATGTCTTACACAGTAGGGCATCGGAAGCCTGGTGGATGAGCATGAGGGTTTTGAAGCTTTCGACATGGTCGACGGGATCTGAATCCCCTGAGTAGGTTTCGAACTGCGGGGGCTTGAAACCCCACGGGATGGGAGCCTCCATGATGGTCCAGGAGAAGGGGGGTCGGCTCGGACGGATGGCCTTACCCCTTTCTTCTTCGTCTCGGTCGATCTAGAGGGCATCGTCCCTCCGGTGGTAGTCGAACGAGCCTCTGGACTCGTCTTCGTAGGAAGGGGAGCGAGGACTGTGGCGACGATGACCTTGGGAGCGGCGAGGGCTATGAGTACGCTGCCGGTGGTGAGGACTCTGGACCCGCGGGGGTGTAGGACCCCGCTGGGCAATTTTGTTATGAGGACGGAGGTTGAGAGCCTGCAACACCGTTGTTTGAAATTGCTGGAACTCGGCACGAGTGATGGGTGCCTCATCGTTCATTGGGTGTCGCCGACCGGCGGGGGAATGATGTCTTCTTCTGTAATGCTCGGGGGACTCCCTCCTTTCCCTTCGGACAGGAGACCTTCTATAATCTCGGTGGTGAGGGGACCGCTCACCCGGACGTTGCTGGCGGGAGGCTCCCTCTCGGGCCCGCTTCTCGTCCAGACGGTGGCGTAGGTCCTCTTCCTTCTTCTGATTTTGGGGATTGTGAGAGGCCATGGAATCCGTAGAGGCGTTGTGTATGGAGGTGCGGTCCTGATTGAGTGGTTGCTTCATACGAGAGCCCCCCGCACCGGCATTCTGAGGACCGGTGGGAACCTTGGGGGGTTGCTGATTCTGAAGAGGAGGTTGATCTTGTTGAAGATGGTCCTCGGCCTGAAGCGGGGGTTGTCCCTGCTGCGGAGCGGGTTGGACGGGGACTACCTCTTGCTGATCAGCGGGGTTGAGCCCACGGTTGGACCCTCTGGATCTAACTTTCCTAGGAGGCATGGCTGGAGAGGAGCTAGTCGACGAGGAAGAGGCGGAGGCTATTCATATGGTTTTCCCACAGACGGCGCCAATCTGTTGCCGCTAAATTCGGTGTGGGGGCAAACAGATAGAATTTGTGAGTTCTTGGAAAACCTGAATAGCAAACACCTAACCTGTTTCGCCGGAGCTTGACCGTTGACTCCCGCCGTTCACCTGCAAGGAAGTGCGAGACACCGGGGTTGATCCCGGCGACGCACCCTCCGACGCTCAAGCCAGTAACCAGAAATGATTATGAAAGAGCGTTTAACTAGAAAAAGATTGATTACCTCTTAATGGAGATGGGTGTGGGGTATTTATAGTCGCCGTTAGGATCAGATAAAGAATGTGATTCCTGTGATCTGATAAGGCATAAAATTCTCGTCATCAGATTAGGAATGTAATCCCTTATTCCCGGTGAAAAGATAGATGCGAATCAGAGCCGTTGATTAGGATTAATCAGAAACCCTAATTCTATCTTTTCTGGACTGGGTGTGTTTCGGGTTGGGACCCGTACCCAGTTGAGGTGGATCCGTTCGTGGGTTATTGGGTCGTGAAGAAAGACCCAGTTCCCATTTCAGACCCGTTAGTAGGTGAAATTACCGTTTTACCCCTGAGCTTTAAGATTCGTGTCCGATGTGAACGGTCCCGATTTAATCCTATTTTTAGCCATATCATTTCGTTTCCGCCATTTTTTGCCAATCGACGACTGTGGATGCTCATCGAATTGGATTGCTAAAAAATGCATTTTGCCATTTTTTACCATCGAACGACTGTGGATGCTCTAAATTGTTGATATTTTTGCCTATCACAAACTCTGATTCTGTTTTGAATATACGTTGCAAACTCCGTAGTCTGCCCGATGATAGAATACTCTACGATCTAACGTTTCTTTTTATATTTTTTCCCAGGACTGAGTACGATTTAAGATGATTATGGCATCAACGGCAAACTTTTGCAAGTGGATTGCAAAGTGCAAAGATGGCAAACCACTAGACGTCTCCTTGAGTTACTTTGTGGTTCACTTGGAACAGTAAAGGTATGTATTAAATACAAAATAATAATTAGTAAGTACTATTTCAAAATGTAACTATAGTGGTGATATGTCAATTTTTTCTATTTGAAAGACAAGAAAGAGTACATCAATTTAAGTTCTACGGAATTGATAGCACAAAAATGTGATTTTTTTCCCGTACTGACTTGACTAAACTGACCCACTGTCAAAAATATTTACCGAACTGATTTAGTTTTGGACACATCAACATAAAAAGCTATTGACAATAACAGCATATGTTATTTTTATGTCGTTGTTGTCAATAGCAGCACTTGTATTTTTTTTTTCATTGCCGCTATTGAGAATAACGATATTAGTACATCTCGCATTCATTTAGAAGCTCTTTGACTTGAAAAAAAAATTGTAAGAGAAAATATCTCATAATTGATGCTGCTATTTCCATTAACGACATCATTATAATTGATGTCACTGTTGACAATTGCGTCATCAGTATAATCTTCAAAAATTTTCATTTTTCTCTCTCTTCTTCCTCATTGAGAGAGGCATAAGTGTAACTCTCTCTCTCACCAATCATGATCATCAGTCATCATCTCTTTCTCTCTCTCCCCAATCAAGATCGTCAGTCATCATCATCTCTCTCTCTCCGTTAATGAAGAAGAACAGAAGAAGGACAACAAGACAATTTTTTTTTTTTTTTGGTTTTTTTGTTTTTTGTTTTTTGTTTTTGTAAGATCATTCAGAATGATGTCATTTTTGAGAATAACGGCATCAGTTATAAGATATTTTTTCTTGTAATTTTTTTTTTCAAGTCATAGAACTGCTAAGTGAATACAAGATGTACTGATATCATTATTTTAAATAAATATTGGGAACATTTTGTTTTTACAGGTGCCACTATTGACAATAATGATATAAAAGTAACATATGCTGTTAGTGTCAATAATATTTTTTGCTGACATATTCAAAACTGGATGAGCTGGGTAACTATTTTCGAAAGTGGGTCAGTTTGGTCAATGTTTTTAAAAAGTGCCTCTGCGCGGTAAAAAATTATCAAAATGTCAATGCTTTGATACTGAGAGTAGAGCAAGATAAGAAAAAAAATGTTCTGTGTGTTAACTGGGTACATTTTCGCATGGTTTTCTTTATTAATCCTAAAAATCATTAAGAATATTTCTCCATAGCATATCCTTACTTCTGCATGAACACTCAGTTTCTAAATCAATAATACTCAAGTGTCTGTTAAGTCGTAGTTTGATGCACATGTACTTTGGTTATCTGATTGGAACTGCCTACCACCTCTTTAATGATTCCCTGCAGAAGACTATTGTTTTTAGGAAGAATTGATGTTTTAACACTAATTTATTCGAGTTCGTTGTTGAGTTTAGAGATAATAGATCCACTGACAAATAATTAAATAAGTAGATCAAACCAAGCACACAAAGGACACAAATTGTCCTGATTTGATTATGCCTAATCCGGAAGAAAAGTAAGAGAAATATTATTCAACTAGAGAACATACAAAGTATTACACTCACACCAGGAATCTATCTAACTCTCAAACATCACTAGAAGATAATCTAATGTTTACAATGGAGAACTCTTTCAATTGTTTTTTTTTTTTGAGGTAAAAGGTGGAATAAGGCCACCCTGTTTCATTAATAAGAAGTTAATAAAACAACCCCGGCGTACCGGGACAAAACAAAAGTACAACAACACAAAAACAAAAGTACAATGCAGGAAGAAAATGAAAGCAAACAAACATACACCCCCAACAAACCCTGGGGGGTGGGTCTAACTACTCAAACCTCCAGCAACCAGAGAGAACAGAGGGATGAAACAGTTGGCCTAGGCCCCGTCAGAACTGGTGTAGCCAGTCCCTCAGTCCATCGTCGGCCCGATCTCTATCTCCTCATCATCAAACTCCTCAACGTGGAAAACTCTGGCTATCCTTCCTCTAGCCCCTGTGGCCGCAGCTGTAGCCCAAAAAGAGATAAAATGCATGATGTGAGTCAGGTTACCAGAAATACTATTACATGAAGCACGAAAATAAAAATTATTTCTGTCAAGCCATAACACCCATGTTGTTGCTGCTATAGCGATGTACCACGCCTCCTTCATATCATGGCGGATCGTTGCAAATTTGGGGTCAATCCATAAGTCCTCATATACACAGGGGTAGACATCTGTTCCTAAGGCTCGGAGTACCTCAACCATAGTCGCCTTACTCCTTGGGCAATGAATGAAAAGGTGGTTAAGATCTTCCACGTGTACCTCGCAGAAACCACAGTTGGTCGCCACATGTGGTTGTCTTTTGGCAAGGTTTTGTCTTGTAAGTATGGCATTATTTAGCACTAGCCATAAGAAAACTCTGACTTTAAGGGGAGTTTTCGCCTTCCACAATACCTGTGCCCAGCTGGGTCTGCATCCTCGAAAGTGGATCCGATGATACAACGATCTTACCGAGAAATCTCCCTTGCTCTCGAGTCCCCAACGCTTTTGATCTGGGCCTTGTGTGCACCTTGTGTCTGCCCGTGTGATGTGTGCTTGCATGTCAAGCAATTGTTGGTGTAAATTTGGGGTGAGCGTTCCTCGTATCGCCGGACTCCAGCCGCCCCTCTTCCAACTTTCTGCTACGGAGATATTCGGTCTACTCGACCTATCATACAGCTCTGGGAACGTTTTCTTCAGGGTATGGGCTCCACATCATCTATCCCACCAGAATCTGGTGGACCGGCCATTGCCAATCGTCGACGTAACTGCCGAATTGAAGGGGCCGCTAGCCTTGGCCATTCCTTTCCAGAGTCGCGACACTTTTGCCCCTACTCGGAAGCCTAGGTTCCTCGTGCCTTTTCCCCTTAGATAAGGTTGAATGAAGTCCTGCCAACCTTCCCCGCTATTGTGGAATACCTTCCACCACCATTTACCCAGCAACGCAAGGTTCATATCTCTGAGGTCGATGATGCCTAGCCCGCCATGTATCTTCTTCATGCAAGCGATACTCCATTTGATGAGGTGGTACCCTCCTTTATCCGAATCTGCCCCCTTCCATAGGAATCGTTTTCGAATCCGGTCAATCCTCTGTATTACCCACCTTGGGAGCTCGAAGAATGACATGTAGTAGATTGGCAGGTTAGACAGTACTGAGTTGATGAGTACCACTTTGCCTCCGAGAGACAGCGATTTGCCTTTCTACCCAGACAGTCTGTCCTCCACCCGGTCAATGATAGGCAGCCAGTTTGCTTTAGCTAATTTCTCTGGTCTGAGTGGTAGCCCTAGGTATTTGACAGGGAAGCCACTCGTTGTACAGTTCAAAACAGTAGCGTGTTCCCCCGCTTCATCTTCAGAAAGGGAAATTGAAGTCAGCACACTCTTGTGAAAGTTAATCCAAAGGCCTGACCAGGCCTCAAAACAGTAAAGTGTCCCTTTAAAGCAGACAGTTTCTCGTCTGGACCCATTACCAAAGAGTAGGGTGTCATCTGCGTATTGCAAGATCGTACAGCCCTTAGTGGTTGCAGAACTGGCCACTGGCGTGATCCAACCTTTATCCTGGAAATTCTCCAACATAACCCTCAACACATCCGCTACGATTGTAAACAGTAGTGGTGACAGCGGATCCCCTTGTCTGAGACCCTTCCTGCAAGGGAACGGCTGCCCTGACCTACCATTCACAGATATGGCCGTCTTGCTAGTCTGCAAGCACTGCCTGATCCAGCTGATCCATTTATACCCGAAGCCCCTACCTCTGAGAGCTTCCAGCAAGCACTCCCAATCGACCGAGTCATAAGCTTTCTCAAAGTCCAGCTTAAGCAGAAAGCTCGTAGAGTTAGTCGTATGGTAGCGGTGGATAACTTGTTCTGCCGTTACCACACAATCTAGGATATTTCTACCCTTAATGACGCCCGATTGAGCTTTGCTGATAAGGCTGTCCATAATACCCCCCAGGCGGATAGCTAGGATTTTAGTAATAATCTTCGCCGAACAATTTATGAGGCTGATTGGCCTAAAATCGCCCACTTTCGCTGCCTCTTCCAAACCGTTTGGGAATCAGGACCACATCCACAAAATTAAACATTCCCAATCTGAGCTTGTTGTTAAAGAAGTCGTCCAGCAATGCCATGTAGTCCCCTTTGATTTCTTCCCAGAAAATTTGAAAGAACATCATTAAGAACCCATCTGGCCCTGGCGACTTGTCCGCTCCCATTTGACTGATAGCCTTTTTAACTTCCTCCTCCGAGAACGGAGCCTCCAGGCAGACTAGCGAAGGCGCTGAATCGGTCTGGTAAAACTGTCAGAAATCATTCCTGAGTGGGACCCGGAAGTCATTCTTCTTCCCCAAGAGGTCCTTGTAGTATCCTTGGAAGGCTGTGGAAATTAAATGTTCATCTTGTACCATTCCCGAACTTGTTTCTAAGAATAAAATGAGATTTGAACTTCGCCTTGCACTTGCCACTCGGTGGAAGAAGGCCGTGTTCACGTCTCCCTCTTTGAGCCACGAAATTCTAGATCTTTGTTGCCACTTTATTTCTTCTATCTTATACAGATTGGCAATATTCTCACGGAGCTCCAGGAGTCTATTTCTTTCCTCCTGTGATAGGTCTCTCGATTCCTCCAGTCTTTCAAGTTCATCAATTCCTTCCAACAAGGAGTCTTTTGCGCGCCAGATTGTCGAGAACCTCGATCGGTTCCATTTATGCAGGCAATTTCTTAACCTGCGAATTTTTTCACACCATCGGCCCGCAGCATCCGTGTCAGTCACTGGGAGCGCCCAGTTTTCCATAACCATGTGGTGAAACCCCTGAATCTCCAGCCATGCCTTTTCGAATCGGAATTTTCTGTGTCTTTTGGCTCCCTGAAGCCCAATGTCAAGAAGTATTGGCGTATGATCTGACGTTGGTCTAGGGATCGATCTAGCAGTTGCAAGGGGGAACTTAGCCTCCCAATCCATGGATACGAGAATCCTATCCAATTTAGCCATAATCGGAGAGGACTGCATGTTAGACCACGTAAATAGTCTATCATTAATAGGGATATCTATCAACTCAAGATCCGTTATCACCCGGTTGAACTCTGCTCTGTGCCCATCGCTGGAACCTCTACCCTTGTGTTCGAATGCAAATCGGGTAATATTGAAGTCCCCCCTACAATCTAGGCCCCCGGCCAACGGATAAGAATGTTGACAAGTTCTTGCCAGAAGGCGTCACGTTCTGACGCCACATTCGGCCCATAAACCACAGTGATAGTCTGCTTATACTGATCAGATCGACGTTCCAGTCTTGTGGTCAGGGAGAATGTACCATTATAAACCTCTGAACAGGTGAGCAGGTCCGAGTTGAAGCCAATGGCAATTCCCCCAGAGGCTCCCGCGGATGGGCGTAAAACCCATTCCTTGATTCTGTTCCCCCCTACTCTCTTGAGTTTTGTTCCGTGTATAAGTTTGGTCTCCTGAAGCCCAACCACCTCCGCCTTGGACTTCATGATTACGTCTCTCACCATATCCCTTTTACCCTTATCCCCTAGACCCCGGACATTCCAGAATAGTGTATTCATTGGGGAACTCTCTCAATTGTTCTTTACAATGAAGTACTCTTTATTGTCTATCAAAAAAGGCTATACAATAATATATAGAGATGTAGAGAAACCTGAGGTTGTAGTCTTGATAAATTAATCGTCCGATATATCATGAATAAAGAGACGCATGATAGGAGCTGGGCAATCTAACTAATACTCGAAACATATCAGTCCAAACCCGACTTGTTTGGAATCCTTCGTCGCCGACGGTCGACTGTTAGAAAATTGGTGTTTTAAACACCATTTTATGAACCAGTTCTGAAGAATTTTTTTATCAAGATCCACTATATATTAGTGAGAGTTCTTTATGGATTTTTATTCATCTTCATGAGTACATCAAAATCATATATTTACTTGCTCAAAACGGTTATGGTGTGAATGAAAAATTATCTCTCTAAGTGAGCTACTTGATGAGAAAATAAGGTTGAGAAACTTTAGTTCCATATCAGAAAAATATTGAGAATTAAAGGAGTATAGATAATAACCTCTGCCTTAGCTTGGTAAGAAAGCAAGCTAGAAGGCTCTCTCTTACGTTTGGCGGGGGGGGGGGGGGGGGGCAAATCTTGGACCGGGATTATGCCGCTTGTGTGCGCCCGCATGTCCTGTGGATACAAATGCCGAACCAACTTGAACCCCACCCCGTGTGGGGCTTCTTGTAACGAACGAAATGTTAGTCTGCCTTTATTTTTCATTCATTCACACATTGTCAAACCAACGAAACATTTTTGCCTGGTCTGTTAATTTTTCATTCATTCACCTGTGTCCCCAGAAAGCCTATAATTTGAGTCTTCTTCCTATCATCCTACACACTAAAAAATCTCCAATCAGAATTCCTCTCCTGTTCATCTTGGTTCTAGTGTTCTCTTGAATTGGTGATAGAGTTCTACGCTTCATTCAGTTCGAGAGTGTGACATGGTGCTAAAATTGACACTCCTCAACTGTTTTATCCTAGGAGACATACGCCACTGCATTCTTCTAGCACCGGGTGAGGTGGCGAATCTGTTTTAAGGACATTGTGTGAAACACAAGACTCACTTTGGTCTTTATTTTTGCTTACTTTATTTTCTCTATATATTTTCGTACCGTTTTCAACCTCCGCTTCTTATTTCTTTGTATTTGTGCTCTCGATCAAAGCATTTTCTTGCAAACTTATTTAACATTGACTGCCCTAGGGGGTGGTCAACTGCAATACGATCAACCCGAACAGAGATTTGTTATAGTCGACTACCCTTGGGGGCTGTTAACTGTCAAGTCTGACTTACTGTTGTTGCTTCTTCTTATAATGATGCTTCGACGTTCTCTTCTCACTTCATCTTCTTCTTTTCATCGAACTCAATAGTATGCAAGGCATAAAACTCAATAATCTCTACCTTGAATTGCATACGCGTGCTATCAACACTGTGTGGTCAAACTAATCTAGACTATTTCTGTAACGCCCCAAATTCGGAACATAGGTAATTCGTAGCATAACCAGGATCTTTACTTCAATTTCTTACAAAATATAAGGAATTTAAATTTTTTTTATTACAATATTATTCTTTACAATACACAGCAAATTTACATATAAAATACAACCTATATCATCAAAATCTTCAATCTTGCAATATCCCTTGACACCAAACTCATGTTCATGCCGCTCGCTAATCCGAGTCATGCAAAACTTGAGAATGGTGGACGCGTCAGTTGAATGCAATTGACGCAATGCTATAACAAAGCGATTCCTCAATTTAACAATCACAAACTTGAATGCAAAACAAAATGAAATGTGACTATCCTAGACATGTCAGTGTATATTATGAACCTAATGACTAATGCAAATACTTATACACACAATGCAACTCTAATGCGCACTTTTTCAAATTCTATGCCGCCCATACAACATAGGTTCGAGGGCAAGTCCTTATTGTTCTTCTCATTATAGGGTTCGATCCATCGCTATGCAATACCTAACCAATGAATGTACTCCAACGCGTAATCACGTACTAGTCGCACCCCCAGGATATTAGACCTTACCAGCATACCCGTAGCCCACGCATCATGGATTTGCCGGGTGTATCCTCAGCCACGAATCCTAGCAAGTCGATCTCCCGTAACTACGAACCTTACCGGCATACTCCTAGCCCACACCATGGATTTACCGGGCGTATCATCAGCCTCTAGAATCCACTTATCCAATTTTCATAAACTTCCAGATTATTCTTAACCTCTTGCATAAAAATCTCATTCATTTGTTTAACCCATTTTGTGGTCTTGTTCATCCTTTCTAATTAATTATTCTCAAAATAATTAGATAGTCCCTTCTCCCACTATAATGAAATTTAGATGAAACTTTACATTAATAAAATATTGAAACTTTATCTTAATAAAACCTTGATCAACATTAGTTCAAATTTCCTAAATCAATATTTCTTCTTAAATGCTTAGTCCATTCTCAATCTAATTAAAAATTAACTTCAAACCGAATTCATTTTAAATAATAAACTTCCTAGAATGAATCTAGATTAAACCAATTAAAATTTTACCCTTTAAACAAATCTAATTTGCAATTTAATTTAGTCCAAAATAAATCTTAAATTATTTATATATTCACCTTGAAATAACCTAATAATATACTAGATTAATTTCGAGTTAAAAACCCGTCCCTAAAGGAAAAAATAGAAGAAAATGAATTAATTAAAATCAACCCGAGCCCCTCAGGTTTCGAACCAGAGCACACCCAGTGCTTTAATGCACACGCTTGAACCAGGTTCTGAAACCTCTTAATTGTTCAGGAAACTTCCACGATTTATTATTGGTTTACTGTTCTCTATTTAAGTTATGAACATTTTCCAAAAATGATAAGAATCCCCCCAGGAGTCGAACTAGCAATCCCACTGGACACAACGCCCAAACCCGAACGCATTAACCAGGCTATCCAGCCTTAATATCTATCTATATTAGTAACACAAAATCTTTAAATCTGAATGCTCTGTTTAACATTCCGAATTAACAGATTTAGCCGAGACTTAATTTTTATAATTATTCTCACAATTACTACACAGCATGCAACGATTTCTAATAATTTCCAGAGAAGAACTTTACTTAATCTAGTGTGTTTCGATATAGATTTATACATATATCAATCTACTTTTATTTAATATGGAATCTAGCATACAATTCACATGTATAAATTGTCATACTCAAGGTTTAAATCCATGATAATAAATAAATCATACGAACAGTAATCATTCAATAGCTAGAATTTAGATAAAGCAATCACATATGACATTTTTACATGCATGAAATCTAATCACCATTTTACATGCTATTTAAACATAATCACTACTATATCAATTTAGATAAAATCTTGAGAAATTTCTACTCACATGCATTTCACATCTAATTTTAATCATCATATATATATTTACGACTAAGCATGAACAAATCTACCAAAGTATTAGGGAATATTGGAAACACCCACCTCTTTGATGAATTCCTAATACTAGAAATACCAAAGCTTCTTCCTCAACTCCAATAGCTCCTCACACACACAAAAAGAAAAGCCCAATCCTCTCACCTTTGTTTTGGCTTGCACTATTTGCAGATGGGGCAATTAGGGGTTATGATAACCACCCATAATCCCTCCAATAACTACCCCACTAACCAAACTAACTTAAAGCCCTTATACCAATTTAATTTCCCTCCCATTCTCAATTTGGCCGGTCAAAAATGTGGGGAAGAAGCATAGGTTCTAAATGGGTCTTATGTACATAAACTACACACTAGAATTTCATGAATTTTACTTTATATAATGACATATATTATCAAGTTTAATATGAATTAAAGTAAGCTAGTTTAATTAAAACTAGATCATGCGTTCGCACTTGGTAAATGAAAGAAAATATATATGTAACTCCAAGAGATTTTACAATTAACATTTGTACTATAAATGCTGGAGTCTTTTAGACTCTATCCGTTCACGTCAAAAAAAAACATTTGTACTATAAATACGGGCAATATTGCCCGTAGAAAACAAAATATTTAAAATAATTTTTTGGCGTGTGTTATACTTTCATTTTCCACCTTCAAATGAACTTGGTTCAATGGCTTCTTCAGCTTGTTGAATATACATACTACCTTTTTCTCCAATTAGCATGCCCCCTCAAGGGCACACCTTAGTAGGCATTAACACGGAAGCGCCGTCCTCCGCACGAACTCCACTTATCCCGAGGCACTCCATCTCTCGACGATATTCGAATATTGCGGTCTCGCTTCGATGATTTTAGTGGCAGCTGACTAAATGACGTTTTGGACATAGGTCATAAAAATACTTGGCCAAAATTTTTAGATCACACAAATCTTGGAGAGGTTGTACTAGACACATCTCTTTTCCTTCATCACCTTATGACGATCTTTCCCTTCATCGAAGATAGACCACAATGTTCGAATGTTGTTGAGAGGTGATGAGTGCCTTGGGGTAGGTGGAGTTCGTGTGGAGGGTGGCCTCTCCATTAACGCCTACTAGGGTGTGCCCTTGAGGGACCATACTAATTAGTGAGATAAGGTGTAAGATTGATTCACTAGTTGAATAAGCCATTGAACCGAGTTTGTTTACTAACGGTGAAAAAAAGAGTCTAAAGGTGATTAATCACGCAATGTTGATAGCATGCGTATGCAATCCAAGGTGGAGATTGTTGAGTGTATGTCTTACACACTTGGGTTCTATAAAAAGAGAAGACGGTGAAGGGAAAGAGGTCGAAGCGTCGATTGAGCGAGGTCAGAACAACAGCAACAACAAGTCTTCTAGTTGATTGTCGAATGCCCCCAAGGGCAGTCGACGAATTAGATGATTGAGTCGACAGTCCACTTTGGGCAGTCGACTGCCGACGGAGGGCAGCAGTATATTGGGCTGATTGAATCTTTTGGGTCTAACTTCTCCTCTAAGTTAAATCGTATGAATCCTATCGTGTGACTTCTTCTTCATGATATATCGGACGGCTATTGTAACAAGACTAAACTTAGGGTTTCTATAGATCTATATATATTGTAATCATCTTAATTAAGAGAGTAAGTATTTCATTGAGAGTTCTCCATTGTAACATCAGATTATTTTATAATGAGGCTTCAGAGATAGATAAGTTCTTGGTGAGAGTTTGTAATTCTTGTCTCTATTTGAATAATATCTTTCTTATTTTCCCCCGGATTAGGTTCGCCCAAATCGGGATAAATCTTTGCGTGCTTTGATCTACTTGTTTGGTTGTTCATCAGATCGGTTATCGCTTCTCTCTACTAAAAGTCCAACTTCACTGCACCAAATTCCTAACAGAACTCACCGGAACGGAAACTTCATTCATCTCCGTTCCAAGACCGTCGTGTCACCAAAGGTAGGTAAAACTAATTGGGGTTAGGGTTTCAATTTTATCTATTTTTTCCTTTATGGTTGTAATTATTTTTAGTGTTGGTGTAATCGATGAAAGAAAAGTAGTACAGAAGTAAGCAAATATTAGGGGACGAGGTGTCGGAACTTACTAGGGACGTGTCAATACGGCGAAATTGAAGAGCTTATGCTGAATTGTTGGCCATCGTTTTTTTAATGAGTTTTAGACCTAGAAATTTAATTGCCTTTAAATTTGTATATTTGTTATTTGGATAGAAGATATGATGATATTCACAACTTATAAGCATATCTAAACTGCTTGTGATATTCATTCTAAGTGGAAATAGAGGAGCTGCATGATATTTAATGAGTTGAGACTTGAGACTTGAGATATAGCATATATATCTCACTTGTTGGTTCAGCAGAGCTACAATTCAATGGTTTCAAGGATATGTACCATCTATGTATCAATCAAGAAATTGCAAAGGTACTACTACCATAGCTTTTTTTATCATCATTCATTCACAAGTATAATCAGTTCACCTATCTAGTCTTTTATTTGATTCCGCTATACACCCTTTATGTTTATCTAGTTGGTCAATTTTTGCAATGATATATTTTACCTATTACATAGTTTTGAGACGGGAGATCTAAACTTGCATTGCTATGCAGAGTTAAAATTGACTGCCGATTAGTCGCACAATCGGACCACATGAACTAACTAGAACGTTTCTTGAATGTTTTCGTAGCAGACGAAGAAATCGGTAATCAATATATGCATACACTTGTCATCCCCTCCCTAATAATTTCATGTGGAATCACTACAACATCATGCTAAATTTTACAGATCCTTGAAACAAACCTATACGCTAATAAATATTTTACACGTCAACAATTTTGCTTCAAGTCTCTGAATCATAAGATTATTCCTAGATTATACATATATTGGTCAGTTCACGGTGTTTGATCCTCGTCCCGCGCATGCACGGTGTTTCTTGCTAGTTTTCTTATTATGCACAGTATGTAACGAAATTTGTACAATCTTATTCATTATTTAGTGATGTATTTGAAAATTGACACTTGCTTAAAAATTAGCATTCACACTCCATGTTTTGGAGATAATAAGATCTAATTGAGGGTGGAACTAAATTTCTTAAAATAAGTTACTTGCATGTAGATAATTGCAATTTTCTCAAATAATGGAAATACCAGATACCATCGAAGTTATGAATTGACGAAGTAAGTTGGATAGTTTGTATTTCTTAAAATGCTCGTAGTTATATTTGTGATATAGTTACACGAATACTATTATGATAATCATCAGAATCTTAACGTACTTATGACTAAATTTTATAAGACCTCCTCTGCTCCTTTGTCTCGATTTTCCGCAGAGGCCTCACATCTGATTTTTGCAAATCACACCCCAATTTTTGCTATTCAAATTAAAAATTCCTCCCATCATAAGGAACCAAATTTTCATGTTGTCTCTCCTATCATTCTCTTCCTTTTTTGTTAAACTCTTCTCTATATAACTCTAGAAACTACTAAGACATGAGTCTTATCTCTTCCTACCTTCCTGCACAACATATATTTTACGAGGATAACTAGGTATGCCCGTGGGACGTGCCTACGGCACGTATTCGAAACTGCATATAAAATTATTTGGAATTATTTGGTTGGGTGAACTGCATATAAATTTATGCATTATACATGCTAAGATCAAAAGTCATTCACTATACATCTTTATACATCTTTAACAATTATTCATTAAATTGTTTTAGTTTTTTAGGAATTTATCTTTATTGCCCTTAAATATCTCAATATTGACTTATCCAATTCTTCAAAAAGCTAGATTTTTTTCAAAAAATTTGAGAACATCTTTACTATTTTAATGGGAGAGTTGGGGTTGTAAACAAATAAACCCTAATTTTGTAACTGAGTAAACACGTACAATATACGGCAAACTAAATCCACCAAACATACCCGTATGATGCACGTGCAGTTCCTAAAAAAGGAATATTTTAGCAAATGTCCCCATTTAAAATGTGAAAATTAGCATATACCCCCACTCTTTTTAAAAATTAAGAAATACTCCTATTTCTAATATTATAATGGGAGAAGTCCTTAGTGCCATTTATAAATGTTTTGTCAATCTACCAACCCGTCCAATACACGTGCATAACTATTATAAAGGAGGTTCTAAGTTCGAATCCAGATTATATCTAAATTTTTATTTTAAAAAATTATATTTATTAAGACGTGCATTGCACGTGCAAATTACTAGTCAATTAAAAATATGCACCATGACATGAAAAAAAACTGATTGTAAACAAATACGACCACCTTTCTAATACAATCATCTACTCTATACAAGACTCCTTTGAAATTATATTGTTTCCTAATAGTTTTCTAATATAATCACCTTTAAATTGTTTCCTATGGCACGTTATCGCGAAGAATGATATTTTAATTAAGTTGTTTAGTAAAAATTTCGACAGTCCTCTCTTAAATTTTACAGATAGGATTGTAGTAAAAATTTCGAAAGAATCTCTCCTGAAATATTAGTCCTTTTAGAGCAGTTCGTTACAGAATTCTGCTCAAAATTAAAAAGTTAACATCACAGGCAGTCAAAATGAATCCTCCCCAGGCTAATCCAAGTAACATCACACAGGCATCATATATATAGGGCTGTGGGGAAAAAAATCTTCATGACTAAAGATACAAAATAAAAACTAAGATATCGTTTGAAAACATAATAAATTTAAGGAAATTTAGTAAAAATTTCGATAAAATCTCCCCTAAAATATTAACCATTTTACAGCAATTCCTTACGGAACTCAGCTGACAATTAATAATATAACATCACAGACAATAAATATGAATCCTCCCCAGGCCAATCCAAGCAACATCACTCAAGCATCATACATATAGGGCTCTGGGGGGAAAAATCTTCATATGATTAAAGATACAAAATAAAAACCAAGATATCGTTTGAAAACATAATAAAATTTGAAAAATTTAGTAAAAATTTCGACGGAACCTCCCCAAAAATATTAGCCCTTTTACAGCAATTCCTTACGGAATTCTGCTAACAATTAAAAATATGACATCACAGGCAATAAATATCAATCCTCCCCAGGCGAAACCAAGCAACATCACACAGACATCATATATATAAGGCTCTGGGGGAAAAAATCATAATATAATGCAAAATACAAAATAAAAACCAAAAATTCGTTTGAAAACGTAATGGATTTTTCGAAAAACCTTTCAAAAACCGAACACAGAATCCAATACTCCACAAAATTGCGGGTACGAGTATTAACATAACTATATTATTTCATTATATACAGATACTTACATCATCTCCAAAAATGCTAAATATTACAACTATTACAACTATTACATCCTCCACCATAATATACACTAACCAACCGAATGACCAAAAAAAAATCACAGGGTTGTAGGAGAATACAATGGTTGAAGTCTTCAAAAATAGGACCAAACAGCGAGCCTAAAAAAACAGTAAGAGTTTTGAATCAAATAGTAAGAGTTTACAATAATCAATCAAAATAATGAGAGTTTTAAAACAATAGTAAGAGTTTTGAAACCATTACCTTTCAAACAGGACAATGCCTTTTAACTCGATGGTTTCAACCCAACATGTTCTTCATCACCCTACCAAAAGTTAAACTGTCAATATGTACATAACGGTTCTAAGTGTAGACGACAATCTAGGGAAAAAAAGAAGCACTAAATTAGCGGCAATTAACGGCAAACATAGGGTGTAGTTGTAGTAAATTTACCTTATTGCAACCCCAATTGATCAATGTAGTTGCATTTATAAATTTCAGGTCCATGTCAGTTGCATCCAGTCCTATTACAGTTCAAATACGAAAGTCATACAAAAGTAAAACAATAATGAAAAAAAGTTTATTGAAAGATCATCCCAGTCCTAAATTTGCATGATAGATCCCACTTTAACAACGGAGCTCAATGGAAATTGTGATGAAGGCTTTATTTTTCTCGATAATTTCGCAATTTTTCCAGACAATTTAATAGAAATGTAAGCTTAACATACAAAATTAGCAATTTAGACTGTCGAAGAACCTCTCTTTTAACCAAGTACATTGTTTAAGGAAAAAAATAGTCTCGTAAAACAATTAAAGATCAAAAAAGTTATTAACCCAAACTTCACCCTAGATCAACACCAAAGTAAGAAGAAAAAAACTGGACCTACGGTTTCTGAACATGTAAGGATGAGCTCAATTGAAGGACATTAAGGAGGATGAGTGACAACATACAAAAAGAGAATAAAAAATTAAGACAACAAACTCCACCTAAAAAAACATAAGAATGAACCAAGAAGGGTTGGGCATGTGCAAGGAAGATGAATAGCGGAAACACTTCTATTAATTATTTATATGATTTATGCTTTCACTTAAATATTTAATTCATTAAAATAGAGCAAGAGGCATCTGAAACATTAGATCAATTCTTTCGAGTAAGCACAAACACAACCTAGTATGATATGTAAAACAAACATTTTCCCATTTTGTTTGCAAACAAAAACGACGCCAATTGGAAAGCACAAAGTGGATATACTCCTAAGCATTTTTGCACTATGCAACTTTAACAAAGAATGTGATAAATGCCAATCTAACAAAGGAGATAGCTCATAACAACTCAATGGAAAATTACGATAAAGCGTTCATTTTTGTTGCTAATCTCGCAATTTTCGAACCAAATTTAACACGAATTTAAGCTTAAACTACCAAATGAGCAATTCAGACTTCCAAAAAACCTTTCTTTTCACCAAACACACCAATTAAGCAAAGAACTACATCTCATATACCCTAATCACAACAATTTCAACCCAATTTATCATAAATTCAAGTCATTGTAGAGTATATGAAGGAGGGAAAATATATGATGATTAACTTTGACGTTCTAATTATTATAACAAACCAATCAAGACATTGTAGAGTAATTATTAACTACTATGATCTATCTACATTGGAAACTGTAGAGTAATGAGTACATGCATTTGAAGCCTACATCTATTGCAGCTGCAGTTGCATTTCTAAGTTTTTTTAATGCTTGTTAGTTGGTTCCATGTTTAATATTTGTTATGTTTAATATACCGATTTGTCCACTTGCTAACCATGTTTTATTATACGAAAACACTACTAACTGTGAGTTTTCTCACATTTTAAGCATATACGGAACGATATAAACAATATAGTTATTATAGTTTAAGAAAAGTACTACAAAAGTATAAGACCGTTATATGCTAGTTGAACTTATACTCAATTACTGGATTGCATTTGGGAAACATGTGTCCAGGCCCTTGGTTTTTGCTCTTTCTCCTCAATTCCCTCATGTCGCATGATTGTACTTAGTTCTGTCAATCATCCTTTCTTACCCTTACCAGAGGGAATATTTTTTCCGAAATCTAAAATATATTTTTCCTTAATTAAAACTCAACACAACATTAAGAAAATGAAACTGTATATATAAATCATAACATTGGTATATGCAGTACATTGTAGAGCATAGAAACCAACAATTTCATTAGACTGATAGATGTTCAATATCAAGAAATTGACACTATATTGGCAATGTTAGATGGTGTCTATATGCCCACTTGATGTTAGATGGCATTATCATCTGTTTATGTTTAATTACATTATTTGTGTTTGGTTTTCCTCATTTAGGATTTGGTTTATGTTTTCTTCTGAATGAAACTTGGGACTGAACGTGTACAGGCTTATTATATTTTGGGAGTCACATCACATAGTGTGTTTAATATTGTATCTGTCATGGTTCTCTGGTTTATAATTTTCCATATTCAAGTACAGGATGCAGCCCTGTAGCATGTGAGCATTTGAATATTTACTGGCTTTTATCATGTAGCTGATCAAGTTGTCACTGTTAATATTCACTATTATAACTGAGAGATGGCGTATGCATGACTGTTTGGCCATGCGCTCTCTCTCTCTCTTTCTAGGACGCTTATTGTTTTGATTTTCATAGCAAAAAAGTTTCTTGGAAATGCATTTTGGGGACTCAGAGCCCATTATCTAGTTAGAATAATGGACCCTTACTCTATATATATTTTCAGGTTTACATAGTTTACATTCGACTTTCTTGAAAACAATGTGTATACAGTAATAACGTATCACTCTTGGGAACCTAACTGTATTTTTTGTAATTCTGAGGCATTCTTTTTAGTATTGCTCTGAATTTTTAAAAAAAGGGTTTTCGCTAAAATGTAGTGTGGGACAAAAAGAGATATGTTTTAGCTTTAAAATTTTACTTAGAAGCACTTTTATGAAAAACTAAAAGCACCACATTTAGGTGTGTGTTGAGCAGAATTGCTACCAATAGCAATGTTGGTAGAGTACTTTGCCTAAATATGCGAATTGCAATTATAGTAAACTTTTCCAACTCTTGCTTTGAGCCTAAAAGTGCATTTATGCTAAAAAGCAATATAAAATTGAGTCGACCTTTAGGTATGCCGATCAAATAGATCGTGTCATGTGGCATGAACTTTCTGGTGCTAAGTGGGTGGTGGTCTTCCATTAAAATCTTCCTCGATGCACCTGCAATGAAGATACTCTACTTGAACTACTGCGGTATTAAAGCAGATTATGAATCATTTTTTGCATACTACATGATGCGAACGTCATAAGAGACTTAAGCTATGTCTGCATCCTTGCAAGTTGCGCTATTTGTAGGACGGCTTGTGCAATTAACAATAGTTTTCTTTACAAATAGTAGAGTATATGGAAGTTACAGATCAATGAAGAAATGTACATATATAGTTAAGAAATTTGTTAGTAATCTGGATTTGCATCGAGGTGTGATTATGATTTTCAGTATAGCCAAAGTAGATTACAATTAACGCAACTTATCATGAATTTAAGATTGTAGCTAGAAAGATAAATTTGATGAAACCCAAGATAGCATTTGAACTACATGATTGAATGATTCATTTCGAAGGAGCTTGTATAACACTTCAGAGTTGTCCAATCTTAAAAACACACTGCTCTGCATTAAGGATTCATTAACTCCGCCTACAGTCATTCCCTTGACAAACATTCATTCAATAGTTTAACAAAGAGGAGCTTGTATACCACTTTGAAGATGGTTGATTCATGTTTTATTACTGTCCTTGTGATTTTTATAGCATGTTCCCCACCATCAGTATAAGCTAGTATTTCTCATGATGTCAAATTCTTAGCAAAGATTACTATACAGTACAAAAGTTTAAAGAAGAAGAAAGCTTTCCCCGAAGTAACTTAATTTATCAGTCATAGAGCAGAAAGCATGTCCAGCATGTAAATGCAATTAAAGCTGAGGAGGTTCGGGAGGTCTGGAGACAATTTTTCTCACCCATGGGTGGATTATTTCATTGTTATAAATTAGTGGTTAGTCCTTACTATCGAGGGTTGTCTCAATAAGGCTGGCCTCGAAAGTTCACCTCATATGGCAGCAAAGGGTTCTAATGATGATGTAGTGATTCAAATTTCAGACAACCCTGGGGAAGAAGAGGTCAGTTCATGAAATGTTTAAAAGTATGCTATTTTCCTGCCTTCTCATTCTGTCGGTGATCAGGCTTAGGAAATGTAATTTAAGCTGAAAATTATCCATTCAATATGCTACTACTGATGGTCGGTGATCAGGCTTAGGGAATGTAATTTAAGCTGATAAAATCTCAACTACGCAAATGAAGTATATGAGCTTTCAAATTGAATTCTAAAGAGAACTATGGTATAAGAAAATTAACTAAAATAAATATTAGCAGATAACATGCTGATCAAGCAATACAATTCGAGCTTGTTTTTGTATAGCTTACAAAATAAGTGTGCTATACAAAATAAGAGCATGTAAATGTTTTCAGGATGAATTTATCTGAATGTCCAGCAAGAGCCACAGTGTCCCTGACCTTTTACAGGGCTCACTATTCCAGCATCCCTCCAATCTTTCTGCAATGCCAAACACATCATCAAAATATATGGTTTAGCTTAAAAAGAAAATAAATTAACTTAATAACCTTGCACTTTAACATATATAACCATATATTTTCGGATCAATTTGCTAATTGATTATGTTTCACAAAATATATTGCAAAATAGACTTCAACTTTGTGTTCTGCAATGTGTTCCCCATCATATACCCACTGTATTCAGTTATTTCATCAGTTCAGATATTACAAATAGTTCCACACCATGTTTATTTATATTTTAAGTGTGTAGATATAAAATATCTACAATAGTCAAAGATACCCAATCATAAATCCATGTAATCAAAGTACAACGATTCTTTTTAAAAAAAGCACCTCTTATATAAATCAAATTAAACAATAATGAACATAAGCAACTTGATATGAATGCAACAAAAGAAATACTTGAAGTTAACATAAACAATAATTTTTACATAACTCAATGCAACTATTTCAAGTAAACATAACTCTAAAGTGTTATCTTTGGGTTATCTTTGATATGAACACTGCATTGTTATTTTTGGGTTTTCTAAAGTGTACTCTGCAATTCAAAATCAACATAATAAAAGGAAAAATAAAAATGCATATGCTATAATTTATCTGGCTTAATTTCATCAGCAATGCCAAATAAAATCAATGGGTATTTGACAAAAGCAGCTATTAATATAAGTTTGAATATATTTTTGGTCGATTTGCTAATTTACATTCCCTTAGCACACTAATAACAAAATTAAACAGAAAATTTTGTTGCATCAGTATCTCTCAGTAAATATCTAGTAAATAACAGTAAGTATCTCTCAGTAAACAGAAAATTTATCCCAATCTTACACACAAACATAGATCACTTTGTTTTCTTTTGTATGTATGGGACTAATCATTCAAAATGAAAGTAAAAACTAATAAAAAAAGGAAAACCGCTGTAAGACACTTGATAGCTTTCTTTGTAATTTATTATATAGATTTCAAGTCCATTCATCTACAGCCAAGAGCCTAATAAATTTTCCATACACAATTCAAATTTTTATCAAGTTTCCTAATATATTTTTACCACGTAATACATAAACACATTCACAAAACATTCATGAGAGAGAGAGAGAGAGCTTACCCTAAAAGCCGAAATCATACCTGAAATCAAAAGAAAATGCTTTTAAAATCTGTGCAAAAATAAAAATTAAGGGAAGGAGAATCCTCCTCCACTTTTAGCCAATATTTAGACATACCTCTCTTTCCCAATTCAATTCCGCCGGAAACTTGTCCCAACAACCCCTTCTTTTTATCTTCATACCTGAAATCAAATCAAATAATAAAGAAAGAGCTTCAAAATCCGAGCATAAAAAAATTATAACAAAAATGAAAGAAAAGAGAGGATCCTTTACCTCTAATTTGACGGCAATGAGAAATCATTTTTCACTTTTTGCCAACTTAACATTCCCTCTTCAAAACTAAAAAAATTTGTTGGTAGTCGGTTGCAAACTATGGTGAAAGAGGAAGATTGGGGTTTCCGACCAATCCAAGTGGGCATACCTCAAAATAAATTTGTTGGCAGTATAAACTTTCTATTTCAGACCAATCCAAGTAACATAGTATAAACTTATTTTCATTTTTAATTTGTGTGTGACTACTAACTACTAACTATATTTGGAAGTTAATTATTTGCATATTGTAGTCACATCGTATTCTCGTCTCGATGTGTCCATATCAGTTCCTTAGATAACAGGGGAATGAGATTACAGAGGAACAATAATGAGTTCCACACTTCTAAGCAATATATTAATATGATTTGGTGATTATAGCTTCTTAATGACATTGAGAAGGCTAAGCCAAAAGTTGCATCCAAAACCTCTTAATGGCAATTTGTCAAACACTTCTCATATACAAATTCAATTCGCAAAGCAACCATCTGGTTATCCTGCTAAGAGTCATAATTAAACTACTACAACTATGGACGATACATAACAACAACATTATGATTGTCTAAAATTTTGAGACATGAACAAAAATCAAATCATAAAGTATTTTACTAGGAAAAAAGTAGCCGCGCGTAACAATCCAGAGCGCATCTTGTTCCGCTCCAAACCCAAATAAGTTCCACACCTAACTTCATATGCCCCCAACACAATTACCTACAATTAAAATGTTGTAGTTCATATTCGCATTTTATCGAACAGGTTGAGTGCATAAACTAAAAGCAAGATGAAAGTTATCTCAGAATTTAGAGGAGTTGTTGTTTGTTGCTGACGTCAACATCGAGGATGGGTGTGATCTCATTCCCTTTTTCAAGAAATATAAAACTTAATCACCAAAATAACGAAGCTTTTTTTGAAGAAAAAAAAAGGAAATTGGTGGTCGGGATCAACTCAGTAACTACATTTGGAACCCAAAACCTAAGTTTATACTTGAGATGAAATTAGTGGTCGGGATCAACTCAGGCTGTGGGGGGTTCGGTGGTTCGATGGGGTCGCAGTGGAGCGGCGTCGGGGTTGGCGGTGGTGGTCGCTGAGAGCGGAAGGGCGTAGTAGCTGGGGGGTTGGCGACTGGAGGTGGGGGGTCGCTGAAGAGGTGCCGAAGGTGGGGGGGGGCACTGTTCGATGGGGTCACAGTGGAGCGGCGTCGGGGTTGGCGGTGGTGGTCGCTGAGAGCGGAAGGGCAGAGCAGCTGGTGGGTTGGCGACTAGAGGTGGGGGGGTCAGCTGAAGAGGTGCCGGAGGTAGGGGGCACTGAAGAGGCGCCGGAGGTGGGGGGAAGAGAGAAAGGGAGACAGTGAGAGAGAGCGGGGAGAGAGAGAGTGGTAAGAGACAGGGAGAGAGAGAGAAAGACTGTTGGGGGTGTTTTGGGAAAGAGAGAGTGTGTGTGTGGGTTTTGAATTTGTGGGGTTTAAAATTTTGGGCGGAAAAATATGTTTTGAGGTTAGATCTGGACCATTGATTTTGGAGGAGATTGAATGAGAGCCACTTGATAGCTTTCTTTGTAATTTATTATATAGACTAGGTTTGCCCGTTGACACGTGCCTACGGCACGTCTTCGGAACGGTGCACCTCGTTTGATCATATAAAATAGTTTTGGAGGTCTAGCAAATTAATTGAAGTAGCAAACATATTATATGAGAAACTTTTGGGGATCTAACAAAAAACATATTATATGATTTTTTTTTTTGATTTTTTTGGATTATTTTTAAAGTTTTTAAAGTTTTAATTTTTTTAGTTTTTAATTTTTAAAAAAATTTTAAAATTTTTATTTTCTTAATTTTTTGAATAGAAGAGGGAGGGAGAGAGAGAGAGAGAGGAAAAAAATAATTAAATAAATATAGGAGTTGTTTTGGGTGGGGGATTTGAATTTGAGTTTTGGAGGAAAACTTTGGGAGGGAAAAATATGTTTTGTGAGGTTAAATCTGGGCCTTTGATTTTTTAGGAGATTGAAGGAGAGCCACTTGATAGCTTTCTTTGTGTTTTATTATATAGATAAATATGCAGAATGTCTCTCAATCTACTACTCAAAGGGAGAAATATTTTCTTTGGGGTTGTATTTTTAGCTTGATCAGTTAGAACAATGCTCTTGATGTGCTCGCCTGCTCGGCCTTAGGCTTCGGGAACTAGCATTTAACTCTGCAACGCACTGCCCAGATTATGAAGTCTATTATCTTCATTTTATGATACTCAGTTATTTTGGATGCATTGTAGGTGCTTGATGGATAGAAATTATGTATTTGGAATGAGTATGGATTCGTTGTAAATTCTCTAGGGTTAGCAACAGGGTCAGGTCAACCCGTCCCGTGACCCGCCTGGGCCTGCCCGCATTTGACCTGAACCAGTTTGACCTAATTCGGCTTTGGGTCAAACCCGCAAACCTAAATAGGTCGGACCTGGTAGAGAAAACAACGAAAAAATCCCACTCGTCTCAGTCCGTTTAACCCATAACCCGACACAACCCAACCCACAAACCGCTGGGCTGCCAACGGTTGACCAGGCGGGCCAACTCGTCGGGTCGAACATTGGAACTGGACGGGTCAAACGGTTGCTGCTGCTTCTTGTTGTTTTTTTGTTTTTTGTTTTTGTTTTTGATTTTTTGGATATTTGAGGGGGTTTTGCCTATAAAACCGCCCAAATTCACTCAATTAGTTCACAAATTCACTCCACTCTATCTATCAACTCTCTTACTCTCTCAAGTCTCTACTACAACAACTACTACTCTCAATTTACTTCAACAAAGAAGCAACAAAGAAGCAACAAAGAAGTGAAGAATTTCGATCGTGTCGAAGCTACTACGTCTACTACCAACTCTCTCTACTACTCAAATTCTTGTCGAAGCTCACTCTCTATCATCGACTCTACTACATATTTTCTCAAGAGAAGAAGTTCAGTCGCTTGAATTCTCGTCGTCTACTCAACTCTCTTTATTATTTTATCTCTCAACTCTATATTCGTAAAGTATGATATCAAAATTTCTCAACTCTCTCAACTCCTTATTATTGTTGTAGTTTAAATTTTTTTAGTAAACTTGTTTATTGGTTTTTCGTTACTCTCTCAACTCTCTCAACCCTTCTATCATTTTTTAAATTCTAATTTCACATACACTACTACTACCTCAACTCTTTCAACCCTCATGTATTTTTTTTTTTTTTGGTTTTTCACATATACCGCTACTACACTAGAAATTGTTTTTTCACATACACTACTACTACACTACATTTATCATGTTACTGTTGGAAAACATTTTTGCAGATTTTTCGGGCCGGATTCCGGTGGGCTCCGGCTACTGGCGGCGCCGGAAATTGATTGGATCATGTTCCTCTCGTCGAGTACTATTCCGTGATGTACTCATGTGCCAAAAACGAATTCCGTATGAATGAGAAATGTTGGTCCAAAGTTGGGTACTCAAATGTACTAACTTGGATCTTGGGAGAAAATAGATAGTCTCATATCGGAAATGGGGAATGGTTTTTCTAGTATATATACTAAAAAAATAGACTAAAGAGCGTGGTCCGGGGGTTACCACTAACGTGTAGTGGAGAGAGGACTTAGACAAAATAACAAACACACACACGCACGCGCAGCCCGGCCCGGCTCTGGCTTCAGCTTTGGCTCGGCTCGGCTTGGTCCGGTCTAGTCTGGCTTGGCTTGGCTTGGCTCTGGCCTATAATATTTTTTTGTGCCCCAGTCAGAAATGTTTTCTCAGTATACTGATGAGGCTTTTCACATTCAGTAACTGGTACCATTACTCTGTAATAGCAGAGTAATGGCTCATCAGTTGTGAATCTGAACCACCACTCTGCTGTTACAGAGTAGTGGACCATTACTCTGCTGTTATAGAATAATGGATCCTCCCATCAGTTGCTCCACTTCTCCTATAAGACCAAGAAATCCTGTCTGCCAGAAGGTATAGTTCTGAAATCCAAATCTCATTCTTCTTCTTCTTCCTCTCCGAGTCAATACTCAGAATACAACACATATCAAGTTCGATCAGATCTCTGAAGTAGGGTGCTGCTCTTCAGGGAGAAAGGTAATACAGTTGTATCCTGGGAGGCATTTCGTCAAACACCATCACACTACGGGGCAAAAATTGCTTTAAGGACAGAGATATTCAAATCTCGACTCTGTATTAAAGCTTTTGGTTTGTTCTTTTAATCTTGTAATTCTGGTTCTTCACAAGCATTGTTAGTCTTTTCTGTTTTATAAAATTTGTGTTCTAACAATCTTAAAGCAATTTTTTCCCTTTATTCTAACAGTTTTGTGAAGATCTTTTACAGGTACTGTTATCATCTCGAAAAACAAACTGACGGTTCTGTTTTCAACTATTTCAGAACATGGAAAACACACAGATCGAAGGTGTCAATGAGCTTATCAGTGCCGAAACATCAGTGACCCAAAATATGACTGCACAATTGGTTACGGTACATTCGATCGTTCTGCCCACGCATATTACTGTGGGAGAAAAACCAGAGAAGTTCAAAGGAACTGGATTTAAGAAGTGGCAGGGGAAGATGCAGTTCTACTTAACCACCTTGAAGCTGGACAGGTTTCTCACTGAATCTGCCCCTATGCTGGCACCAATGGATGCACACTCCGTTGCTGCGGTTGATGCATGGACTCAGGGTGACTACCTCTGCAGAAACTACATCCTGAATGGCCTGGTAGATCCTCTGTACAACATCTACTGTGTCTTCATGATGTCCAAACTCTTGTGAGGGTCTCTGGAGAAGAAGTACAAAACAGAAGACGCCGGGTTCAAAAAGTTTGTAATCGGTAAATTTCTGGACTACAAGATGGTTAACTCCAAAATAGCTGTGAGTCAAATCCAGGAACTGTAGGTGATAATGCATGAAATTGCTGCAGAGAACATGACGCTGTGCGAATCATTCCAGGTTGCAGCGTTTATCGAGAAGCTTCCATCTGGATGGAAAGACTTCAAGAACTACCTCAAGCACAAGCGAAAGGAGATGTCTCTTGAAGACCTCATTGTCAGGTTGCGGACCGAAAAGGAGAATCGCAAGGCGGACAGGTCCTATGAAAATCAGTCTATAGAAAAGGCCAACGTGGTGGAGCACGAACAGAAGGGCAAGAAGAGAAAGTTTTTGCCACAGGCCTCAAACAAAAAACCTCCTACAAAGAGGTTTGCTGGGAAATGCCACAAGTGTGGTAAGCTGTGGCACAAAATTTCTGATTGTTGTAGCAAGGACAACAACAACCGTGCAGGAGCTGGACATGCAAAAGGGAATGAAAAATCCCATGTACACATAGCTGAGAAATTGTCCACTGGTCTCTCTGACTTGGACCGCTGTACAGTAGTATCAAAGGTAAATCTTGTGGGGAGCTAGCAATCCTCGTGAATGGTGGTACGATACTGGAGCTACCAAGCATATCTGCTCGGACAAGGAGATGTTCACCTCATACCAGAAGTGCAACAAGGATGAGCAGCTGTTCATGGGTAATTCTTCCACCTCCAAAATTGCAGGAACATGGACGATAGTATTGAAGATGACTTCAGGCAAGGAACTAATACTCACAAATGTGTTGCATGTTCCAGATATTAGAAAGAACTTGGTCTTAGGCTCTTTGCTAAGCAAGAATGGATTTATGGTTGTTCCTACTTCTGATAATTTTGTATTGTCTAAAAATGGAGTGTACTTGGGTAAAGGATATGTAAAGGATGGATTGTTCAAGTTTAATATAATGACAGTCATCCCTAAAATTATTATTCCTGTTGTTCCCAAAGTTAACGAAATAACTCCTATTGCCTATGTTGTTGAGTCTTCTTCTGTTTGGCAAGAAAGACTAGGCCATGTTAATGTCAATTCTACGCATAGATTAATTAACATGAATTTGCTACCAAAATTTAAGGTAAACAATTCCGAAAAATGTGAAGTTTGTATGGAGGCAAAACTCACTAAAACTTCATCACGTTCTGTAGAAAGAAACACAGAAACTCTAGGTGTAATTCACACAGATCTGTGTGATTTAAAATACGTATAGACCAGAGGTGGCAAAAAGTACTTTGTGACATTCATAGACGATTGCACAAAATTCTGTTATGTATACTTGTTACATAGCAAAAATAAGGCCTTGGATAAATTCAAGGAATATAAACTTGAGGTTGAGAATCAACTTGGCAAAACGATTAAAATCGTTAAGAGTGATAGATGAGGAGAATATGATGCATCATTTAATATGTTCTGCTCTGAACATGGAATAGTTCATCAGACAACTGCTTCTTACTCACCCGATTCAAACGGTACTGCCGAGCGCCAAAACCGAACTCTAAAGGAGATGATGAATGCCTTGTTATTGAATTCTGGCTTACCCCAAAATATGTGGGGAGAAGCATTGCTGACTACCAACTATATTCTCAATAAAATACCTCACAAGAAAACTGGTAAGACACCATACGAAATGTGGAAAGAAAATGTACCTTCGTATAAATATCTCAAAGTGTGGTGGTGTCTAACAAAAGTGGCAGTACCTAATCCAAAATAGGTCACAATTGGACCTAAGATGACTGATTGCAAATTCATAGGCTATGCACACAACAGTAGTGCATATCGGTTCTTGGTATATAAATCAGATATACCGGATATCCATGTGAATACAATAATGGAATCAAGGAATGCTTCCTTCTTTGAACACGTGTTTCCGTGCAAGGACACTACATATCCCAAACGTACACGTGAACAAGGGAATGCAAGTACTTTGGTTGATGAACCAGAATATGATAATGAAGAGCCTAGACGAAGTAAATGGGCTAGAATATCAAAATCATTTGGTCCTGACTTTGTAACGGCCTTTCTGTTAGAGAATGAGCCCAGAACTTTCAAGGAAGCCATGTCTATGCCTGATGCTCCTATGTGTAAGGAAGCAATCAAAAGTGAAATAAACTCCATTATACAAAATCATACATGGGAGTTAGTCGATTTGCCTTCTGGATGTAAAGCTCTAGGATGCAAATAGATTTTCAAATAAAAATTGAAAGCAAATGGTTCAATAGAGAAGCATAAGGTGACACTTGTGGTACAAGGATTTAGGGAAAAGGAAGGCCTAGACTTCTTTGATATATATTCCCCAGTTACAAGAATAACTTCCATATGAATGTTGATAACTATTACAACACTACGTAACCTGGGAATACATCAAATGGATGTTAAAATTGCATTTCTAAATGGGGACTTAGAAGAAGAAATATAAATGAAACAACCTGAGGGTTACGTAGTTCCTGGACAGGAAAACAAGGTGTGTAGGCTTGTAAAATCCCTCTAGGGACTGAAATAAGCTCCAAAGCAGTGGCATGCAAAATTTGACAATATTATGATGTCAAATAGTTTCAAAATAAATGAATGTGATAAGTGTATCTATATCAAAGATACTCCAAATGGATACATTCTAGTGTGTCTGTATGTAGACGACATGCACATTATTGGGAGCAATAATGACATTATCAAACAAACTAAGAACATGCTTAGTGGCAAGTTTGATATGAAAGATTTGGGAGTTGCAGACGTCATACTAGGATCAAAGTTTTCAGGACGTTTGAGGGAATTACTTTGTCTCAAGCTCATTATGCTGAGAAAGTACTTGAAAGGTTCAAGAATTACTCGAATGAAACTGCCAAAATTCATGTGGATCCTAGTCTTCACTTGTTCAAAAATACGGGTGACAGCATATCACAACTGGAATATGCACGTGTAATCAGTAGTCTGATGTACTTAACAAATTGTACAAGACCGAACTTGGCCCATTCAGTAAATGTACTGAGCCAATACACAAGTAATCCAGGACAAAGTCACTGGAAAAGAATAACTAGAGTATTGAACTACTTGCGACATACTCAGAGTTATGCGCTGCATTACACTAGATACCCAGCAGTACTAGAAGGCTTCAGTGATGCCAACTGGATATCGGACTCCAAGAACTCAAAATCCACAAGTGGATATGTCTTCACACTTGGTGGTGCAGCTGTGTCATGGAAATCCTCTAAACAAATACTGGTCAAATCGACCATGGAATCTGACTTTATTGCTTTAGACAAAGCATCAGAACAAGTAGAATGGCTTCGAAACTTTTTAGAGAATATTCCTATATAGGAAAAACCAGTGCCTGCTTTATGTGTACACTGTGACAGCCAATCGGCTATAGCACGGGCACTGAGTTGTATGTATAATGGTAAGTCTCGTCATATCAGAAGGCAACACAAAACTTTTAGACAACTGCTCTCAAATGAAGTAATCTCTATAGAGTATCTAAAATCGGTCGACAACCTAGCAGATCCATTTACTAAAGGTTTGTCGCGAGAGCAAGTTGTGAGATCATCAAAAGGAATGAGTTTAAAGCATATAACGAAAGAGGATACTTGATGGAAAACCTATCTAGAAATTGGAGATCCCAAGATCGAGGTTCAAGGGGACAACTAAATCTTGTTGAATCAACGGGAGCACTGAGAGATTAAAATCTCTTACCCACTCTTAGGATGATAAAACAGTACTGCCTGCAAAGAGTTAGGATAAG
The DNA here is from genome assembly GCA_017893485.1 of Hemerocallis citrina. Lineage (NCBI taxonomy): Eukaryota > Viridiplantae > Streptophyta > Magnoliopsida > Asparagales > Asphodelaceae > Hemerocallis > Hemerocallis citrina. The sequence goes on from CM030364.1 coordinate 47,003,361, forward strand.
CTTGGCTTTTAATGATTCCCATAGCTTTGAAAGAAAAGTGGGGTATGACAGGATACTCTTTATGGGCATTCACCTTGTGAGTATGAAATGAGGCCATTTCTAGGAGAATGAAGAGAGGCTACATTCTCCAAGTTCACTCACGATTAACCAGGGTTGTTCAAGGCCAAAATGAATACAACAAGAGAACTTAGTTATGTGAGAAGATAAAACTGTGTGATAGTTATTATCTAGGTTCACATCCAAGCCCGGGTAGTTCAAGACATCATGTTCACTACCTGGTCAAGTGAATCCGATGGCTACTCACTAAGGATGGTTCAAAGTTGAAAAATTACTACTATTCCTAATGCAGTGATTTTCCAACTGTATTCTCAGAGTCTTTTTCTGTCATGTGTCTTTCTGTCGTGTCTGGACTACATGGTCTGGTCATTTCCATTTATGTGGGGAATTGTTGGAAAACGTTTTTACAGATTTTCCGGTCCGAATTCTGGTGGGCTCGGGCCACCGGCGGTGCCAGAAATTGATTGGATCATGTTCCTTTCGTCGAGTACTATTCCGTGATGTACTCATGTGCCAAAAACGAATTCCGTATGAATGAGAAATGTTGGTCCAAAGTTGGGTACTTGAAATGTACTAACTTGGATATTGGGAGAAAATGGATAGTCCCATATCGAAAATGGGGAAAGGTTTTTCTAGTATATATACTAAAAAAATAGACTAAAGAGCGTGGCCCGGAGGTTACCACTAACGTGTAGTGGAGAGAGGACTTAGACAAAATAAAAAACACACACGCGCGTGCGCGGCCCAGCCCGGCTCTGGCTCCGGCCTCGACCCCGACCCCGGCCTCGGGCTCGGTTTGGTTTGGTTTGGTTTGGTCTGGCTTGGCTTGGCTCTGGCTCTGGCTCTGGCCTATAATTTTTTTTTGCCTCAGTCAGAAATGTTTCCCCAGTATACTGATGAGGCTTTTCACATTCAGCTGATGCAGTGATTTTCCAACTGTATTCTCAGAGTCTTTTTCTGTCATGTGTCTTTCTATCGTGTCTGGACTACATGGTCTGGTCATTTCCATTCATGTGAGGGATTGTTGGAAAACATTTTTGTAGATTTTTCGGGCCGGATTTCGGTGGGCTCTGGCCACCGGTGGCGCTGGAAATTGATTGGATCATGTTCCTCTCGTCGAGTACTATTCTGTGATGTACTCATGTGCCAAAAATGAATTCCGTATGAATGAGAAATGTTGGTCCAAAGTTGGGTACTCGAAATGTACTAACTTGGATATTGGGAGAAAATGGATAGTCCCATATCGGAAATGGGAAAAGGTTTTTCTAGTATATATACTAAAAAAATAAACTAAAGGGCATGGCCCGGGTGTTACCACTAACGTGTAGTGGAGAGAGGCCTTAGACAAAATAACAAACACACGCGTGCGCGCGCGGCCCCGCCCCGACCCCGACTCCGGCTTCGGCTTGACTCGGCTCGGCTCGGCTCGGCTTGGTCTAGTCTGGTCTGGCGTGGCTTGGCTTGGCTTGGCTTTGCTCTGGCTAAGACCAGGAAATCCTGTCTGCCAGAAGGTACAGTCAATACTTAGAATACAACATAGATCAAGTTCGATCAGATCTCTAAAGTTAGGGTGCTGCTCTTCAGGGAGAAAGGTAATACAGTTGTATCCTGGGAGGTCTTTCGTCAACACCGTCACACTACGGGACGAAAATTGCTTTAAGGACAGAGATATTCAAATCTCGATTCTGTATTAAAGCTTTTGGTTTGTTCTTTTAATCCTGTAATTCTGGTTCTTCACAAGCATTGTTAGTCTTTTCTGTTTTATAAAATTCATGTTCTAACAGTTACGATCACGAGGTGGCGGCCGTAGCCAAAGTGGACAAGATTCCACTAGCTTATCTCGTCGGCCTCTAGTAATCCCACAATTAGAGACCGAATCTAACCCTAACTTTAATATAGATTATGAAAGTGTTCCTCCACACGAACATGATCCTGACACACAATAAGAAATGCATGCTAGTGACATAAACACGCGACACCAAACCCGCACAACCCACTTTTAGTAGAAATTATAAATACCAAACTAGTGATTGACACAAATTTCATGACTATATTCCAAACGAGGAAAATCCAAGCATATGACATAAGGTTTGTAAAACATGTAGTAGAAGTTACAAATGAAAGAAAGGTGAGGGGACGGGTACAATTAGTCGACACATTACAAATGTAAACTCCAAACTAGTACAAGACTAACAAACCCAACAAAAGGTCAACCCTAGGATCGGGCAAATAGATAGCCATAACTATGAACCTGAAATCGTTCGTCGAAAAAATGACTAGATTAGTTATTAAGGAAAAGTTACAATTTTCCTATTCTGAAAGTAGGAACCTAGATGCATTTAACCAAAATGCACTAAATCCACATTTCAAAAGAATTCATAGAAACACACGTAAGGCCGATTGTTTTAAACTTAATTCCAAAGTGAGAGATGCTTTAATTGCACTTTTATATTTTTTAACTTGTAGAGTATCGTTAGCAGCCGATTGTTTGAAATGTTGTAACAATATTCTGATGATGGACATAACTTGTCATAGGACCGATAGTGATTGACTCATTCAAAAAGGAATCATATCACTTGCCGTAACCCCCATAGTGGTATTGTAACACCCCATGTTAAGAATACATATATATAGATAATTAATTAAAAATATCAGTTGGCCCATAGAAATCTTCTATGGGGGTGGTTTTTTGGGGATTTGTTGTACGGTGGGGCCCGATTTGAAGAAGGGGCAGCAACCGTTGCTGTTTGCTTGCTGCGTCAGCATGGCTGACGACATGGGGGCCAAAGTGCAGAGAGCAAGGGGTGGGTTCCGCTGTGTGCCTGCCACGTGTGTGGCAGGTGGTGGGGACCACCCGGGTTGGTTTGGCCTGCTATTGTTTCTCTTGGGAGAGAGAGAGATGTGGGAAATTTGTCCCATATCGGGGGATTTGAGGATTAATTGTTTATATATATATAATTTCCTGGGATTAGAGGTCACCAATTATCTATAGCATCTTTTATGAGGCACGCCTATGGTGGGCAGTTGTTAGAAAAATCGTTGTTTTGGGCTGGGGTGTTACATGTATGGTTATTGCAATACGTATTTTAGAGGTTTGTGATTTATTTTATATTCGCGATAAATTTTTTTCGATTAGTTTTCATAATGCCTCCAACAACATTAGTTCAATTAGCACATTACAACAACAGTTAGCTCCTCCATGTCTTAAAAATTTTCATATTAGATGTGTATGTCATATTTTAAATTTATGTGTAACAGATGCATTGAAAGTAGTCGATTCATATGTGAATGCAATTAAAAATTGTGTACATTTCATCGCTTTGAGTAGTACTATACTTCAACAATTAAAGAATGGTGTAATCTTGAGGGTGTACATTTTAGAAAATTCCCTAGAGATGTAAAACTCTGATGAAATTCTACTTTCGACTAATTAAATATTGTTACTCAATACAAAGTGGTTATAAATGATTTTTGTATTGCAAAAAACATGAATTTTTTTTCAAATGACTCCTGAATCGTGGTATTTTGCCGAAAGTTTCTTAAAATTTTTGGAACCCTTTAAAACTGCAACTGTGAAGTTTTCAAAATCTTATGATTCCACTTCTAGTAGTATTTTTTTTTTCAATAATTACTATGATGCAAACTTTTTAAGAAATGCTTTCGGACTCTCAGATTAGCCACTTTGTTATTCCCGCTTATGATAAAAAATTTTAAGTATTTTAATCCTTCTCTCATGTTGTATTGTATTGCTACTGTAATGTGATCTCTTATCAAAATTGCGGGTACGCAGAGTTTAATTGAAATATTTTTTACTTTACTTAAAAGACTCTCAATATGAATGTAATGATTATTTAGAACAATTTGAGTTGACATTGAATAACTTGTATGATTTTTATGATAGACTTATGCATCTAGTGGTACAACATGCCAAACTAGTATATCAACTTCTTCATCTTCTTCTAGAGGTAAGGGTAAGGGTACATTAGAAGATGCCACTGCTAATTTACTTGCTCGTATTCAATTTGAAAAACCTAGGACTATTGCACCTAATGAATTAAACTGTTATAATTTACAAGATGGTGAGAGTTCTAGTTCTAAAATTGAAATATTACAATGGTGGAAAGAACATAAAACTTTTTTTTTCCAATTATTTCACATATAACTAGAAATCTACTAATCCCTTCTGTGTCTACAGTGTTAGGATTGTGTCATGTATACTCGTTGTTCAGATTAAAAGAAGGTAATATAAAGCACAGAGGTCGAAGCGTCGAAGCGAGTAGAAGGAGAACAGCAGCAGCAGCAGGTGCAGGCTAGTTGTGATCGACCGATCATGGTGACAGTCGACCGCACCTCCCAACCGCACCCTTGATCGCTCATTGTACTGGGAAGTCAGAGAGTGGTACGGTCGACCGGTCTTGTTGGACGGTCGACCGCCCGCGACGCTGATTCGTTTTTGGACTTCGATTTGTTAGGTCGGTTCAGCCCAATCTTCAACTCCAAGTCAGTTCGTGCGGCTCCTATTCAGTTACTTATTTTCAAGGTTTTATCGGACGACTGAGGATCAAGATTAGTCCAGGTTTCTCTCTATTCTTCTATATGTATTGTAAACTCCTCCAATATAAGAGGAAGTACTTCATAGATTCTTTTCTCCATTGCATAGAGAGGCTCGAGAGAGAGAGATACTTCTTGGTGGGTGAGTTTAATTTCTTGAGTCAAGTGAATCAGTAACTCCTTGTAATCACTTCTAGTTGAATATCATATCTCCCTATATTTCCAACCGGATTAAGTAAAAGCTAACCGGGATAAGTCATCGTTGTTGTGTTTGTGTTAATTTGGTGGATCTACTTGCTTGCTCAATTTATTCGTCTCGTCTACTTCGACTTCCTCATTGCTCTAATTAGTTCCGCTGCGACCAGAGGGCATTTGTTGACGCCCCAATCCCAACATACAGCTACATCAGAAAGTGATTTTTCTTCAAGTGACAGAGTTTTAACATATTACGGGAATCGCTTGAAGCCGGATTTATTGGAGCTGCTTGTATGTACTGAAGATTGGATAAATACTGAAGACAGGACTCAAGGAAAAGTAGTAGACATCTCAACAAATGGAAGCAACTCACCTGAAGATCAACAAGCTGAGTAGGGAATTTAGGGCGACGAGATCCTAAGTTTAGGTTAAGTAGATGTGCACGACTGTATTCCAATGTCCTCTCTTCAATCTAACTCTAGACTATCTCGAACTCTAGATTATCTCCTTAAACATGTAATTTAATAAATTTGTATAGTTTTTTAGTTTTTATTACATGTATTTGCATGTAATTTGATTGTTGTAAAACTTATCCAAAGTTGAAATGAATAATATCAGAAGTTTTGTTTCATTCTTAAATATGTTCTACATTTATCTATTTTTTTTGAGTTAAAGTGTTACAAAATAAATAAATATTGAAATACTGGCCAACCTGGACTGGTCCGACCGGACCCGAGTCGATTAGACGCGTAAGGGTTTGCGGATCGGTTTGGGTCAAGATTTTGGAATTCAAACCCGGCCAGACCCGACCCAGTTATTTACCCAACCCAGCCCGGGGCCACTCCTTACCCAGGCAGACCCGCCGGTTTGGGGCCAAAACCGGCCCGCTTGGCCGAATGCCAACCCTTAATTCTCCAAAGAAAATTATAGTGCTCGTCAAAGATGTATATATACCGTGTGAACACATATTAAAATCTCTGTCATTGTCCTTATTCTATTCTTAAAACATATAGTCTCCTTCAGGGTTTAAATTATGTCGAAAATACTCATTGATTTGGGTTGCCCTTCAATGAAGATGGTCTCCAATTTCTGGTCATCTTCAACAAAATTTGAACACACCATGTATATTATATATAGCTTAACCACGAGAATAATATTAAGAAAAAATGTCTAAAGGAAAAAAATAAACTAAAACTAAAGTGATTAACAAAAAAAATTATTACTTTGCAAAAGTTGTATTAAATCTAAATTAACACCATAATCTCTTTTCCTTAAGAAACAAATTAAGGATGTTGTCCTTTATTAATCATTTGTTCATATCCAACATATTCTACCTTAAAGTAAAAAATGACTAATTAAATTAAATTATACTTATGTTCTTCTTCTAACTTTTCAGTAAATAGACTAATTAAATTAAATTATATTTATGTTCTTCATCTAATTTTCAATAAATTATAGCTATGCATGATTGATTGGAAAGATAAAACACTAAATTGAATAGTATCAAATCACCAACCCTATTGAATATCTATGCTATTATTAAACAAAGCTCCATTTTGGCGGCTTTTTCCTATCATGCCCCCATAAACATAAAAGGCTAAAAAAAATATAGGTTAATTCTGTCATTTTTTGCTCCTGATCCCTAAACAATCAGAGGGCACAAGCATAATTTTCACTTCACATTTACTTCAATCTCTCTTACACTCAAATCAGACTCTTCTATCTCAACCCCCCCCCCCCCCCCCCCCCCCCCCCCCCCCCCCCCCCCCCGTCGATTCCTCTCCCTTTCTCTCAAAATCCCCACTGCCTCTCTCTCTCCTCATCCCTCGCGTCGAGCGACCACCGCGAAAAGTGCAGAGCGCGGCGTACGCCCTCTCCCCTTCGACTCCCCTCCTCAACCTCCGAACCCCTTCCAGATATCGACTGACAAACCTTAACCCTAGATCCCCAATCTCCGCCTACTTCTCATCGTCATCACCGCCGCCGTCATTGTCGTTATCCTCTTCTCCGTTCAAATCTAAGTCGATCTCAATCCATGGCATCGGCTGCTCCCCTCGAACTCAGCCGTTCAAATCTAAGCCGATCTCAATCCATGGCATCGGCTGCTTCCCTCGAACTCAGCCGTCGGATCGTGAGGTAGCCGTCAGATCTGTGGTCAGAGAGAGCTCAGGCGAGATCACCGTCGAGAAGAGCGGCGGTGGCTTGCTCCAGACGTTGCAGCTCGGCGCACTGTTTGGGTTGTGGTATCTCTTCAATATCTACTTCAACATCTACAACGAACAGGTACTCTTTACGATTCGTGTTCTCGCGTTGAAAATCATGCACCGTCATTTTGTATATTAACTGGATCTTGATTTGGTTTTATTATTTTTTTTATTTGACTTTTGGTTAGAAAGGTCTGATGCTGCCTTTTATTTGTATATTAACTGGATCTTGAATTTGTTTAACTCATGGCTTTTCAAATGTCTGATACATATCCATCCGGATTATTTATAGGGGAAATTATTGGGGAAATTCATGGGTTTTTTATAGGGAAAATTATTGGGTTTTGTTTCTAATTGGGTTAATTTATTCATTTGTAGCAAGAACACAGGCTTGATGGATGGTGAAGTACAGCTGTGAGTCGTTTGAGTCTAAACAAGATGCCCAGTAAGTGTTTGATTTTTTGTTTTTGTAGAAATTTTTATAAAATTAATGCTGTGTTGTTTTGTAATTTCTGATGTTTGATTTGAAAAAGAAAAAAATATTAGGACGTGTATCGCACGCGTACAAATAGCTAGTATAATAAACTGCAAGGAGTCAAACAAATTTGCTTCAAGTAGTTAATTAAAAGATTTACCAAAAATGATGGCTATGCAAAAAATATTTAACATATTAGAGGAAGATGGATGTGGTCCAATAGCTAAAGCTGTGCCAGCTTCTTGTTGACTAAATATTAATGATGTATATCTAAAATAAGGGAAAACACCTCTAGCTTTAAATATCACCAAAAGTAAAGACCAAAAAGTAATGAGATCGTCTTTACATAGCCAACGTCCATTAAAACAAGCAAAATCGTAATTATGTAAATCACCCGGTGGTGGTTGATAGGGCTGCAAACAAATCGAGCTATTCGCGAGCTATTCGGCTCGAGCTCGGTCAAAGCTCGGCTCGCACCGAGCTCGAGCTCAAAACTGAGCTCGTTTCGTAAACGAGCCGAGCTCGAGTTTGGGTTTTTTTAATTATTTTTTTAATATTTTTTTTAATATTTTTTTTAGGCTAAGCTCACGAGCTATTCTGCTCGAATACGGTCAGAGCTCGGCTCGAACCGAGCTAGAGCTCAAAACTAAGCTCGTTTTGTAAACGAGCCGAGCTCGAGCCTGAAGGTATTCGGCTCGACTCGGCTCGATTGCAGCCGTAGTGGTTGAATATGGTGATTGTGTGGAAATTAAAAATTTATCGTAAATGCGTAAAGTAAATAGCAGAGTTAGAGAAGACAGATAGTGCAAGTAAGCAAGACACCTCGATATAAGTGGTTCGACCCCCATGTCCACTCCACTACCCATTACTTGCAGCAATTCTCTGTCGCAAGCGTTCCACTACACTTCAACCTCATACAGTGAGTTCTCAGTATTCAGCATGAGATTCATATTACACCCAACGAAAATTCTATTAGTCTATAAGCCCCGGAAACCTCCTCACGGTGAAAAGAAAACAAAAAGCAAGATTGACGTCTTGACTAAGAAAATAATAAAAGCACACTCTCTCTTGACTGTTGGTAAAGTATTGCGTGTAGAAGAATTAGAGTAAAAAGTGATGAAGAATATACTCAGTGAATTCACCTCTATTTATAAGGTGAGAAATAATTTCGTTCCAAATATATGAAAAGAAATACAAAATATGGTTTGTGCAGATTGACAGTCGACTGCACTGTTCGGGCAGTCGATCGTCAATTCTCCTTGACTCAAGTCAGAGAGAGTTGCCTGTCGACTGCACCAAAACACACTAAGTGTGTGGTTGGCTGTCATGGCAGTCGACCGTCCCCTTCAAAAAACAAATTATTTGGTGAATTCACTTTATATTCTTTTCTTCACTCAATATTCTATCAATGGTTCTTTATATATTTGTTTCTCACAATTACAACATATAATCTTCTGGAGTTGCTAGCTTCTTGGATAATTTGAGCACATATTTATTGTGTGTAAATCTATCTAACATTTCACAATCCACTACTAAACGCAATGACTATAGCAGCGTTTATTTTGACCTATCCCAACGTTTAAAAATGCTGAGATAGATTATAGCGGCACTTCTGAAATCACCACCAGAAACGCCGCTATAGAGAGCATCAGGACAGATTGGGGTCTATCCCGGTATTTTTTTGAATGCCGCTATAGACATGGCTATCCCGGTATTTCCAAAAAAAAGCCGGGATAGAGCGCTTATTTAACAAATGAAAAAATAGCCGATTCCGGTGTTTTTGGTAAAAATCGCTGGGATAAGTTATTAAATTTTTTAAAGGCTAAATTTAAAAAAAAAACCACTGAACTTTGGGCCATTTTAAAAAAACCGCACTAACCAAGTCCGCTCACTTTTTGGCGATGAAACTCACTGCTTCGATGGACAAGTTGGCTGAGATGTATGTTGGCGAGATCGTCCGGCTTCATGGTGTTCCGTCAACTATTGTGTCTGATCGAGATGCGCGGTTTACTTTGCATTTCTGGAGGAGTCTTCAGACAGCTTTGGGTACCAAGACGAATTTCAGCACTGCTTTTCATCCGCAAACCGATGGGCAGACCGAGAGAGTCAACCGTATTCTTGAGGATATGCTTCGGTGTTGTATACTAGACTTTGGAGGCAGTTGGGAAAGGCATTTACCTTTGGTAGAGTTTGCCTACAAAAACAGTTTTCAGACTAGCATCGGGATGGCGCCGTACGAAGCTTTGTATGGCAGGAAGTGCAGGACTCCTGTTTGTTGGTATGAAGTTGGAGAGCGTCAGTTGTTTGGTCCTGAGCTTGTACAGCAGACCTCTGAGAAGATTGTTCTGATCAGGAAAAGATTGGTAGAAGCTCAGAGCAGGCAGAAAAGCTATGCAGACAACCGGAGAAGGGACCTTGAGTTTGAGGTTGGTGACTTCGTCTTCTGAAGGTATCGCCCAGTAAAGGTGTGGTCCGATTTGGCAAAGGCGGGAAGTTAGCCCCGAGGTTTATAGGCCCGTATAAGATATTGAAAAGGATCGGGAAAACTGCTTACCGGCTTGAATTACCGGAAGAGTTGTCTCAGGTGCACAATGTCTTTCATGTGTCTTTGCTGAGAGGTTACATTCCAGATCCGAGTCATCATTTGCCTGAAGTGCCGGAAGGTTTGCAGTTGGATCTGAATTACACCGAGTCTCCTGTCGAGATTGTTGATCGTCGAGAGAAAGTCTTGAGGAATAAGACGATACCGATGGTCAAGGTAGTCTGGAGAAACCATTTGGTTGAAGAGGCTACTTGGGAATCTGAGGAGAGGATGTTGAAGGATTATCCTGAGCTTTTTGTTTGATTGTATCTTTGTATTTTCTTGGTTCTTGTGTTGTGTTGTATTTTGTCTGCTCACTCTGAACTGTAGTTCCGGGGACGGAACTATTCTAAGGAGGGAGTGTTGTAATACCCTGATTTTCAAATTAATGGAAAAATTATTTATTTTTGCACGTAGTGTGCACGTGTAATATTTTTGGTTAATATTTTCATTAAGAAGAGTAAAGATATTTCAATTGGTGTTTTTGTACCAAGCTTTATTTTAATTAAATAAAAAGCCTTTTTAAAGCCCAAAGTATACTTCGTTTATTTTATTGTTTGGGCCATTTATTTTAAGCCCATGATTTAATCCCTTTTCTTATTTTCTACAACTTGTAATGTGTAACATTTTTTTTAAAGACTTTTATTGGTGTACAAGTTTTGTTAGGGTGACTTGTGCATGCACGTGCATGTTGCATACACGTGCAAGAGCACCCTTCTCTTAGCCGGATTGGGTTGGGAGTGGGTTTAAGTCATGGGTAGTTATTTAGGGTGTGGGTAGTTTTTACAACTCCCTAGTCCATCCTAGCCCTTGATCCTATAACTATCTACTAAATCCTAACCCTCCATCTCACCCAAATTGGTGTATAAAGACCCCCTCTCATTCAATTGTTTCTTTTACACTAAGATCATATTGTAAGAGAGGTATATTGTGAGAGAGTTGTGTGTGACTATTCTGTGGAGGCTGAGCATCACTTCTGAAGGTTTCGGTGTGGAGCAAGGAGCAAGGAGCAAGGAGCAAGGAGTCGTCAATTGCATTAAGGATTTTTTCTGGATTTCAGTTATTTCGTCAATAAGATGGGTGTTTCTCAGGACTTCTAATGTAGAAATTATGTCATGATTATGATGATTGTTACCATGCTTGTGAAAAGTAAATTCAAACGTATTAGATTGCCTTGTGTATGTTTATGATGGTGGGTGAATAATGTGGTAATGACACTTTAACTAAGACTGGAATGGGTCTGTACAGTCGACTGCCGCTTGGACAAGTCGACTGGTACGAGACGTATGTTTTCTCATGATTTGTTAGAAAGTTCATGATGTACATGTGTACAAACTAAAATGATATAGGAATGCTAAATTCATATCCTCCATGTTGTACATGACTGAGGAGACATGAACGTATGAAAAGAAACTAGTGATGATTAGTAAAACTGAGAATAATCTGTGCAGTCGACTGCTAATATGAACAGCCGACCGATGCATTGATTTTTAAAACTATGAATAGTCCAGTAATTCCTTGAAATGAGGTATCTCCAAGGTGTGGTTCTAGTGTGCTAAATTGAGATTTAGTGTTCATTTCTGCAAGTAAATGATGAGTAAATGAAAATGCATGTTTAACATTCCCTTGAGGAAAGAGAACCTTAGTATGTAAAATTATATGTTGTATGTCAGTGAACAGCTAAGAATATTACATGTTTATGTAGTATGAATATGTTGTAATGTGACACAATGATGCATGTGCATGGAAGAACAGATGGAAAGATAATTTCAAAAATTTGAAATGTGAACCTGTTCAGTCGACTTAATGCGAGGAGCAAGTCGACTGGGCTGAGTATGAAAATGTACAGTTAAAACCCAAGACAGACGACTGATTTAATGACAGTCGACTGTTACGTGAATGATATTTGAACATAGAAAGTTGCGGAGCAGCCGACTGGCCATGTGCAGCAGTCGACCCTCCCGAATGGTTATGAAGAACTTGAATTGACTGAACAAGTCGACTGGACTTCTCCAAGTCGACTGTCCAGAGTATTTTGATATGTTAGAGAACCTTATTCTGTTATGTTGAAGATTGTGAACCTTATGGTTGATGTTGGTAACTCTATTTTGTTGTTGCATGAATTTTCATGAGATGAATCATAGATTGAAATGAGAATTAAATGAATATGAAAGCTAAGATCATGATAAAGAAAGTCTGTGAGACTATTAATTGAATTATGAGTTGAAAATGCTCAATTGGAAATTGTAAATTGGAAATTGAAACCAAAGAGTAGCTAAGTCTCCCCCGGCAATGGAAATGAAATGAAATGAGAATTGAAAGACCAAAGTTGGTCATGTATTGAAATGAATGAATAAGTCCGGTTTAGTGGAGAGGCTAACTCTAGAACTTTGATTTTTATTCATGATTCTATTAAAATAAAGACTAGTACATAGTGAAGATGTGATGAAAGTAAGAGAAAAACATTGAGTATGAGGGCTATTGGATAGCGGCGAGAGCGTATCCCAAGAATTCCCATGATGAGTCTGGGTGAGGATGCTGCTCCAGAGTACCGTCCCAGTGGCGACGCTCGTGGGATGTTTGAAGACTACGGGTGGTGTCATGTCTATGGTGAGAGCTGAATTACCACAAGATGTCTGCATGATGAGTCATGTCAGCGATGGGATTCCCTTCAGAGTGCCTAGACATGAGTTCGTAGGTCAGAAAACATCTAGAATACTTACCGTAGTTACAGTAGTAGATTAAGTCATAACGAGGGATTGAACCCTATAAAGATGAAGAACGATTAAGAGGCTTGCCCTCGGACCTATGTAGTATGGGATGCATAGAATTCGAACAATGTGCATTAGTGTCATGTAAATTAAGTAATTGCATTATGGATTAAGTGCACAATCACGACACGACATCATTAAGATTTCCCTTTACTTTATTTTGATTGTGAACAAGTTTGTGATCTGTTAAGAAATGAGAATCATTATACTGTTTCTGGCATAGAGAGGATGACCATGTATAATTATCGTTGGTTGAATAAACTGACGTGCCCACAGTGTTGTATGCAGGATCAATGGCATGAAAAAGAGCAGAGAGGAACAAATGCTTAAAGATTATACCATGTTGTTGTACATTTATTTAATTGTTGTAATTTTTACTTCCGCTGTGCAAATGAAAAGTGTAATATTGATGTAAACTTTGATGTAAAGTGAAAAGTTTGAATTTCCTTGTAAAATTGTACTAAGAGAAGCGAAAAGATCCTGTAGAACATCTCGAATTCAGTGTATTTGGGATTCGGGGTGTTACAATCTCACTCCTCGGATCACCGTGGAGTCCATAACTCACGTTTGTCGTGATTTTATCATATCACCGTCTAGTGCATGTCCTTATACTTGTTAAGTTCATTTAATTAATTACAAATCTCTTAGAGTTGGTGTATCCTACCAGACTTAACTCAACTGATCAACAACCAAGACCACAACTGGCCAAACCACAAAATCTCAACTGTCGGTGACTGGGGTCCCACTCACCCTCTAAAGACTCACAACTCAACCATCAACACAAAATCTTTCATTAAAACTCTCAATTCTATTATCAATACTCTCATATTAAGAAAACTTCTTAAAAATCAAAAAATCCAAATTCTTTTAATATACTCACAAATTCCAGAATTGAAATAAAGTATTAAATCTAGTAAATAACTGAAAATCATATTTTGAAGTCGTAGAATATCACAAAACATCAATTCCTTCAAAAACAATATATCTTTCACTTAATAAAGTCATAGGACACAATTTAAAATCTATTATAATCAAAAATGTAGCTCTCTGTAAAATACTGTAATCTGTAGTAAAAACATCATATAAAATAGTAGATCAATAATCCGTAATATCGAATAAATAATCGTTCAAGTAACACGAAGAAAACTCAAGAAAAACAATCAGCCAGAACACTACGGTTGACTGTCAAACCCAATTCAAAATGCGTCAGTTGACCGACATGCAAAAAGTCCCAAAACCAATTAATTGACAGTCGACTGTTATTTTAGTTCAAAAAATTGACCGTCGACTGACAAGTTCAAAATTTGACAACTTTAATATTCGTGCACCTTTTTACTAATACTTCGTTAATTCTTTGTAAAATCATAAATTTGCAAACATAAAATTCCTGAGATGATCAAATACAGCTTGTATAACATACTGGAGTTTATAAAATAAATCAAAACCACTTCAAATTCATAAAAGAGCAATCTTTATCAAATTCTTCAAAATAGTGAAGATGAATATGTATATATGTATAGGTGTATTTAAGCATTAGTAAACATCAAGAAACATCGTATATATGTAGTATATTATTCAAATCCTTCTCAGTATCAAAATAACTCAAGATCCAATCGAAAACATTACAAAAATCACAAAAACCAATTTCGGCCATACCCCTTCAGACCCGAAATCAAGAAATCCCCTTTTCACTTCAAAACTCGATCTTTTTGATTCAAAAACCCTTCTTGTAATTTATTAAACACACATACAACTATTTACAATAGTTTATCCATGAATATAGTTGAATACAACATGTATTAATCAAGTTGTTTTCCTCCAAACCTCAAAACAGAGTGTGTCTATATATACACAGTAAAGATCAATTTTGTTCACTTTTGCAATAACATCATACAAAACCAATATGTGTAATCAAATCAGCAATAATATGAAAGAAAGCAACCTACTCATAATTTTTATTAGGTTCTCAACAATCTCAAGTCATCTATTTAGGGCTTTTATCATCAATAGCATAGTTTTCATGAAAAGATTCAATTTTTATCCATACATCCATCAAAATTCATTATATCATCATACAATTCCCTAACATGCGTTCTAATAGACAAATCATCACATAAAACATGCTTAGAACAGTACGAAAATAAACATGTCACTCACCTTATTGAAGAATCAACCGAAATAATAAAGAGAATAAGAAAAGTCATTCTTTTTGCAAAAATCCAAGATCATTGCTTCGAAACTCCAAAAAAATAATAATAAAGAAAACCTTTGTTTTTGTGTAGAAGGGGGACGGCTGTAGTAGCCATAATATAGGCCGGAATCTGGGTTTTTAGGGTTTTACAAGTTATATGGAAACATCTCTTAACAAATTATTACTTTACATATATAAACCTTTCTTTAATAAAGTAGTTAAATAAGTTAAGTAAATTAAAATAAAACCAAATCCCTTTACTACTGAGTTATCCAGCCATCAAGCATCCAAGTGGTAATTTTGCGCAAAAGTCTCTCTCTTTGTAATATTTGCAAATATGTCAAATAAATATCAGAAAAATCAAGAAAATTCATAAATAATGCCCGCTAACAAATATTAGATTTTCCAAACAAAATTTCTAGATTTTAGTTTCCAAGAAAAATATTTGCATAAGGTTCAAATTAAATTCCTTATTTGCAAAAATACCATATATGTTTAAATATTTACAAAATAGACTCTAAATATATTTTAAATTAATTTTATCTTTAATAATGATCATGGCCAGCCCAAAAAGTAGCAAAAATGGATTTTCATTATTGGTTTGAGATCCAATCGGCTTTTTACATAAAAAGTCCATCTCTTTCGAAGTATTTATAAAAATCTCAAATTTTAGGATATACTCGATTATAAATAGGAGAATTTATTCAGAAATTTAAAATTGGAGATTTGCACCCCAAAAAATATTTGCATGTGGAAAATTGACAAAGTCATAAAATAGTCAAATTAATTTAAAAAATATGAAAAATTAAAATATCATAAACAAATGAGAAAAATCAATCATTAACCATAAAGTTTTAAGAATTTAAAATTTTCTAACTTTGCACGTGTGTTGCACATGCAAAATTGCAATTTCAAGAAAATAGTCAAAGTAGTCAACTTTACCAATTTAATATTATTTAATAATGCAAAATAAATTATTTTATTTTGTGGGGTGATACAGGAGCGCCTTTGCTGCTAAAGTACTTCCGAACCGTTCTAGGGGTCAGTTCGTAGGGAGAACACGAGGGAATATATTACATCTCGCCTCACCCCCACAATAAGATAGTCCACGGGCATCCGAACTGCATAAAAGGATGGATGGAGAAATACTTCATTGTCCGAAATCAGGTGCCTTGGGAAATTCCCATGAACTGGAACTTTTACAAGCCGAATCACAAGCCTTCGAAGAGAAGAGATTTAAGTGTACCGGTGTGGATCGAATCGTCACTAGCAATAGCATCAGCTGGCCGAATGTGACCGAGAGGCACTGGCAATGATCGGACTGAGCCCCATAGACTCTTGTATGTTTTTCGTTTCCCTTTTTTTTCAACTTTTTTTCCCTTTGTTCTTATATCTCTGATTTCCTTTCGTAGCAATAAATGATGCCTCCATCGACGCGAGGATGGCCCAATTGGCCAAACAGAGGGCTGTCAACCAGTCGAAGTAGCGGAAGAGTTCCTCTCAGGGGGTCTTTGAAGGGACTTCTGATCTGAAGTCCAAGAAGAAGAGGGACCTCTCGGTTGCCGGGACCCCAAGCTCTATGAAGGAGGCACTGAGCTTGAGCAACCTCAAGGTTACCGAGTTTCTGAAGGGTGACATTCTTCCCATTAACCCCGCAGTTCAGGAAGTCATGGGCGAAGAGGGCCTCAGGCCGTGGGCCCCGAATTGAGCTGTGAAGACGACCGATTTGCTAACTGAAGGGCTGATAGCGATCGAGGTGGTGGAACACATGGCCATCCCTCATGATAAGGAGGCCATGGCTACCGAGACTGCCCAGTCGTGCTATATGAGGTGGGCTCAGGCCAATGTGCTGGTAAGTACTTCCCCACTCCGTAAATTGAAGTTGTTCTATTTCACTTTTTCAGGTCTTAGCCTTTTGTTCGCAGGCAACACTAGTTGGAGCCCATATAAAGAGGCTGCATACCCACGAGCTCCAGTGGGAGGTGAAGAACGCTCAGGGGTTTGAGCGTGATATGAAGGACCAGAAGCTGAAGGCGGACGCAGCTGAGTCCTGTGAGTGGGTACTTAAGGCCGAGCTGACTTCCCTCACCGACGACCGAGCTCGAAGGGAGGTGGAGGTGAAGAAGACGACCGAAAAGGAGCTAAAGAAGGTAAGGAACACCGCCATGGACAAGGTCATCGAGGCCCAGGACAAGGCGTACAATCGGGCCTTTGAGCACGTCTGGTACTACAACCCCGAGTATGAGATAGAGGAGTTTCATTATGGCATGAAACTTTCTAAGCATCCAAAAATTCTCGAAGGGGATGGAGAGGAGGGGGTGAATAGCTACCGACCGAGGAGGATATAGCGGGGGCGGCTGAACTAGAGGTCGACGCGGTGGCGACCGAAGAGGTGCCCCTCTTTTCTAAGTAGTAGCTTCACCCTTTCCCTTTTTTTTGGTATTTGCCAATTGCGGACTGGCCACCGCAGTTTTGTAAGAGTTTTGATGAATGAAAAGGATTTTTGGCCGAACTCTGTCTTGGAACTTTTGGCATGATATTTGTTTTGTAAGAGTTTTGGCCAAGTTTATGATGCTCAGAGTGACATGCCCTTTCCTCCTTTGTATTAGAAGAACGAGTCCTTCGAGGCCAATCCTCATGATGTCGAGATTGAGCGCCTTAGGGGCAAGCTAAAATCCATGGAGTCCATCTTGGTTCGCTATAGTAAACAGGCCCGTGATCGGGAGGCAGTTGTTTCCTATTTTATGATTAAGTCGAAGAAACTGAGCTTGGAGTCAGCTCGTCTGAAGAAGAAGATTACCTATCGTGACTTGGGGAGCACTGAGACTAGGTGGTCAGTGTCTGGTACTTTTGCCCGGCGGCCGGCCTCTGAATCATTCTTTTGCGAGGTTATAGTGGAGAAGGAATTGCAGATACAAATGTTGAAGGTCATGCTCGGAGAGGGTGGATCCAAACTTGTTCTTTCGGGGGAGGTTGGCCCTCCGTTGGGGGCCCGTCTTCGACCCTGAGGTTGGAGCCGGTGAGACCAGGTGATGCTCAGAGTTCTGTTGTTGGAACGTCCACCTTAGCGACTCCTAGAGATTTTGATGTGCTCGTAGGGGAACAAACGCATTTGGTTGGACTCAAAATGGTTTGCATCAGTTCTAAGCCCCCCCAAGAGGAGGGTAGACTGAGTTTGTAATAGTTGTAACGTTCACACTTCTAGTTGTAACTCATGTAGCCTCGCCGATTGTAACAATAAACTTCTATATGTTGTAATAAAACTTTTGCAACGACCGAGGTCTGAGTTCGACGACGGAAGGTAGGGACTTGAAAGGTTAGGAAATTTTGAGAAATCTAAGCGGCGATGACGTGAGAGATTAAGAAATATCTCGTTAGGGCTTGAAGTCCAGACCGAGCGGCGAGGACGTGAAAGATTGAGAAATCTCTCGTTAATGGCTCGAAGTCCAGGCCAAGCAGCGAGGATGTGAGAGATTGAGAAATCTCCCTTTTGGAGAAGTATACGCGGGACATTCTGACTCGAAAAATACAAGGAACTTCATTGCATTTACTTGCTTGGTTACACAAAAAGAATAGCGCGCAGCGCCGATTACAACCACATACGTTCCTATGGCCCCTCATGGAACTTAATAAGATGCTCTGCGTTCCAGGTTCTCTTGACTATCCTACTCCCCAGGTCTTTGAGTCAGTACATGCCAGGGCATTCCACTTGGGAGACCTTGTACGAGCCCTCCTAGTTCGGGACCAGTTTGCCTTTTGCGGTGTGGTGGAAAATAGGGAGCAACCTGAGTACGGGTCGCCCTCCTTGATGTCGGTCGGACGGACCTTCTTGTTGTAGAACGTTTTCAATCCGCTGCTGATAGATATTTCTTCTGATAGTGGATTTTTCGCGGATTTCGTCGACTATGTCCAAGTTGGCTCTGAGGTCACTCGAATTGGATTCCTCATTGAAGCCAATGATCCTAGGTGAAGGAAGCCCGATTTCAAGCGAGATGACAGCCGGTAGGGATCCTATTGGTTGTTCGATACGATCAAAGGACACTCGGCAATTCGTCGACCCACAGTCTCTTGGGATATTTGTCCAACCTTTTTTTGAGACCTTCAAGAATTTTGCGGTTGGTGTTTTCAGCTTGGCCATTCGACTAGGGTTGGGATATTGATGAGAAACGTTGCTGGATCCCGAGGTCTTCGCAGAACTTTCGAAAATTTTTTCCTGCAAATTGAGTTCCAATATCAGTGATGAGCACGCGAGAGATCCCAAACCGACAAATAATGTATTTCCAGAAGAATTGTTGGGCTTGTTGTTCAGTGATTATGGCCAGGGGTTCTGCCTCGACCCACTTAGAGAAGTAATCGATGGCCACTATAAGGAAGTATTTTTGACCCGTGGCCTTCAGAAAGGGGCCGAGCAGGTCCATCCCCCACATGGCGAAGGGTGTTGGACTTGTAACACCCCGAATTCCAAAACATAACTGAATTCGAAGTTCCACGGTAACTTTACACTTCTTTCATACAATTTTACAAGGAAATTGAAATATTTCTTACATCAGAGTTACATTATACCTTTACATTATTACAGCGGAAGCAATTTTACAGTAATTACATGAAATAACATTTAAATCAATCTTTGAGCAGCATGTATACTTCAATTTGTCAAGCATCTTTACCCTGCATGTAAAACTGTGGGCGCGTTAGTTCATTTACTGATGAAATATTATACACGACCATCCTCTTTATGCTGGAAACAGTATAACGATTCTCAACACTTAACAAACCACAAACTTGATCACAAACAAAGCTATAAGGGACTATCCTATAGATGCCGTGTTGTGCAGTGCGCTTAGTCCTTAATGCAGTTATTATGTTACATGACACTAATGCGCACTTGTTCAGAGTCTATGCAGCCCATACTACATAGGTCCGAGGGCAAGCCCTTAACCGTTCTTCATCTTGTAGGGTTTAATCCCTCACCACGACTTAATCTACCACTGTAACTACGGTAAGTATCCTTGATGTTCTATGACCTACGAACTCATGTCTAGGCACCCTGGAGGAAATCCCAATGCACTGACACATGACTCATCATGCAGGCATCTTGTGGTAATTCAACTCCTACCATAGACATGACACCACCCGCAGTCGTCAAACACCCCACGAGTGGGGTTAATGGGTCCCATAAGTACAAATTCGTCTCACATTGCATAGTTCATGGACATAAAGCACGATGATAAGATAGATTCTAGCATTTCAATTTCACATTTTTATTCATTAGCAATCATCTTAACAGTCAATCTTTAAGCTACTATTTTATCACTAATCAACCATAAATGAGACTACAATTTATCAATTTCTTCTCAACTATTTTAGCAAACATCCCTAGCATGGCATCTACATTTAGAAGTATTGAGAAACACCCACCTATAGTTGAAGAAACGAATGAAAACTCCTAGAATGCAAGAAAGTAGCCTTCTCCTCCTAGAATGGATTGCAAATTGTCTCCTCCTCCTTGTGCTTGCTAGGAACCCGAGCTCTTCCGTTCTTCTTGTCGATTTGGCTGGCCTCCAAAGGTGCACACACACACACAACTCTCAATCTTTTGAACTCACTAACTTAAAATCTTTACTCTCTAATATATATCTTTCTCTTATAATGAAAAATAGGTGCAAGAATAACTAATGAAGGGGGCGGGGGGGGGGGGGGGGGGGGGGGGGTATTTATACAAAATTTTAGTGGAATTAAAGGGCTAGGATTAAATCAAGCGGTTTAGGATCAAGGGCTTAGATAAAATAGGGAGTTGCTATAACTTCCCATGATGCAAATAACCACCTCTCTACCTCATCCACTCTCCCTCTCTCTTGATTCCATCCGGCTTCACTCCAAGGGTGTGTTTTGCACACTCTTGTGCAAGCACGTGTTACCCTAGTGTCCCCCATTCACAAGTTGTACATGCTAATTAATTAATTGTTTATTATTTGAGTTTATACTACAAGTTAGACTAAAATAAAGATTAATTAAATTACATGGCTCACTAATGGGCCAAGAGACTATGAGCTCTACTAATTTAATTAATTAATTAACTAATGTGGGCTACAAAGAGACAAATTAGGCTTTTAAGAAAATAAATGGGAATTACTAATTCATTAAATATTTTAGAGAAATGCATGCATAATTTTTTACGTGCACAACACGAAAAAAGAAAAATCAAACAATTCCAAATATAAATAGGATTTGAAAATCCAGGGTGTTACAGGACTGGTAAGTGATTTGAGTTCAGCTTGGGGCAAACATATGATTGAAGAGAATCTTTGGCAGGGGCCGCACCTTTTTACAAGATCATGGTCATTTTGCAATATGGTCGATCAGTAGTAGCCGTGGTTTAGTACTTTCCTCGCGAGCAACCTGCTGCCCATATGGCACCCCCCCCAATTCCTTCGTGCAGCTCCTCTAGCGCATACTTGGCTTCATCGGGACTCAGGCACCCGTACACCTTAGGGTAAGAGCGCTTGAAAAGTATATTGTCGATCAAGGTGAATCTTTCTGATCGGACCCTTGTCTTCCTAGCCTCAGCCGAGTCTAGTTGGAGTTCGCCATCTGCCAGGAACTTCTAGACGAGATCCATCCACTTGACCGCTTGAATGCCTGGGTTGAGGCAAAGGACCTCAGGGTTCTTGATGCTAGGATTGAGGAGGATCTCAACGAGGACAGTGTGATCTAGGCCCTCGAAGAATGACGAGGTAAGCTTGGACAAGGCATCGGCCTGGCTATTTTGTTCCATCGGAATGCGCTCGACAGCGGCACCGTCAAAGGTTGTTAAGAGTTGCCTGACGCGTGCCAAGTATTGAATCATCCGGGCATCACAAGCTTCATATCCCTAAAAATTTGATTGACCACGAGCTGAGAGTCACTAAAGGCCCTCACCCATTTTGCCCCCGTCTTGTGGTCTAGCATGAGCTCGGTGATCGTTGCCTTGTATTTTGCCTCGTTCTTGGAGGTCAGAAAGTTGAGACGCAGGGAGTACTGGAGGACGAAGTCATCGGGGCCCCTACGTATGACGCCAGCTCTGCTTCCACCCTCGCTGGATGATCCGTCGACATAGATCTCCCACACTTGTTCATCCTCTTGGATTTCAGATGCTTCGGGAATGGTACATTTCGCGATGAATTCTACGAGGGCTTGCCCTTTGATGACTATCTAATGGTAGTTACTGATGTCATGCTGGCTCAGCTCGATTGAGCACTTGATCAAGCGGCCAGAGTAATCTAGCTTGTTGAGGACCGTCTTGAGAGGCTGGTCCGTCAGGACTCGAATGGAGTGGGCTTGAAAGTACGGTCGGAGTTTCTGGGCGGCCTTCACCAATGAATAGGCGACCTTTTCCATCCTGGTGTATCGGAGTTCAGCGCCATGCAGGTCTTTTCTGACACAATAGATGAGCTTCTGGACCCCGTCTTCCTCCCTGACTAATATGGTGTTGAGTGCATATACCGAGGAAGCCAGATAGAGATAGATGGGTTCGTCCGGCTCTGGTTTACTAAGGAGTAGGGATGGGTAGGTAGGACTTCAGCTGATCAAAAGCCTGCCGTTGAGAATCTTCCCACTCGAAGCTTTTTGCCCTCCAGAGAGCTTTGAAGAATGGAAGCGACTTTTCTCCCGACTTAAAGAGAAAACGACTGATGGTCGCCAGTCGACCCATGAGTCGTTGGACTTCTTTGACATTTCTTGGAGGAGCCATGTCCAGTAACAGTCAGAATGGATGTCACTGAAGGAAGGATAACTGACTATCCAATTTCCTCCCACACAGCCAAGCCATACTATAATAAGTCGAAGTCACTGCCTTCCCTGTAGTCAGATCTACCTACCGGGAACTCCGACAAAGAACAGGTCATCAAAAATCTAGAATGGACCAGTTCAGCACCTGAGGCAATAGATGGCCTGAATCTTTTCAGAGTTCGCTTCACTGCCTCACTGGCTGACCACGAATCCAAGAATTTTCCCCGAGGTGAAGCCAAATGTGCATTTAGATGGGTTGGGTCTCATATTGTGGGATCGCAGGACCCCGAAAGCCTCCTCGAGATCACTAACGTGATCTTGTCCCCTGCAGCTTTTAACAAGCATATCGTCAACATATACCTCCATTTTTCGGCCTATTTGCTCCTTAAAGACCCAGTTGACGAGTGTTTGGTACGTGGCACCGGCATTCTTCAGCCTATAGGGCATGACTCGGTAACCGTGGAGGCCTTGGTAAGTCACAAGGAGGTCTTGGGGATGTCTGGAGAAAACATTTTGATATGATTGTAGCGTGAAAAAGCGTCCATGAAACTTCGCAGCTCGTGACCATAGGTCGCATCTATTAGGGCATCGATGCTCAGGAGGGAAAATGGATCTTTAGGACAACCTTGTTGAGGTCTGTGAAGTCTATACAAATCCTCCACTTACCACTTGGTTTCTTCACCATCACAATGTTTGCCAACCACTGAGGGTAGTTGACTTCTGGTATGAACCGCGCCGAGAGAAGCTTGTCCACTTCTTCCTTCACCTCCTGTTGTTTGTCAGGAGCAAATTTATCGTGCTTCTACTGAACTGGATTCGAGTTCGGGTGGATGCTTAGTTTGTGCATGATGAGGTCCTCTAAAATTCCTGGCATATCCGACGGTGCCCAAGCGAATAGGTTGGCATTTCGACGGACACAGCCAATAATGGCTAGCTTCAGGTCCGAAGTCAGAGACTGGCTCACTTGGAACCATTTAGATTTATCCTCCCCTGATAAGGGGACCTCCTCCAACTTGTCGACGGGCTCCGAGTGCAATAGGCTCCTGTCAGATGGAAGTTCCACCGCATCAAGAGGGAAGACTCTGCCTCCTTCTGCAGCCATATAGCATGAACGGGCAGATTCCTGATTGCCTCGGATGGTGTCGACCCCATGGTCGGTATGAAATTTCATCTTCAGGTGATAGGCGAAGGGCACCGCCTGAAGGGAGCATAGGTTGGGTCTACTGAGGATGGCATTATAGGAAGCCTTGACGTTAACCACCATGAAGTCCATTGCCTCTGTCCGGATGGTCGGGGTCGTTCCGTTGGTTACATCAAGTGTGATGATTCCCTCAATTTGGATAGGGACGCCCGAGAACCCGTGGAGCATGTACCCGGCCGGCTTCAGCCTCTCATGAGAGAGTTTGAGCTTTTCGAATGCGTTCAGGAACATGATATTGACGGAACTTCTATTGTCAACTAGGATACGACAGACCTCGTGATTAACCATGCCGAGGCTGACTACTAAGGCATCGCAATGAGGCAGTCGGACGCCTTCCAGGTCTTCGCTGGAGAATAAGACTATCACTCCTTGATCCTCAGGGGGCAGATAGTTATGGATTGAGTTAACCTCCCACACGAAGGCCTTGCGGGAGGTGCTCGTATCTCCCCCCATGGTTCTGCCGTGGACACAGTGAAGAATGGCTGCCCCCTGGCTTCTTTGAGCGTGGGTTCCGCCACTGGATGCCTACTAGCCGTTCGAGGAGGGGGCAAAGCCCTTTGGTCCCTCAAGTTAGTTCAGGTGAACTCCCTTAGGAACCTCCTTTGGATGAGGGCCTCAATCTCGTCTTTGAGGGCCCAACAATTATCAGTCTCGTACCCGTGGTCCTAATGGAACCGACAGTAGAATCTTTGGTCCCTCTTCTTGTTGTTGTTCGCTCGGGGAAGAGGGGGGACGATCCCTTTAATTCCGATTTCCATGAAAATGGCTGACACACTCTGAGTAAGCGGAGTGAAACTCTCGAATCGGGGGATAGGAGGCTGTCGTTTCTGATTGAGTGCATCTTTTTGAGCCTTCTTCATATGTAACGCCCCGAATTCTAAATAAGACCGAATTCAAGATTTCACAGGATCTTTACTTCACTTCGTACAATTTTACAAGGAAATTAAAACTTTTTCACAATACATCAGAGTTCATTACATCTTTGTTTACACAGTGGAAGAATAAAAGATTACAACATTGAAAACAAAATATAACTTGTACAACTTCATCAAATAAATCATTGATTTCATCATAACATCTTCATAGCAAAGTCCAGTACCTGCATATCAAGCTGTGGGCACGTCAGTCACTTACAAATGACGAAAGTGTTATACTCGGCTATCCTCTCTATGCCGTATATATAACAATCTCATTACTTTAACAAAAACCACATAAGTTGAATGAAGAATAAAGTGTTAAATTGTGACTACGCTAAACATGTAAGTGTATGCCATGCCTTAATGCCTAATGCACACATTTTTATACTAGGATGACACTAATGCACACTTATTCGGATTCTATGCATCCCATACTATATAGGTCCGAGGGCATGCGCCTACATACTCCACAATAAAGGGCTTGATCCCTCGTCATGATAACTACCCAGTAATAAAACAAGGTTTAGATCACTCCACAAAGATGGGTCCCTGCTTCGCTGGCTATTATAACGGTTCCATCATCATGCGAATCATCCTGCAAGTGCCCCCTAGCCTGGTATACGTATATACATTGGAGACGGCAAACTATCCGCCCGACTATGCTAAGTCCCGGATTTAAATATAAAAACTCATCTCCCACAGAGCAACCTCAGTCCGCCGATTGGGTCTATAGCCACGGAGTCCACCGCCGACTATATAGAGGCAACCCACTTACGTTTGCCCAGGTTTACTACATCTTCACTTATGTACCTAGTTATTTAGTTCAAGACATGAATGTGTTGTCATTCCTAGAATCAGTTTTACCTCCTACCGGACTTGTTTACAAAATACGAGATCGCCCTACGGCAATATCTCAAAATTATATTTCAAATATTTCTTTCATTAGTGCCGGTAACCGAGGTCTTACTAACTCCAAATCGTAATTTTTTTCATGTACAAGAATCATGGGTACACATACCCTTAGTAAACATGTCTTAAGCCTAGATATTTTCATCTTTCGACTTATTCACAAAATAAACATAGTCTCGTCATCATCCATGTTCTAGTTGTTTATTCATATTCTTTTTAAACAAACATTACTTTAAGTACACAAATTGCACCACTTGAATTGTTATAACAATTCTAAGTTATCACAATGTTTCGATTCACTATAAAATATTTCTTAAACAAGATACAAGTGTAATCTCTTTTAAATTCACTTCATAAAATAATATTTTCTTTTCTTCACCAAAGCAAGTTATATTCTCAAAATTTCATTTCTTTTTACACTTCAAAAATATACAAGAAAACTATCTCTTAATAATTTCCATTTCCTATTATATTGATACTATGATTTTATTTCAATTCAAATGACCATTCATGATTAAAAACCAAAACAAATAATCAAAATGTGAGGCCGGGTTTTGAACCCACGACCTGCGGCAACCCATAGTCGGCACCCAGATCCCGAACCCACTAGCCACTTAGTCCATGTGGACTTTGTATCATATTTGTATGCCGAAATGCATCTAAATCAAGTTTTCAGTTTCGGTATTTTTAAAAAAAGAAACAAAAGTGAATGGAACCATCAAGTTTCGAACCTAGGATCTCTTTCAACAATGCTATATATTGCACTGGCTAACCAGTAAGGCCAAGTGTATTTTCTGGTTTAGAAAATGTACTAATGTACTTTTGTTCAATTATTCAGAAGGTGTTTCTTTTTCCATGAAACTTGTTTATTCAAAAGATCCAAAATCTTTCTAATAATTTTGAAATAAACTTTTTCTTGATATTAGATTTTTTAAAAAATAGTAGACAACAAAATTTCAAATTCATTAAAACACTATTTCCACTCATTTAAATAATTTTCTTTACAGACTTAAATTTACAAAAACTAGTGTTCATGACAAATGGTTGTGTTCTCATTTTTACACAAATTACACTTTTATAACAATATTAGTGTATTTAATTGAACACGAGAATTTCACAAGAATACTCTTTCATGCGATAGTTTATATTCTTTTCAATTAGGACATACATATGTCGATACATTACAAAATACTAAGTTTACTTTCTTTCTTCTTTCTTAGTTATCAAAGCATGGTGTGTTCAACAAATTTCATAAGCACAAAATTTTGCAAATATACTAACATGATTTATAACATAAAGGAATTTTCTTCTCTTTAATTAGCATGGTATTTATTTCTACTTAATCACACAAAACTACCTTCATACATATCATATTATACATGCATGAAATTTATCTATAATTTCCACATCAAAATTTTTCTTATATTACTCATTTTAGCATGCATATCCTACACTAGAAAATAATGAAATCACCCACCTTAATTAAAGATTGAACAAATGAAGGGAAAGATGGAACACCACTTCTAGCTCCAAAACAACTCCTAGCTCCTAGCAAGGCTTCTCCTCCTAGCAAGAGCTCATTCTCCTAGAAATGGCTTCTTCTCCTAGCAAACTCTCCTAGTAAGAATTTTTTCCAAGCAATAGAACTCTCTTACTCTCTTTCTTTTCTTTCTTTCTTTTGATTAGTTATTGTTTTTGGTGCAAAGGAGAATGAGAATTGGGGGTCCTATTTATAGAGTTTTGTGAGGATCTAAAGTGCAAAATTTCCACCCTAATAACTCTTTCTTTTAATTCATACAACCCTCCATTTTCCTAACTCCTAAAACCTCCATCTCTTCACCTTTCCAACCTTTCAAAAGCTTAACCCCCAAAACTTCAACTCTTTCTCTCCCCCTACTAGCCCAACCCAGTCAACCCCCTAGGTGCAAACCGGCCATGCATAGGTGTGTGCATGCACACATGCACAAACAAAAATAAATACAATTCTATAACTCTAAATGTGTACTAAAAGTTGTAACTTGTCATGAATTAGTAAAAGCTCAACTTAAATTGTGATTTTATTAATGGGCTTGATTCATGGGCTCACTTCTAATTAATTAATTTAATTATTCTAGTGGGCTCTTCTCCTAATGGGCTAGATTTTAATCAATAGGTCCATGGATAAAAAGAAGGCTAATTAAAACCTATGCATGCTAAAAATTTGTAAATGAGAATAACAAAATGAAAATAAAAAATTTACACGTGCATCATACGTGCAAAAATAAAAAAATGCATTTTTAATTAAAAATAAAAAATGTGGGGTGTTACATCATAGGCTCGGAGTAATCGGTCTTTCTTTTCCCCTTGGTGGGGTTTCCTTCAGGTCTTCAAGGTGTAGAGCCTCCTCGACACGGATGTATTTTTCAACCGTGATGAGGAGGTCGGGAAAATCGATCCACGGCTTCTTCGCTAATGGGGCCTTCAGCTGGCCGTGACGAACATTGTGTCGGAAGGCTGCAGACGCGATGCCCGCATCGAGAGAAGTGACCGCCCTAGCCTCGGTAGTGAACCTTCGCACGAAGTCTCAACGGGAGTCTCCTTCCTTCTACTTGAGGTCCAGGAGGGACGCGTTCGTCTTCTCTACCTTGCGACTGGTCACAAAGTGAGCAAGGATGCTCGCCTCGAGCTAGTCGAATGAGAAAATTGAGTTAGGGGCGATCTTGGAGAACTATTCTAGTGTTGGGCCATGCAGCGTGGCTGGGAACGTGCTGTGAATCATTATGAGGGTTTTGAACCCTTCCATGTAATTAGCAGGATCACACTCTCCATTGTACGTATCAAACTAAGGCGGTCTGAAATTCCTGTGAATCTCAACATTAAGGATTTTAGCGGAGAACGAGGGTCGGGAAGGCTGGTACCCCCGGTTGGCTTGTAACCCGCCCTTGCCGATCCGAGCAAGGTGATTCTCCATTTCTCGGAGACACTGAAGGATGACCTCATCCTGCCTTGCCAGCTGAGTTGAGCCGTGAGCTCACTGCCCTGGGATTCCTCCCGGGAGGGTTGTCGTTTTGACGCTCCATTCTGGGGCCACCCCGAAGGGCTTGGAGGACCATGTTCCGAAAATCTCGAAACTTGACTCTCGTGATTGGGACCTATTTGCCTTGACTGTTCAGGGGTGACTTATCTCTCGGGAAGTGGCTGCGCCTCTGCTCTCGTGGGATGAGTGAATGTTGTGGATCAAAGCCTAGTTGGAGGGGGCAGCCACGCCCCTCGATCGGCTGAGATGGTGCCGGAGATCATTCACAGCCTGCCGGTTGTTGATGACGTACCAAAGGTCGGCAGCAACTGAGCGTGAACCGCTCGGGCCCGGTTCCGAATGACCTCGGCTCGCTGCCTTCGAGACCCCTATGTGTTCCGTGACTACGAGAAGGATGAGGAGGGTCGGGATGATGTCCTACCATGGGTGCTCTCTTGGCTTTGGGTGCCATGAAAGGGTCGGCCTTAGGGTGAGATCCAAGTTTGGGATCGAATCAGTCTATCAGTTTCCATATACGGCACCAATCTGATGCTACTGATTCGGAGGTGGGGGCAACAGATGTGAGTTCTTGTTATTTGTAGACGGAGAAACAGATCTCAACCAAAAATCTGGATCTGAGATGAGGATTTCATCAGGAGCAGGAGAGGGGGGTTGCTGGTTGCTGGCCACCCTGAGTGCCTGCAAAACACCTAGAGACACCGGGAGAGATCCCGGCAACATGCCCTCCGACTGTAACACCCCGTACTTAAGCGGGTACATATATAATATTATATAGAGATATATACTAATATATATATGTAACTCCGGTTTCCCGTATTTATATTTTATACTGTATTTTGCCTCATTGTACTCTTTCATCTATTTGAGATCCTGTATTTTATTTAAGTTCGAATAAAATCATTATTTTTGTCTCGACTCAATTTTTGGTCCTTTTATCGAATTTATTTGTGTGCACTTTGTGTCGTTCTTCATGAAGAATTGACTATTTCTTCTCATTTATCTTTTTAATCCCCATTTTGATACATTTTGACCAATTCTTCTGTTGGGCCCTATTCGAAGCGGATACCCTAATACCCTAAAACCCAAAACCCGATACCCTCACTATATAACCCTAAACCTATACTCTAACCCTAACCCCTAACCCCGTATACTGTTAAAACATTAACAAACCGCCGCTACCCCCCACGTCTCCTACCTCTGCTTCCTTCTCCTTCGTTTTCGAAACCGACTCCTCACCTCCGACCCATCGCCTCCCTTCCCTCTCCACCTCTGTCACATCGCCACACCCCCGAGCCATCCCCACTCTCATCATCCTCTATTTTTGAACTCGAGAACAGAGTCGCTGCTCCGTCCCCATCACGGCGTCGCTCCTCGACTGTAGCCGCCGCGAGCGTCGCCGCCCTCGCCATAGGTCACCACTGTCGTCGTCGCGCCAACCTGCGCTGCACCCCCCCGCTCTCTCTCTGCTCGCTGTCTTTGTGAGGTAGAAGACGCGCAACCATTGGTGGAAAATGCTGTTTCCTGTTCTGCCATAGCGATCCGAGAACCGCTGTACGCTGTTCGGCCAGATCCGGTGTGAGGAAAGAATCTGATTGGCTGGGTTCCACTGTTCCGTGTTTTGCCACACCGGATCTGGTGCTTGCTATTTGCGGTTCTGGGCTTGGATCCGGTGTGTGGGAGAGTTTCGATTGGTCGTTCCGGTGTTCGCTGTTTTGCCGCGCCGAATCCCAAGTCGTCGTATGTTGTTCTGGGCTGATCTGGTGTGGGAAAAATTCGATCTACGGTTGATTTTTGCACGTGCTTCACACGTGCTTTTGGAAGACTTCTTCCGGGATTTTTCGATCCAACTTTCTTCAGCAAGTGGATCTAAACATCGTCAATTAAGGCAAGTATCCCTTGTACAATTTATTTTTTCTGTTACAAGCATCACTTAAAAAATACTACAAATAGTTAGAAATTGTGACTCCTTCTTGACTATCGTTATTGATCAATATTAAACCTCCGAAATTTCATAATTCTAAGAGTCACAATAATTTCATTGTATTAAATTATAATTACTTGGACTCTTTTACCCCTTGAACACATGAACACATGAGATTAAGAAGACCTAAATTTGTAGACACATGGTATATTGTGCATTCGATGAACTTACAACCATTTGACTTAGAAAATAATTATTACTTGCTGTTTTGACCACCATTATCCGGTATTTTATATCACACAATAACTTAGACGCCTAATAACAAATTTCCATGTAATCTATACTAGTAAGATATTCCCTCATGTTGCTGTCCTGAATCTTACTTCGCTGTTTCGACCCCTTTATCATTAGGATTTGAACCCGAGCCCTGAATAGAAGATGTATCCCTGGATGTCTAGATGTCGTTAGACTCCGAAACTTTCGAATTTAGAGTTACGGTCTAGGAGTTATGGCAGTTTTACTGCAGCTGTGTCGGTAGACGCAGATTCGTAAAACTGCTGCACACATTTACCTTGCGAATTAAGTTAGCTATGTTAACAGCAAGCGTTTGACTTGAAATTTTACATGCGGTTGCTGGATACCCTATAGGACATTTCCAATTTTTCTTAGAATTAATTTACATTATTTCAACACTATTTCATATGTATGAATACATATACACAAATTCTGCCTGAACATTTTAGCTGGATAATTTATTCATGTCGACCCTCGATTATGCCATATAATTACCCTATGCTCATTCCATGTACATGACCCTGATTTTTGACTTGTTTCGCACACATGTATGCTTGCTTGATAAAATAATAAATGTAACAAGCCGGGGTTTAAGGGAAAGACCATAGTAGTGGACAATATAGGTAAGTGTACTCAGAAGGGGGTCCGTGTTTCCCAGTACTCGGTTCATGAACTTGTTGCACTTGATGTATTCATGGAGCCAGTTACTTGGCTCATGAACCTGTTGTATTCATGGACCCACTGTGTGGTCCTTGAACCTGTTAGTATTCACGAACTCGTTTCGTGAACCTGTTATTTAATTTCGTATTTATGAACCGTGCCTGCCTGATACCTGATACTTGATACCTAAAACCTGAGTACGCCGCCCTATAGATTCCATTACTAGGCCTAAACGAAATTGATTTGACTGTAGCAATCATGTAGTAAAAAGATGGATGCATGAAGTGCTACCTAGATAGTAATAACTACAAGACTTGAACATGAAACTTGAACATGACACCTGCTACTTGATACTTGATGATACGATACATGAAACTTGATACGTGAAACCTGACACATGAAACATGATACTTGATGTTAGTTACCCCTACAGGTTCACCTGTCATATGTTTTACCATTAGCAGTTGTTAACTAGCCTGTTTATTAGGATGTCCCTCTTGTCAGCTAGTTCTTGGTTTTTTCCCTACTTGTTATAACTCTGTTACATTCTTGATTCCAATTCATGTTTCCCATAATTGTAGTTGTTTTCACTATTTGTGGCCCTAGCTTACGCTAAGGGCATTTTCTCTTGTTTTTCCCGGTTTTCCCTTTTTATATTTATTAAGCAGACTTTGGAGACGAATTGCCTGCAGGAATTGGCGAGCAGACATTTCAGGTTTCGCTTGGAGCAAGAACTTGTTTAAATAATTGCTTTTCTTAAGGTATTTATTTCTCCTACCGTATAAGATTTGTAACGGGCTTATGTTCCCGAGTTTAAATTTGATCCAGACTTGAAAACTATGTGGACATTATTAATTGTTTTCAATTATTTCCTGTTGCTTAATGAATTATTCATGTATGCTTGGTTGTATATATATGTTGTTATATTCTTGTTGTGATACTGAGTCGATCCTACAGCTTATGGATGATGTTAAAATCATCCGCTGGGCTTCGTCACATGCTCGTATTCCATATTTTTGGGAAGCGGGGCGTGACAATATATATATATATATATATATATATATATATATATATATATATATATATATATAAAATAATAATAATAATAATAATAATAATAATAATAATAATAATAATAATAATAATAAAGAGATGAGATGAAATGGTTGGTTGTTGGCCCATAAAGAGATCCTATAGGACTATGATCAAGGGAGGATTGATGACGGAGCCTACAGGATAGTCTGTGGGGCATATGCATTAAATGATGGAAAATGAAAGTATGCATGCATGGTTTGGATGGTGATGTGAATGGCTTTGGGATTAAATCCCATATCAGAAAAATATAGAGGAGAGTGTGTGTGTGTATATAGGAAAAGCTATATGATAAAGGTCACATATAGGGTATACCACCTTTGATGGTGCCTGTGGTGGGCTTGGTTAGAATTTTGTGTCTGTTCTTTCACGTGCGCGTACGCGTAGTTGTGTGCGCAGGTAAGTCGGGCCCGTGACGTTACAAAATGGTATCAGAGCCGACTTTTGACACCGATTGTGGGTCAGAGTGGGTTAGAGGTACGTCTGGCTAAGGACAGTATGCTGGTATAGACCGGAGACAGTACACTAGTAGGGTACTCCACTCCACATCGACTAGATAGGCGGTCCTGTATTAGCTTGCGGGTCTCGGGCTCAGTAAGGATGCTGAGTTCTTAAGGAGGGGAGTGTGTAACACCCCGTACTTAAGCGGGTATATATAATATTATATAGAGATATATACTAATATATATATATAATAATAAAGAGATGAGATGAAATGGTTGGTTGTTGGCCCATAAAGAGATCCTATAGGACTATGATCAAGGGAGGATTGATGTTGGAGCCTATAGGATAGTCTATGGGGCTGTTGCTGCTAAATTTGGTGTGGGGGCAAACAGATAGTATTTGTGAGTTCTTAGGGAAACTGAATAGTAAACCTGTGTACCTGTTCCGTCGGGATTTGATCGTCGCTCCTGCCATACACCTGCAAAAAGTGCGAGACACCGGGGTTGTTCCCGGCGACGCACCCTCCGACGCTCAAGTCAGTAATCAGGGGGATTATGAAAGAGCGCAAAAACTGGAGAAAGATTGATTACCTCTTAATGGAGATGGATGGGGGGTATTTATAGGCGTCTTTGGGAACAGATTAGGCATGTAATTCCTGTGTATAGATAAGGAATGTAATCCCTAATCCCCAGTGAAATGATAGATATGAATCAGGGCCGTTGATTAATGTTAATCAGAAACCCTAATTCTATCCTGCTGGACCGGGTTCGTTGCGGGTTGAAGCCCGCACCCAGTTGAGGTGGATCCGTTTGCGGGTTATTGGATCTGTGAGAAGGAGACCCAGTACCCGCTTCAGACCCGTTTGTAAGTGAAATTACTATTTTACCCCTGGGCTTCAGGATTCGTGTCCAATTCGGACGGTCTCGATTAAACCCCTATTTTTAGCCACATCACGAGCCCCTCACTCCTAAAGGCTGAGGGCGATCAGTCTTTGAGGAGTAGTTTGACTGTTTTAGTGGCTAGTGGAGTTGTATCGGAGTCCGAATGGGTGATTTTGAATCCTAAAGTGGGTGGTAAGGTAACTTCTTCTTCTTTTTTGAAGCCATATGATGTTCCGAAGTCGTATCGAGTTTTTATCTATTTTTCGGGATATTTATTTAATTTTGCAATGTGTTAACTGATCGTTCGGGGGGCTTAACAGTACATTCTAGGCAATAATTGTTCGTTCAGGGGCTCAAAAATATTCCCTCGAATTTTTAATTATTATCTAGAATTTTTAGCTAATTTTTCGGAATTTTTAGTAATTTTTTGCAATTTTCAAATAAATAAAACGATTTAAATAAATGAAAATCGATTTTTAAATAATAATTTATGACGTGGCGTGATCTGGACCTTTGATCAGCGCAGAGCGCGAATTTCTGAGTAATCAGACGGTTCGCGTTCCTCGGCAGGCTTTTTTGCCGTATACGAGGGTCGGCTCCTCGGCTCGGAAGGCCAGCGACTCGGCTCAGTGGGCTGTCTCTTCGGCTCGGACTATCCGAGGTACGTGGCATCATCTGGGCCGTCCATCTCAGCATGGATCCCCATAAAATGCTATCTTGTCGTGTAGTGGACGTGGCGAGATCTGAACCGTCCATCATGACGAGCGCACTTTTCGACAAGATCCAACGGCTGATATGGGTCGGAGCATTTTTTTGCCATATACGAGGGTCGGTTCCTCGTCCTCTCGGCTCGGCAGACTCTTCTGCGGCGTAAGAGGATCGGTTCCTCGTCCTCTCGGCTCGGCAGAGTCTTCCGCGGCATAAGAGGATCGGTTCCTCGTCCTATCGGCTTGGCAGACTCTTCCGCGGCGTAAGAGGATCGGTTCCTCGTCCTCTCGGCTCAGCACATTTAGTTCGGAATTAGCCGAAGTACGTGGCGTCATCGGGGCCGTCTATTTCAGCGTGGATCCCCATAAAATGCTATCTTGTCGTGTAGTGGACGTGGCGAGATCTGAACCGTCCATCATGACGAGCGCGCTTTTCGACAAGATCCAACGGCTGATTTGGGTCGGCGAGTTTTTTTGCCATATACAAGGATCGGTTCCTCGTCATCTCGGCTCGGAGCCTCGCGGCTGTTGGTCGAGGCGCTGAGTTGGATACTTTGAAGGTTGCGTCTCTTATTGGTGTCACTTTTCCGAGCCCTGTAGCTCGGCTGCTCGACTAAGCTGTTCGGTAGCTCGATTGAGCAGGCCGATGGTAGGCAGTTCGGAAGGTACACGTGGCCGGATCTGGTCCGTCCATCATGGTGCGAATCACGAGGATGGGGTTCAGATCACGAGAAAACGTTATCTTGTCATTTTGTGGGCGTGGCAAGATCTGAACCGTCCATCGGATTCTGACGCGAATGTTGGAGAGATCCGACGGTGACTCCGTCTCGGAAGGATTTTTCTCCATATACGAGGGTCGGTTCCTCGTCATCTCGGCTCAGAGCCTCGCGGCTGTTGGTCGAGGCGCTGAGTTGGATATTTTGAAGGAAGCGTCTCTTGCTGGTTCCGTTTTTTCGAGCCCAGTGGCTCGGCTGCTCGACTAAGCTGTCCGGTAGCTCGGTTGAGCAGGCCGATGGCAGGCAGTTCGGAAGGTACACGTGGGCGGATCTGGTCGGTCCATCATGGTGCGCATCACGAGGATGGGGTTCAGATCACGAGAAAACGTTATCTTGTCGTTTTGTGGGCGTGGCGCGATCTGAACCGTCCATCGAATTCTGACGCGAATTTTGGAGAGATCCGACGGTGACTTCGCCTCGGAAGAATTTTTCTCCATATACGAGGGTCGGTTCCTCGTCATCTCGGCTCGGAGCCTCGCGGCTGTTGGTCGAGGCGCTGAGTTGGATATTTTGAAGGAAGCGTCTCTTGATGGTTCCGTTTTTTCGAGCCCAGTGGCTCGGCTGCTCGACTAAGCTGTCCGGTAGCTCGGTTGAGCAGGCCGATGGCAGGCAGTTCGGAAGGTACACGTGGGTGGATCTGGTCCGTCCATCATGGTGCACATCACTAGGATGGGGTTCAGATCACGAGAAAACGTTATCTTGTCGTTTTGTGGGCGTGGCAAGATCCGAACCGTCCATCGGATTCTGACGCGAATGTTGGAGAGATCCGACGGTGACTTCGCCTCGGAAGGATTTTTCTCCATATACGAGGGTCGGTTCCTCGTCATCTCGGCTCGGAGCCTCGCGGCTGTTGGTCGAGGCGCTGAGTTGGATATTTTGAAGGAAGCGTCTCTTGATGGTTCCGTTTTTTCGAGCCCAGTGGCTCGGCTGCTTGACTAAGCTGTCCGGTAGCTCGGTTGAGCAGGCCGATGGCAGGCAATTCAGAAGGTACACATGGGCAGATCTGGTCCGTCCATCATGGTGTGCATCACGAGGATGGGGTTCAGATCACGAGAAAACGTTATCTTGTCGTTTTGTGGGCGTGGCGCGATCTGAACCGTCCATCGAATTCTGACGCGAATTTTAGAGAGATCCGACGGTGACTTCTCGTCGGAAGAATTTTTCTCCATATGCGAGGGTCGGTTCCACGTCATCTCGGCTCGGAGCCTCAGTGCATTTGGCCGAGGCGCTGAGTTGGATATTTTGAAGGAACTCAGTAGCTCGGTTGCTTAGCCGGGCTGTTGGATAGCCCGGCTTGGCAGACCGGTGGCCGAGTCGTTGACTTGAAGAGTTTTTCGCTTTTCGTAACGTCGCAACTTTCCGCTTGGCGCTTTGGCTTCTTAGTGGGCCTTTGAGGTTCCCAATGAGGCCCACTATCCCTTGGGGTTATAAGTTTTCACTCCCCCACCCCCAAGCTCATTTCTTACTTTTTACTCCAAGATTTCACTTTTGTTCTCTAAGTTCTCTGCTAGCAGCGACTCTTGCTCCAAGGTGGTGACGTTAGCTGTTGCGTGGGCCAGGCGATTTCCGGCAAGCACATTCCGACCGTGAACGTCACTTCAAAGGTCAGTCTACTTAGCCTTAGCTTTCTTCTAGAGATGTCAAGAGTGAACTCGGGGAGTGGGGCCTCGTCTTCGGGCGATGATGGCGCCGAGGAGAGGAGAAGGGCGGAGGTCCGAAGGAAGGGAAAGCAGGTCGCCGAACCGTCGGCTACCGAAGCGAGGCAAGAGAAGAAGAAGATGAGGGTGGCGACCCAATCTCCCGTGGTTGAGGTGATTGTGGAAAACCCGAAGCAAGCCCCCGAGATGGGACGATATCCCTCCGTTCTGTCCGGGCATTCGGGGGTCAGGCAGTACGAGGGCGACCTTTTGGAGAAAGCGGTCTACGGAAAGTCGAAAGTCCTCGAAGAACCTAACCCGGCCCTTCCCACCGAAGCCGACGAGCTCATTTCGGTGTTATCCGAGAGGGATCTCCTTCGGATTAGAAAGGGATTCGCCATCCCTCCGGAGTACAAGCTGATGATCCCCGGCCTCGGGATGTGAGCGAATTCCAAGCTGTCATCGTCGGACATGTGCATGTTCGACTTCGACTCCTTGAATGCCGGACTACGTTTTTCGCTGCATCCTTTCATCCTCCAGATCCTCGGCTGGTTCTGCCTCGTGCCGACCCAATTCATGCCGAACACATGGCATCACGTGAATGCTTTCTTGCTTCAGTGCTACAAAGCTGAAGTAGAGCCGGACCTAACAGTCTTCCGAGGCCTGTATTGGATAAACCGGATGCACAAGACGGAGCATCGGTACTACTTGGGGCCGAGGAAGGGTGTTAGGATCATAGATAACCCGGACTCAATTAAGGGTTGGAAAGAGAAGTATTTTATATTAAGGGGTGAGGCGATACGGCACATTCCGACCCGGTGGAAAGTGGAGGTGCCGAAATTTGTGAGAGTCGACCCTGTACTATCTGAG
This sequence comes from Hemerocallis citrina, assembly GCA_017893485.1. Taxonomy (NCBI): domain Eukaryota; kingdom Viridiplantae; phylum Streptophyta; class Magnoliopsida; order Asparagales; family Asphodelaceae; genus Hemerocallis; species Hemerocallis citrina. The sequence goes on from CM030364.1 coordinate 47,041,478, forward strand.
GCCGACGAGGAAGTGGCGAGGAAGATCATGGCCCTTCCCTTGCTGAGTTGGAGGGAGTTGACGGAGGAGGTGCTGTTCGGGTCCGGTCTTAGCCCCATCGACCCGAGTATGCTCCTGACATCTCATTTATTTTCGTTTTTCTTTCAAGTTTTTAGTTCGTCTTGCTGACTCGTTTTTTGTTGTCCAATGCAGAAGCGATGAAGATTGATTTCAATGCTGTGATGGCCGATAGGTCCAAGTTGGCCGGGGGCAGAAAGAGGAAGAGGGCGACCGCGGCTGCCTCGTTGACTCCGCAGCCCACGGTCGCCTCTACCACCACCCCGCCTCCTCCGGCTACTGAGGTGCCTTCGGAGGTGTTTGTTGCCGAGGAGCCCTCGGTCCCTGTGGCCCCGACCATGATTGAGGGGGCCTTTGATGTTAACGCGGCGCTGGCGCTCGAGGCTCCGCCATTGACTAAAGCGGCCGAGGAAATCCTGACGGAGCAGCACAAGCAGTTGTTTGTGCCGAACTGGCGGGTGAAGAATCACGATGGATTCCTCGGCAACTCGCAGATGTCGGTGCAGGTCGTCAAGCACTTGGCAACCCCGAAGGACAGAGCCGTGCTGAAGGCGGGGACGGTCGGCGACGACACCTATGAAGTGGCTCGATCGCTCGTGTCGGTAAGTGTCTTCTTGCGAATTTCTTCAAGTTTGCTGCTCGGCTTGCACATTGCTCTGATCGTTGTCTTTGCAGGCCACCTGCCACTTCGGCCACCTCCTCAAGATGTTCGCCGCACAGGAGAAGGAGCTGAAAGCCGCCAGCGACAAGGACAGGGCGGAGAAGGTCAAGGCGGTTCGGCAGCTCGAGGCTGAGCAGCGGTGGGTCGAGGCCTTGGAAGTCCGGGTCGCCGATCTTGTGGCGGACTTGGAGAGAGTCAAGGGGCGACTTGATGCGGAGTCTGCCAAGGCCACGAAGGCTGCCGAGGAGCTGGCCGCATCGGCGAAGTCTCTGGCCGACCTGAAGGCGGAGAAGGAGGCGCTGGCGGTGAAGATTAGGGCCGAGGTAGAGGCCAAGGTCGAGGCTGAGGCGAAGAACCACATGGCCGAGAACATGGAGAGGTCCTACCAGACGGCACTCGACCATGTTCAGAATCGTGTCCCCGGCTTCGAACGGGTCGGCTACAGATTGTGGCCCGGGTCGCCCTCAGGCGGTGAGGAGGAAGGCGAAGGCGATGAGGTCGAAGGCGATGACGAGGAGGAGGAGGCCGACCCACCTGTGGCGAACGCCCGGGTCGAGGGGAGGATTGAGGGGCCATCTGGCAAAGCGCCCGTGGTCGAAGCGGCGACGCAGGTGGACCCCTGATCCCCTCGTAAATTTTTTGTAATTTTTTGTTTTGTTTTTTCTTTCAAATAGTGTAATGCCTTTTGCGGACTGGCCACCGCTTTTGATGAATGAAAAGTGTTGCGTTTTGAATTTGGACTTCTGTCAAAGTGTTTGGTTCGGCCATATAGTACTTCAATGTTGTCACTTTTTCATTTCAGATTGCCGAGCATACTTTCATCACCGCGGCGGCTCGGCATCGCGCAGAGCTATTTCAGCAGTCCCGGGAGGATCGTCTCGAGGGCAAGGTTCATCTGACGAGGAGAATACTTTATAATGTAGAGAAGAGGAACAGTGAGCTGTTGGTCGAGCTGCACCATCTGCGGATAGTCGAGGCCGAACTATCTGTGAAGGAGGAAGAGTTGGTTTGGGTTTCGGCCGAATGAGATGACTTCGCAAGGAAGGTAGAATAGTTGCAAAGGGTGACGGTCGACAAGAGCATCGAGGTGACCCACTTGCGCTGCATTATATCCGACAGCGCCGAGTAACCTGGCTCGGCGAAACTTCCTCGATTCAAAGTGATTGTGAAGGACGACACGCTGAAGGACCGGATCGTCGAACTGGAGGAAGAGGTTGCTCAGCTCAAGCCTCAGCCGGTGAGGGCTAACGTCCGGAGCACCTCGTGCACTCGCGAAAAGATTGAGTGAGGGATTACGTTCTATCAAGCCGCGAGTCGAACCCCCATCATAGGTAGGACAGCAGCCGACGCCCAAAGTGGGGTAGCGGTGTCTTCAAGTGGTGCTTCGGTTGGAGCGACCGTCAGGGTCAGCGGCGAGGGGGCATCTCGATTCGTCGGTCTAGAGACGAGCTCGGAGGTCAAGAAGCGCCGACCCAAGGTGTCGCTGAACCGGAGCGTCCCCCTTCCGCGGAGGTAGTAAACGGGTCGTGTCTTGTCTTCGAACTTCCGAACTGTGTTTCGTTGTAATCTTTTTGTAAATTTATCTAAGTTATATTAATAAAATTGGAGTTGATTTATCCGAACTATCTTTTGCTGGCTTCTTGTTGTGCTGTAATCGCGCTAGCTAGGGTAGGCTCGAAATGAACCGCGAGGCGAGTGTTTGCTTCATCGAGCATCTTGGCCTCGAAACTCACACTTTTGCCGCGGTTCTGAATCTTGCTCGGCGCATTCAGGTACGGCTCGGTGCGGCGGCTAAGGTACAGCTGTTTCGAAGCTGCGGCCACACAGCCTGATTAGGAGTGTGGTCCCTTGGCCGTCCGAGCGTCGTTCTGAAAAGATGGGACCAGTTCCCTAACAGCCTTAATGGTGCTCCGGGATCCGTGGGGGCGTTCCACCTACCCAACGGCGTTGAGAGTGGTGCCCTTTAATTAATACGCGGCGCTTCAGCTCCCTAGGCGCGACTGTTGGACTCCCGAGGGCCATAATGATAGTCTCTTGGGGGAAGTCCTATAAGTACCACACCCCCCTTGTAGTTTTAGTCATTGCAGTCTTGAGCTTTAGTGGCATCGATGGTGTCTGCCCTTGGGCGGATGCCAGCCTTGTGAAAAGTTTTCGCCTCTAAAGGTTCGGAGGGGTGATCACCCTACTGCCTTGTTCTTTTCCCGTTCCTGATGACTACGATGTGGGTGTCAGGGGCGGGGGAGGACAGGGCAGAAGAGTTGGCGACGGTAGTCCGGACCCGAGGGAAAGGCTCTTCGAGAGGATGGGTCGCCGTTCTTCAACCGTGATCTTCTCCCGATTCTGACGGCTCCGATGTGGGGGTCAGGATCGGGGGAGATCACGGTAGAAGAGGTGGTGACCGAAGTCCGGAACCTTGGGGGGAGGTCGCTTCGGGAGGACGGGTGGTCGCTCTTCCACCATGATCTTCTCCTGACTCTGACGGCTCCGTTGTGGGTGTCAGGGTCAGGGGAGATCACGGTGGATGAGGTGATGACCAAAGTCCGAAATCGAGGGGAAAGTCCCATAAACCTTAATTCAAACTCTTCCGAGGCTCGGCTGGATACTTGCTCGGCGCGGGTCGGCTGCGCTTTCGTAGCTCGGTAACCGGAGTGACTTTTGCCGAAGGTTGGTTCTGGTTGCCTGTCGCTCGGCGTTTGGGGCTGAGCGAAGTGAGGTGATTAGAGCCGTTGGATGGTGGCACGAATCTTGAGGCGGGTCCAGTTCCCAAGAAAACGTTATCTTGTCGTTTTGTGGACACGTGGCTTAGTCAGATCGGTTCATCATACTCTAGCACACATTTTGAGAAGATCTGACGGTGGTTTCGCCTCGGAAGGTTTTTCCGCCATATACGAGGGTCGGTACCTCGTCCGCTTGGCTCGATGGTCGTGGGGGCAGTTCGGAATGGCCATCTACCTCCGGCCCGCTTAGGGATGAGCCGGTGAAGTAAAGTCGAGCCATAGGATCCCGACCATCGTTAGGTTAGTTTGATGGCTGTGGGAGCAATTCCGAACGGCGATCTACTTCTGGCTCGCCTATGGGCGAGCCGGGGAAGTAAAGTCGAGCCGAGTGTTGGACTCCGAACCATCTTTAGATTAGTTCAAGGGTTGTGGGAGCAATTCCGAATGGCGAACTACTTCTAGCTCGCTTAGGAGCGAACTTGCGAAGTAGAATCGAGCCAAGTGTTGGACTCCGAACCATTCAACGGCTGTGGGAGCAATTCCGAACGGCGATCTACTTTGGGCTTGCCTATGGATGAGCCGGGGAAGTAAAGTCGAGCCGAGTGTTGGACTCCGAACCATCGTTAGATTAGTTCAAGGGTTGTGGGAGCAATTCCGAATGGCGAACTACTTCTAGCTCGCTTAGGAGCGAACTTGCAAAGTTGAATCGAGCCAAGTGTTGGACTCCGAACCATTCAACGGCTGTGGGAGCAATTCCGAATGGCGATCTACTTTGGGCTCGCCTATGGACGAGCCGGGGAAGTAAAGTCGAGCCGAGTGTTGGACTTCGAACCATCGTTAGATTAGTTCAAGGGTTGTGGGAGCAATTCCGAATGGCAAACTACTTCTAGCTCGCTCAGGAGCGAACTTGCGAAGTAGAATTGAGCCAAGTGTTGGACTCCGAACCATTCAACGACTGTGGGAGCAATTCCGAACGGCGATCTACTTCGGGCTCGCCTATGGACGAGCCGGGGAAGTAAAGTCGAGCCGAGTGTTGGACTCCGAACCATCGTTAGATTAGTTCAAGGGTTGTGGGAGCAATTCCGAATGGCGAACTACTTCTAGCTTGCTTAGGAGCGAACTTGCGAAGTAGAATCGAGCCAAGTATTGGACTCCGAACCATCGTTAGATTGAAGAGTTAAAAGCAGAGATGTAATAGTAGCAAAAACATGAAAACTTTATTTATTAATATCCAATGATCGGCTGCTTCTAAGGTTGCTAGCCGTTATTACAAGGAAAAATAAAAGAAAATTACTACAAGTAACAGGAAAGGAACGGTTCGACATCTCGAATTACTTAGAGAGGCGTTGTTGCTCTCTTTTGGTATTTTAAGAGATGGTCGGCATTCCAAGTCCTGGGAATATCCCTGCCTTCGAGATCTTCTAGTCTGTATGTGCCGGGACGGATTTCTTTAGAAATCTTGTAAGGTTCCTTCCAATTCGGGGCCAATTTGCTTTTCTGACTAGGGAATGAGATGGCCAACTTTTGGAGGACCAGGTCCCCTTCTTTGAGGTCCGTTGGGCAGACTCTTTTGTTGTATGCTAGCTCGATCATTCTTCGGTAAGTTTGCTGGCATATGGCAGCTCTCTCTCGGATTTCGTCTATCAGATCTAGACTTGCTCTGAGCTCCCTAGCGTTCTGCTCTTCTTCATAAGCTATCAGACGAGGGGAGGGTAACCCGACTTCTAGGGGGATGATGGCCTCGGACTCGTAGGTGAGATTGAATGGGCTCTCGCCTGTTGGGGTCCGCTTCGTGGTGCGGTAATTCCAGAGCACGTTGGGCAGCTGATCGACCCACAAGCCTTTGGAACACTTGTCTAACCTCTTCTTAATGCCTGAAAGGATCTGTCGGTTGGCATTTTCGGCCTGGCCATTTGACTGAGGATGAGAGACTGAGGAGAACCGGTGTTGTATGGCGAGGTCTTCACATAAAGCCCGGAAGGCAGCCCCCGTGAATTGCGTTCTGTTGTCCGTAATTAGGACCCTGGGGACGCCGAATCGGCAGATCACGCTCTTCCAGAAGAATTGAACGACCTTGTTTTCGGTGATCGTGGCCAGGGGTTCGGCCTCTATCCATTTCGAGAAATAGTCGACTGCCACGACTAGGATCTTGAGCTGTCCGGGGGCTGGCGGAAACGGCCCTAGTAAATCCATCCCCCACATTGCGAAGGGGATCAGACTTGATAGGGAAGTGAGTGGTGCTTGTGGAAGGCGTCGGATGTCTGAGTGCTTCTGACAGGAGCTGCATTGCCGAACGTGTCGCTCGGCGTCCCGTAGGAGAGTGGGCCAGAAATACCTGTAGTTCAACACTTTGCGCGCCAGGGCTCTAGAGCCGGAATGGGCCCCGCCGATGCCTTCATGAAGTTCTTGCAGGGCGTAGTCGGCTTTCCCGGGGGAGAGGCACCTCAGGTAGGGCCGACCGTCCACCTGGGTGAAGGAGTGTTTATATAGGATGCCTCCGATTAGTGTGTAACGCTCGGCTCGGGTTCTTACTCTTCGTGCTTCCTTCGGATCCTCGGGAAGGAGTTCGTCCCTTAAAAATTCGACGAGGGATTTCATCCAATTGTCTTCGAGGAGGACAGGCAATGTTTCAACGGAGTCAAGTGTATCGTCCTCTATGCTCGGCTTCAGGAGGACTTCTATCAAAACAGTCTGTTCGAGGCCTTGAAGGGAAGAGGAGGCTAATTTGGATAGGGCGTCGGCCTGAGCATTTTCTTCTCGGGGGATCCTTTGGATGAGGGCCTCTTCAAACAGTGCCATGAGGCTCTTGACTTTGGCTAAGTATTTAACCATCCTGTCATCACGTGCTTCATATTCGCCAAGGACCTGATTGAAGACTAGCTAGGAGTCGCTAAAGATTCGGAGGCGTTGCGCCCCTGCATTTCGGGCCATTCCAAGGCCGGCTATTAATGCCTCGTATTCAGCTTTGTTGTTCGAGGCTTTGAAGTTTATACGGAGGGAGTATTGGAGGATAAAGTCATCTGGGCCTGCCAGGATGACCCCTGCCCCGCTTCCCTCACTGCAAGAGGATCCGTCAACATAAACCGACCAGACAGGTGGTCCCTTCACCGTTTGGCTGGATTCGGGGATAGTACTCTCAACTATGAATTCGGCTAGCGCCTGAGCCTTGATCGCGGTCCGAGGCTGATAAGTTATATCGTGCTGGCTCATCTCGATAGACCATTTCATCAGGCGACCCGAAGTCTCGGGCTTGTGGAGGATCTGCTTCAGCGGCTGGTCGGTAAGAACGACCACCGAATGGGACTGAAAGTACGGGCGAAGCTTTCTCACGGCCATTACCAGGGCATAAGCCATCTTTTCAATCTTCGGGTATCGGAGCTCAGCATCCCGAAGCACCTTGCTGACATAGTAGATGGGCTTCTGTGCCCGGTCTTCTTCCCTCACTAAAACTGCACTGAGGGTCTGCTCGGAGGCTGTCAGGTAGAGGTAGAGGGGTTCACCAGGGATCGGCTTGCTGAGGAGAGGGGGATTGACGAGGTAAGCCTTGAGCTGGTCGAAGGACTCCTGTTGCTGCTGCCCCCATTCGAATCCTTTAGCCCCCCTGAGGGCCTTGAAGAAGGGGAGGCATTTTTCCCCGGACTTTGAGAGAAAGCGCCCTATGGCGGCGAGGCGGCCTGTTAATCTCTGAACTTCTTTAACATTTCTAGGAGGGGCCATGTCTAATATGGCCTTGATCTTCTCCGGGTTTGCTTCAATTCCTCGTTGGCTAACCATGAAGCCGAGGAACTTCCCTGATGAGACACCGAACGCACACTTGTTCGGGTTGAGTCTCATATTGTGCTTTCTCAAAATGCCAAATGCTTCTTGGAGGTCGGTCACATGATCAACGCCTCGGATGCTTTTCACAAGCATGTCGTCAACGTACACTTCCATGTTCTGGCCGATCTGGGCCTGGAAAACCTTGTTGACGAGGCGTTGGTATGTTGCACCTGCATTCTTGAGGCCGAACGACATGACTCTGTAGCAATAGAGGCCTTGGTCGGTCACAAACGACGTCTTCGGGATATCCGGGGGGAACATCCGGATCTGATTGTAGCCTGAAAAGGCATCCATGTAGCTGAGGAGCTCATGTCCGGAAGTTGCATCGATCAGGGTGTCAATGCTCGGAAGAGGGAATGGGTCCTTGGGGCAAGCTTTGTTGAGGTCGGTGAAATCAATACAAATCCTCCAAGTCCCATTGGACTTCTTCACCATTACTACATTTGATAACCACTCAGGATAGTTCACCTTCTGTATGAACCGGGCCTTCAAGAGCTTGTCTACCTCTTCTTTAATAGCGAGCTGACGCTCGGGGGCGAACTTGCGCCTCTTCTGCTGAACCGGTTTGGACCCCGGATCAACGCTTAGGCAGTGGACTAAGAGCTCTTCAGAGATACCGAGCATATCTGCAGCTGACCAAGCGAAGAGGTCTTGATTCCTTCAGATGCATTGTACAATGTCTGAGTATAGGGCGGACGGGAGGGTCTTGCTAACAAAGAACTTGCGGGCTTGCTCCTGCTCAGAGAAGAGCACTTCTTCCAATTCATCCACCGGCTCGGACGTTGGTCGAGCAACATCTTGGGGGATTTCCAGAGTTTCTAAGGAGAGGACGGGTCCGAGGGTAGAGGTTATATCGCACTTGTGGGCCTGCTCCTGATTGCCCCTTACTTCTCCTACTCCGGCCCGAGTGGGAAATTTCATTTTGAGATGGTAGGCAGAAGGGACGGCTTCAAGGGCGGCCAGGCCGGGCCGACCCAAAATAACATTGTAGGCTGCTGGGACATCTACGGCCATGAAGTCCATCGACTCCGTTCAGGTAGTAGGAGTTTTGCCAGCAGTTACGTCGAAGGTAATCACCCCCTCAACAGTCACTGGCACTCCCGTGAACCCATGAAGCGTGTAACCGGCGGGTTTGAGTCTATCTCGGGAGAGCTTCAGGCCTTTAAAAGTGGCGAGGAAGAGGATGTTGACGGAGCTGCCGTTGTCTACCAAGATCCTCTCCACTTTGAAGTTCGCCATGTGGAGACTGATGACGAGTGTGTCACAATGAGGGGTGCGGACACCTTCAAGATCTTCGTCGGAGAATGTGACGGGCACTCCGAGGCCTTTGGAAGGAGGGGTGGTTCGGACCGAGTTGACTTCTCTTATAAATGCCTTCCGAGAGGAGTTCGAGGAGCCCCCTATTGGGCCCCCATGAATGAGGTGGAGGACTCGCTCTTCCTCAAAGTCAGGCGTCTCTTCTCGTTCCGGACGCTTGTTAGCTCCCCGAGGCGGGAGAGCAAGTTCGGCTCGGTCCTTTCTTACAAACCTGGTCAGCTGCCCCCTCTGGATAAGGGCTTCTATCTCGTTCTTTAAGGCGCGACAATCGTTGGTGTCATGCCCGTGGTCCCGGCGATAACGGCACCATTTTTCTTTATCTCTCCTCTTGGCGGGGGTATTCATCCTCGGAGCAGGAGGTATGATTCCTTCCTTTTCGACTTCCATGAGAATGGTTGAGACGTTAGTGGTGAGGGGAGTGAACTTCTCGAATCTGGGAGGAGGTCGGCGCTGGCCGGCATTATCCTTCTGGAGCTTCTTAGCTCCTTCCTCTTCTGTTCCCTTTCTCTTTGACCCGGAGGAAGACCCCTCCCAGATGGGTCGCTGCTCGGCCTCTTCGGCCCGGATGTACTTTTCACTGCGAAGGAGGAGGTCGGAAAAGTTCTGTGGAGGCTTCTTGGCGAGGGAGGAGCGGAGGATGGAATTGAGGACATTAGATTGAAATGCTGCCGCAGCGACCGACTGGTCGAGGGATGCTATGGACCTGGCCTCTACTGTGAACCTCTTCACATAGTCTCTCAATTTCTCCCCCTTCTTCTGGTGGAGGTGCAATAGGGAGATGCTGGTCTTTTCAGCTCTACGGCTGCTTACGAAATGGGTGACGAAAAGGGTCTCGAACTGCTCGAAGGAGAATATTGAGGAGGGGGCAAGGCGAGAGTACCATTCTCGAGCTGGGCCCTTGAGAGTTGCGGGGAAGGTTTTGCAGAGGAGGCCATCGGAAGCTTGATGGAGGAGCATCAAGGTCTTAAAGCTTTCGATGTGATCAATGGGGTCGGTCTTCCCGGTGTAAGTCTCGAACTGGGGAGGTTTGAAGCCGAACGGCACAGGTGCATCCACTATGGTTCGGGAGAAAGGGGGTCGGCTAGGACGTAGGGTCCTCCCCCTAAGCTCCTCTTCTCGGTCTATCTGACCCAGGCGCCTCTCTACTTCATAAAGACGGCGGTACATGGTGTCATCCCCCCGACGGTAATCAGCCGAGCCTCTAGACTCGTCTTCGTATGAGGGAGAGCAAGGGCTACGGCGATGGTAACTTCGGGGGCGACGAGGACTTGGGGTACGCCGGGAGTTGCTAGGAGCAGGACGAGGAGAGGGGGACCGTCGGCGAGGGCTTCAGACCGGGAGAGGAGATGGAACCTTGGGTGCGTTGGTGTTGGGACGGAGATTGAGAGCTTGTAGGACGGTCGCTTGGAACTGCTGGAACTCGGCACGCGTGATGGGTGCCTCATTGTTCCTGGGCTGTTGCCGACCTGCAGGGGAGTGCGGCCTTCTTCGGTAGTGCTCGGGGGATTATTTCCGACCCCTTCAGTTAGGTGACCTTCTATATTCCCGGTGGCGAGGGGACCGCTCGTCCGGACGGTGTTGGCGGGAGGTTCCCTCTCGGGCCCGCTTTTCATCCAGATGGCGGCGGAGGTCATCATCTTTCTGGCGATTGAGGGCGGTATTGTGGCGACCAGAGGCTCGGGGATGATGGGAGGCCATAGAGTCCGTAGAGGCGTTGTGGATGGAGACGTGTTCTTGGTGAAGAGGCTATTTTTGAGGGTTAGGACCCTTTGGAGGTGGCTGATTTGGAGGAGGGGGAAGGTCCTATTGGAGCGGGTCTTCCGCTGGAGGAGGAAGTTGCCCCTGCTGTTGGGTAGGCTGGATGGGAACTTCTTGCTGCTGATCGGGGTTGGGCCCTCTGTTAGACCCTCTTGATCTGACTTTCCTAGGAGGCATGGCTGGAGAAGATCTGTTCACCGGGAAGAGGAGAGGTTTCTATTCGTTAGTTTCCCACAGACGGCGCCAATCTGTTGCCGCTAAATTTGGTGTGGGGGCAAACAGATAGTATTTGTGAGTTCTTAGGGAAACTGAAAGTAAACCTGTGTACCTGTTTCGTCGGGGTTTGATCGTCGCTCCTGCCGTACACCTGCAAAAAGTGCGAGACACCGGGGTTGTTCCCGGCGACGCACCATCCGACGCTCAAGTCAGTAATCAGGGGGATTATGAAAGAGCGCAAAAACTGGAGAAAGATTGATTACCTCTTAATGGAGATGGATGGGGGGTATTTATAAGCGTCTTTGGGAATAGATTAGGCATGTAATTCCTGTGTATAGATAAAGAATGTAATCCCTAATCCCCAATGAAAGGATAGATATGAATCAGGGCCGTTGATTAATGTTAATCAGAAACCCTAATTCTATCCTGCTGGACCGGGTTCGTTGCGGGTTGAAGCCCGCACCCAGTTGAGGTGGATCCGTTTGCGGGTTATTGGATCTGTGAGAAGGAGACTCAGTACCCGCTTCAGACCCGTTTGTAGGTGAAATTACTATTTTATCCCTGGGCTTCAGGATTCGTGTCCAATTCGGACGGTGTCGATTAAACCCCTATTTTTAGCCACATCAGGGGCATAGGCATTAAATGATGGAAAATGTAAGTGTGCATGCATGGTTTGGATGGTGACGTGGATGGCTTTGGGATTAAATCCCATATCGGAAAAATAAAGAGGAGAGTGTGTGTGTATATAGGAAAAGCCATATGATAAAGGTCACATATAGGGTATACCACCTTTTGATGGTGTCTGTGGTGGGCATGACTAGAATTTTGTGTCCGTTCTTTCGCGTGCACGCACGTGTAGTCGCGTGCGCAGCTGAGCCGGGCTCGGGGCGTTACACCGACGATCTAGTCAGTTACTGGAAAAAGGGTGGAATTAGGGTTTCAGTGGAGAAAGATTCATTCATTACCTGCAGAAAGGGGAGGAGGTATGGTATTTATAGGCAGGGGGGTGGGGAGCCCTAACCGTAATGGGCCGGGATGACCTGCTTTTGTGGGACCGAAGTTGCAAGAGGCCCATAGGGGTAATCAGGCCTGATTTGTAGGGGCGCGCAGATCTTGAGGGCATTAGACGGCTCAAGTTGAGCTGGAATTTTACCCACATCATAAATTAATCTCATTTATCACATATAAAAAAGTGTTAACCAATATTCCCATATATATAATCATCTCATTTCTTGGTGTAAGGATTGATCAAATTACAACGTATGTATGCATAATTTAGCATTGATTTTATGTGGTTTATTGAGCCCATTAAAAAAATCCTGGCTGCTAATCTCGATGATCCTGAATCTATATCTAGTATTTTAGTTACAAGGATTCAGTAACCCCCCAAATTTTTCAGTCTGTAATGAGGATGTAGTAGATCCTGACTCAAAAGGCTTTGTTGAACACAAGGTCCTTTCTACAATATATTTACCATACACAAAAGGCTTTGTAGAACATATATTTACTTTACATTTTCTTGGTGTTTCCAAATTTATGGTGAAGGTTCATCATTGGGGCTGCAAACGAGCCAAGCCGAACTGAGTATCTTGAAGTTCGAGCTCGACTTGTTAAGCCATCGAGTTAAGCTCAAGCTCGGCTTGAGCCAAGCTTTGACCAAGCTCGAGCCGAGTAGCTCGCGAGCTTAGTCTAACAATCATAGCAAGCCCAAGCTCGAGCTTGGCTCGTTAAGTCATCAAGCTCATTTTTTAAACTCGTGCTCGGCCGAGCTTTGACTGAGCTCGAGCTGAATAGCTCGTCTCGTTTGCAACCCTAGTCATGATGTAGTCACCATAGGCATGGAATCCTAGTGAGCTTCATTATGGTGAAAGTGTCTTAATATGGTTTGCATTAAAGGTACAATTAGTGCAAGCCAAAGGTTTAATAAGTACAAATCAAATTAATTTTTTTTAGAGTAACGAAAAATTAGGATTTAAAAATTTCTCATATTATTGTTACATTTTCTCTCGGTTGACAGTAAACCTACATTTCACTCGGTTCACAGTAAACCTACATTACGAAGATAAAACGATAATGACGGAAGAAGAAAGTGTTAAGTGAACGATATATGAGTGTAATATAGAAATTGTTATGGACCTATATTGTAAACTTTGTCGTACACTTTTACCTATTTATATGAGGTTTTTTTTTTGAGAAAAAGGTGATTGCATCACTGCCTCATTAATAAAGAATTGACGAAACAAAGTATTATATATACATTACATCTAACTTTTCCTAAAACGGAACAATAGAAAACCATTACACAACTAAGCCTACAACATTAACTTGTTCCTTCCCAAGATAAACTTGCAGACAAAGACACCTGCAACTTATTCTCCCACCTATCAGATGTGGCACAACTTAATTTCCTTTTGATCATTCAGATGACGACTCGTCGTACACCAATCATAATGTCAACTTACCATTTCACCTTCTAGTGATGACTAACCCGAACACCACTCCAGCAACGACTTCCTGAACCCCCTACTGTAACACCTTATCAGTACAACATACCAAAAACGACTTGCCAAATATCTATTCAGATAACGACTTGTCACTCCACCCATCCGGTGATGACTTTTCTTTTCTCTAACCCAGAACGATAAGCTCATTCACTGTCACGGTGGCAGTTTCTCCGTTCTTCACGACATCGATGATGACTAGCCCGAACACCATCTCTGTGACGGCTTGGCCATCATCAGACTTGCAAAGGCTCATACCTCTCTTACCACAACAACAACTTGCTCAAACTCTTAAACTAGCGACGACTCATGCATCAACAATACCGGTGACGACTTGCACATCTACCCCAACAGTCATAGCTTGTACATCCACCACCATATCGATGACTTGCACATAAACCCCAATGATTTCGACAAAATCATACACCGCATCGGTAAGAATTAGCACCATCACCAACGGTCGCTGAATGAAGATCTATTTAAGGCAATTCAAAAGAATCCTTAAATTCAAACAAGAGCCCACATCTAAGCCCACAATCACGCCCATCAGTCCCCAATTCTACTTTGAATTTCAAAAAAATCTAATTTGAAATTCAAATTTCATCAATAATTCCTCTCTACATTCCCCAAATATGATTTGAATTTAAAAAATATATTTTGAAATTTAAAATTCATCAAAATCTATAAGACCCAGCAAAATAGCGTAATACTATTTTGTACATTAATCCATGCACGTTTGATAGTCGCATGTGTTAATGGAATTTTTTCAATTTTAATTGAGTAAGTATTGAAACATATTATTTAAAATTTTTTGAACCCGACAAAGGTATATTTGTTGAATCGAAGTTGGGATATTTTCTCAATTAAAATTATACCTTTGTTTCGATAATAATTGAGATGGAACGCATAGTGTTTCTATAAAATGAACTGTTATTTTTTGAAATAATTTTCTATGTATGAATATGATTGCACATGTTTGTAAATTTGTATTGAATAAATTGTGTGTATGAAACTATATTTTTATTCTAGCCTATTTTCATTCTATGTGTAGAACACAACTAGACTCAAACCAACTCACTTGAACCAACCTAAATTGACCCTAGCTTGACTCTACACTTGTAGTGTAGTATTTCATGTAACAAAACAAAAAATAAAATAAAATGAACAACCCCTAGGTGGCTGGCTAAAATGGAGGGAGAAAGATAGGGTTTTGATTTTTTTAAAATTGGAATCTAGGTCTTTTGTTGGGATTTCAAACACTTGAGTGTTTGAGAAACCCTAAGAGGCAACACAAATCTCACACTCCACCTCCCACTTCCTCTAATGCATGCCGGCCAAACCTCTCACTCTCACCCTATTTAAACCCCACTCCAAACACGAATTTTTTAAACATAGCAATTTTTTCTCATTTTCTACAACTCTCATTGCTCTCATCTACCTCCAAATTACTCTCCCACTCTCTACCTACTGAATTTGAAGATCAAGGAGCCAAGGAGAAGCAATAAGAAAGGAGCTAGAAGAACAAGGCAAGCTAGGAGCGTGGATAAGTACCAATTTCATCTATAAATACAAGGTGGGTGTCTCTAAAATCTTTTGTTGTGTTATTAACTTGTAGTATAGTCTTGATATGATTTAGACGGCATGGGTTTGGTCTTGAAGCTTGTGATTAAGTGATAAAATTCATTGCATGTTAGTTATATTAGTAGAAGATTGAACAAAACTCTCTAAAAAGCTGAACAGACACTTGTGCTAGGTCTATATGTTATAACTCAAAAAATATTTGGAGTTTTCGTTTGAAATTTTTAGTGTAGAAACTTATGCAAGTTATACACCTTCTCACCAAATTTCATAATTTTATGATTTTATCTGATATTTTAAATAATTACGAACTTGTATACTGGTCGCGAGAAAAACAGAGCTGAACCATGTTACTGTTTCACTTTTCTTGGGCTTATAACTCTTAAATCACTTGGAATTTTCATCTGGAATTTTTCTGTGGGAAACTAATCTCTGTATAGATTATGCATGTCAAATCTTTATAGAATGTTGAGAGCATTGGCTATGTTTAAAAAATTCGTGAATCTGTCAAGTTATGTAGTAAAATGGAGCATGACTGTGTTCCTGTCTTGTACATGAACCTACTTCTAAAGGTCATAACTTGAAAAATACATGTTAGAACTATCTGAAATTTATATATGTACTGAGTTCATGTTTTGAGAGATCTTTTCCCAAATTTTGTGAGTCTCTAACACCATATGATAATTTTAAAAGATTTTACCTCACAATAGGGTTGTCGTTCTTGTCTGTTCTAGAAATGTGTATGCATGTTAAATATTGAACAATAAGACTACAATAAGTACATAATCTGAAGACACTTGTAACTAAGAAACTGTAGTTGACACTTAGAACTTTCTGGAATGTCTAAGATTTTAAGATTCTAAGCAGTACAAAATTTATAATGATTTTTACAAGTAACAACAGATGCATGTAGTTCTTTAAGCTTACTGTTTGATGCTATGTTTATGAACTTGACTTAGAACTTGCGAATTAAGTTTAGCGTTGCTGTTTTATGGCTATTGAATCATGTTATGAATGTGTGAATGAATTGTGCTTTTGATTATCTAAGTTCATGTTGTGGAGTAGCTATATGCTTCATTAGAGTAACTAGATGAAGTTATTCACTGTTTGAAATATATGTTGTGATGAGTAAACTATGTGTTGTGTTAGTCATTTGGGATGAGAATTATGCCCAAATTGTGATTTTATATGCTTTCTACATTGAGTAGAAGTATGGAGTTTACTCGACCACGTTTCTTCATTAAGACATTACCGGGAAAGACCATATTTTGGCATGACTGTCAAGTGTGTGCTTGCTGTTTGAAATTTCTGTTTCACCTTTTTAAGGCATTTAAGCATTTCTTTTGTATGATTATGATGTGGAGTTTAGTCCTAGAGTAGTGTACTCTTGTTGAGCTAGTTAGATAGAGTTTTGGGACTTTAGGACTAAGTCCTTGATTGTTTGGGTAGACAGGTAGAATAAGAACCCGTGTCGCATCGACCGCGTTGGAGGAGATGACTCATGTGCCGATGTGCTTGCCGTCCATGGAGGGATTCCATAATTTTGTTGGTTCTACCACTTGTCAAGGAACCGTGCAGCGTGAATTTTAGCGGGAGCAGCATGTTTTGGTCGGGCCGAAGTCATTGGTCAACTCCAATGTAATATCCCGGATGGATATTACCTTGTATAAATTATTATTTTATTATTATTTTATTATTATTTTGTTTTAATTCCAAAATTAGAATATTTTGGTAATTTTCACCCGGTCTATTCATAGACATTACCTGTACCCAGATATCGGTCAGTATACATCCGTATTGTATCAAATTGATACCGTGATCTTCCGAACTAATATTAGAATTTATTTCATTATTATTTCCGAGATTAAATTATTTTTATACGGATTATGCGAAGATTTTCGGTATACAGACATATATGCGCACGTACGAGTAGTATGTCGATTAGCGCATTATACGAATTGTGTGTTGTGTATTTTTGGACAACACTTATTTTTGCCATGAGAAAACCTAGTAGGGATGGTTAGGGTTTGATTAGGAGGTTAAACCTAGGGTTACAAAGACATAAGGGATTAGGAAATTTCTTCTAGAACAAACCTCACCCACATCATACCTCCACCACACCACACCATGCCTCCACCACACCACACCATGCCTCCACCACATCCCACCTCCCCCTAATAGAAACCGGCCCGAATATAGGGAAGGGCTTTTTTGCAAATGTGTGTGTGCCCATTTGCACTTTCCACCCATTTTTCCTCCTATAAATACCCTCCTTCTCCTCCTTCTCTCATTTTAGAAAACAAAAAGAAAGAAAGAAAGGAAAGGAAAAGAAAGAGAGATAGTCTCATACTAACAAAGAGAGTTTTTATTGTAGGGTTTTCCCAGAAGATTCTAAAATCTAGGGGAAGGAGAAGGTTAGCAAGCAAGTCCTTCCAATAGAAAATAAGGTGGAGGTTCTCCATTTGATTCTTTGTTTGTTTGTTTGTTTGTTTGTTTGTTTGTTTTGTTGTTTGACTTCTTCTTCTACCTTCTTGTTTTGTTTTGTTTTTTTCTGGGTTTGTTCTTGTGAATGGGTGTGTGAATGTTGTGATAAATAAAAGAAAGAAAGTAGTAGTAGTAAGTACTAAAAACATATAAAGATCACATCTTTAACATTGTAGTTGTTGTTTATGTATGATTGTTGGACTAAAAAGACATATTGCATATGACTTGAACATACAACCGATTGGGGGTTGTAGGACTTGTAGGACTTGGCATACATAAGCATATGAGCATTTTACAACCATTGTTGGTTGTAGGACTTTTATGAAACTTGAACTAATAATAATAAGCATATGTTTTGTTGTAATTTTCTTTATTGAATAAAAAGATCATTTCTTTTTATTAAACACTAGTTGTAGAAATAATAAAAAAGATCTTTTCTTTTTTTAATCACTAGTTGTAGAAATAATAAAAGATCTTTCCTTTATTAATCACTAGTTGTAAAAATGATAAAAAAAGGATCTTTTCTTTCATATTTACTAGTTGTAGAGTAAAATAAAATAATAATGATCTTTTCTTTTATCACTAGTTATAATAAAGACTAGTAAGCAACTAAGTAGTAGCATGTTAAAATAAAGTAGTATGTTGATTAATTAAGGTAGCAGTAGTAGGGTTGATTAAATAAAGTAGTGATGGTATGTTGTTGAAATGAAGAAGTAGTAGTAAGTAATTATAGATGTTTTATGTCTATAAAGTAGTAGTAGTAGTAAGTTGTACGTTGTGTTCTTGATGAGAATGAAGTAGTAGTAGTAGTAGTAGATAGTTATGTGTATGTTTTGATTAGGAGTAGTAGTAGTAGTAGAATGTGTAGGATATTTTCTAAAAATATCCCTTCATGTTTTTATAGTTGTAGGATGTTCTCTAAAAATATCCTATCATGCTTTTATACTTGAAATGTTGTAGGATTATTTCTAAAAATATCCTATCATGCTTTATGTTTGGAATGTTGTAGGATGCCTTCTAAAAAAATATCCTACCATGTTTTCATGCTTAGTTAGTTGTAGGATGCCTTCTAAAAATATCCTACCATGTTTTCATGCTTAATTAGTTGTAGGATTACTTCTAAAAATATCCTATCATGCTTTATGTTTAGAATGATGTAGGATTATTTCTAAAAAAATATCCTATCATGCTTTATGATTAGAATGTTGTAGGATTACTTCTAAAAATATCCTACCATGTTTTCATGCTTAGTTAGTTGTAGGATGCCTTCTAAAAATATCCTACCATGTTTTCATGCTTAATTAGTTGTAGGATTACTTCTAAAAATATCCTATCATGCTTTATGTTTAGAATGATGTAGGATTATTTCTAAAAAAATATCCTATCATGCTTTATGATTAGAATGTTGTAGGATTACTTCTAAAAATATCCTACCATGTTTTCATGCTTAGTTAGTTGTAGGATGCTTCCTAAAATTACCTATCATGTGTAGAAACAATATACATATTGTAAGATCTATGATAAAATTACTTACCATGATTAGGGTTGATATGTACCATGCTAAGATCGGATTAGATTAATTTATTCATGCTTAATATGTTGTAGGATTCAATCTAAAAGTTTCCTACCAGGGTTAGATCAACTCATTTATGCTTAGAATGTTGTAGGATTCAATCTAAGAGTTTCCTACCATGTTTGGATTAACTTTATTATGCTTAGGATGTTGTAGGATCCATGATAAAATTACTTACCATGATTAGGAGTATAGGGAAACTTTCGGTTGCACACCAGCCTAGTGTGCAACGTGGTGCGCACTGGTTGTGGACCGTTCGATCAGAGCAATCCAGATCCAAGGGCGTGGATCTCTTCCCGCTCATCTGTCGATTAGGAGGGGGGTATAATCGGAATTTCACCCCCCTAAAGATACAACTGGCCATCAATCTCTCGTCTCCTTCCTCTTCTCGACTGCTAGTGAAAAAAGAAAAAAACCCTACCCCCAAAATCGCACCGTTCTCTGAGCTTCCCTACCCCCAAAATCGCCCAAAGTTCTCTGAGCTTCCCTACCCCAAAACGGAACCCATCAAGATCTCCTCCTTTCCCCCCTTCTCAGTCTCTCCTTCCTCCTTATCGATTTTAGAGAACAGAAAAACCCCCTCTCTGAGCTTCCCTTCGTCGAACGAACGATCGGAACCCTAGCCCCAAAAACCTCCTCCTCGAACGATCGGTACCCTAGCTCACCTCCTTACTCCTTTTCGATTTTAGAAAAAAAAACCCTAGCCCCAAAAACTTCCTCCTCGAGCGAACGCAACCCATCGACAGTTCAAAGCTCTTCCTCTTGACGACGAGAGCAACATCTGAGCATCTCATTTCAATATTGTCATCTCCTTCTCCCAATTTCGTCTTCGTTACTGAAGGTAATTTTTTTTTTTTCCTGTTGTTGTTGTTGTTGATAACGTTGGGAAAAGAACACATTTTTCTGATTTTGGTTTCAAAAAATAATTTTGGGAGTTTTTGTCGAAAATAAATCCTAAATGGACATATTGTAGATGGTTATTGAAGGTAATGAAATTCTAGTATTACATATGAATGTGTAGTTGTAAATTTGGGGCAAATTCATGCAGGTAGTGTTGTAGTAAGATTTGGCCTATGTAATTTGGCCATTTTCATGAATATGTAGTTGTATGTTTTAGTTAGGTTTTAGTGTGTTGTTGGATGCAAGTCCAAGTATAACCTTTCGCATGCCTTTTTTTGTTAGATTATTTGTATAATTTGTTGAAAATAAGAAGTGACCTATATATTATATAGTTCGGCATAACTCAATAGCATGTCTTTTTTTTGTAAGTGTTTTGGCTTGAACGTTACCACATCTTGTAGGATGGCATCAAACTATTCTTCCAACCAAATCCACAATCATTACAGTTGTAGCTCTAGGTCCTCCCGAGCTAGTTCCCGTGAGAGAATTGTAGGTCCCAAATGTTTTTGCCGAATACAGACGCGGGTGAAATATTCTTCTTCGGGGAAGAATCCGGGTAGAGCTTATTATAATTGTCCGAACTTTCCAAATGGTTGCGATTTTTTCTGTTGGGTGGAGAATTATGGCCCGGAGGAGGATAAAGATGCTAAGATCAGGGATTTGCTTGATGAGATTTCAATGCAATATATGTTGAAGTCGATAGATGTTGATAGCGCATACAATTGCGGTTACAGGAGAGGTGCCCAGGTTTATGGAGTTGCGGGATTGATTGGTGGGGTGTTGTTGTCTCTGTTGTTGTTTTTGGCTTTCTTCAGGCAGTATTGACTGCTTCGTTGTTGTCTATAGTGTTCACAAAATTGTATTTTGTAGTTGTTATATTTTGTGGAACATGTATGTGGGCATGTACTGGATGTAAATTAAGAACATCTCTTCTTTCCTCAGTGGACTTTGTGTGTTGTTGGTGATGTACGTTATGTAAATAAAGTGCCTAATGCAATATCTTTTCGTCTTACATGTTAGCTGGCATTTATGATGTTCTATCTTGATTGTTTTGTTCTAAGGCCATTTTCATTGGTTAGTTGATGGCTTTTGTTGTAAAGTGATACTGAGGGTATTCTATAGTTCTGTTTGGGTTTGGTTTGGTGATGTGTATCTTCCCAAAGTAGTATTCGATATTGTTGTAACTAACAAGCTTGCCAGGTTGCGCAGCCAGGAAGACGAGTGATAAACGAACTATTCCTTGTTGAGCTCTCGTAATAGTGTTTTTCTCATTTTGGAAAACTGCAGTTTATTTTGTAGGAATTCCTCCCCTTTCTTAGCAGATTCTGTTAAATTTTTCTAAGTGGAACTAGGCATGTTCTTGGCAGGATTATGTATGTTTTTGAAGTCCTTGTTTGAATGCTATTTAATCTTCTGGCATCTATGCGGGTGGTGAGTATTTTGTTTACAGCAAGTCTTATTTTCAAGTGAAAATGGAAGTGACTGGGAGGCTTAAGAATGAGAGTTAGAAACCTGTAGTGATGGCAATATCGATACTGTATAAGTTTACTATGCATTGCTTGCTAATTGATGTGTGGTTGATGTACATTGGTGAGATTGATTCCCATGGTTAGAATTAACTTTATAGCACCTGCATTGCATGAGGATGTAGTGTTCAATGGATGACCCAGCAATGAGATTCAGGTGCTTGGGCCTTATTCATCGGGATAATGCTTTGAGTCTACTCAACTCTAGCAGTTTCTAAGCAGCTTGTGTGTAATTTGTGTTTGGCGTAGTAGTGCACTATTAGTCTCCTCTTGATGGCTCTGCAGTTGGTTTACTGAGGACATGGTAAATGATCCGTCCGTCCCAGAACATAATTTTTGTAAATCCGCTGTAGTTTGCATACAGGACAGTTCTCTTGTATCAAAGAAAGATCATTTGTTCGCACCGGCCATAGGGTATTGCATAATAAATGTCTCAGTTGAGAATTTGATGGTGGTGGGTTTCTCAGGTTTGGAGAATGAGTGCATTCAACGATGGCACAAACTTTGCCTATGGACATGGCATAGTGATAGTGTAACTTTACTAAAGAATCTACAACATGGGTGATCAGTTTATGGAGGTTTTTCTCGTTGATCCTGCATGAGAAAGCAGTGTTTGTGACAACTGGTAGCAGGCAGGCAAGCATGCATTCGTGTCATGAGCTCAGCACAAGCTTAGATACAGGAAGTAATCGACCTCATCTTTAATGCCTAAACATTGGATGACAAGCTTCATTGCATTGCCACATGCTTCGTTGATATTTTCGTTATCTGATCCTTGACAAATGGGTGCATTATATGATTCTCAAAATATTTTAAATAGTAGGCATATAGATAAAGATAATGATCACACACTCACACCTCATCTTTAATGCCCCAGCATGGATAACAAGCTTCATTGCACCGTTAATAGATACATTTCAATTAAAAAGCAAATAGATTTCTAAACTTGGACATGAGAAACAGAGCAAATAGATACATTTCAATTAAAAAGAAAGTAACCATAGAACAAAGGCCTGTTGGAAATTTTGACATTTTGAACAAGAAGTAAAACTTATAAAATAAGGATGCTCTTCAACAAACAATATCAATAACAGCCTGCTTCCCTCTTATAGCTTGAATAGCATTTGTTAGACTAGTGAGAGAAATTTGGAAGTCTTTAAATAGTTGCTTCCCAAATCGGCGATCTTCAGTATATCCCAGCACCAGATGTTCAACAGACACAAAGGAGTCACCATATTCTTTCTTTTAATCCCTACCTCTTTGGATCAATGCTTCCAAATCTCGACATAGCATGGAACCAGTTGACTTACCTAGAACCTGGAATCAGAAAAAGTTTGAAGAAATAGGTTACTTAAAAGAGTAAATTCACTAAAACTTCATTTGGTTGTAGATATTGCTATCTAAAGGAAGCTCTTACTCACTGGTTGTAATTTGGTAGACTACAGTTACCAACTAGATAGAATGGTAGACTACAGTTACTAACTAAACCCCCCAAATTTGCATTCCAGTCCTCTCAGAGGGAACTTATAAGAAACACATTTGCATGCGGAAAAAAACAAAAAAGAAGTTACTCATTGGGATGCAATGGATGTCAAAATTTTTAAATAGCATGATTATAGAAGGGGAAAAACAAGAGATAACGAGTACATGATTACTTACAGGAACAAGTACAGCAGGATATATCATCATGTCCGAAGGTCTTCAATATCAGTTAAAACATTTGCACTGCTGGCTTATCTCTTTTCCGGAATATTCAATACCAGCTAGCCACAAACACCACTTATATCTTCGCCCATTTGCGAACTGTAGTTCGGATGTTGTAAATACCACTAAGAACTTTCTGGAACCTGTTGACGTTTTCTTCTGTGCTAGCCTTGAATAAGCTTGCAGAACCAATTGGATTGAAGGGTATCAAAGTTCACAACCTGTCTCCATTAAATATCCACAATGATATCAGCATAAACATTGTTTGTAGGTTTTTAAGATATTAAGAAAGAGCATGGCAATAAATTGCTATATATACAGAATCATTTGATGTATTCATTATGTGGGTATTGCACAAATTTGCATACAACTAAACACTAGAATTTCAGGGTTTTAAAATAATATAATACTCCAATCACATCAACTTCCAAAGTAAACATACAGATAAACTATATGGTTTAGAAACTCAACCAGAATTAGTAATACTGAAACAAGTAATGAAGAAATGTAATACAACATATATAATAGTAGAGTAGATAAACAAAATAGCTCACATGTGCACTAAGTTTTTGCAACCATGAGTTGGAACTTCTCCACCTCCAATAGCATTATTCACATTTGAGCACTTTAAAAACCAGCCTACACTTGGTCAAAACTCACTGCCAATGACTGGGAAAAAAAAGAATGATTGTGTTAGATGAATTCCCTACTGGTTTAATAGACAACATAAAGTAATTTTACATTACAGAATGTTGGTGTTCCTGAAATGAATTTAAGTAGGCTCAGAAATTCCTTTAATTCACGGACTGCGATGGTGTAGTCAAATTTGGCTGCAGTTGAACTGCCCCGCCAAAATTACTTTAACAATCACAATCCCGATCATGTTTTACCACAATTTTAGTTAAATGCATCCCCATTTGTACAAAGGGTCCACAATAACCAAAACGAAACCATCACACTGTGCAGAATCAAAGAATGCATCCAAAAACCTTCCAGAAACAATGTATCAGCCAACCCAGTATACAGTCCCGTATAGGGAAACTTTCATTTGTACACCAGCCCAGTATGCACACTAGGCCTTCAAAGCAAGAACAAGCAATACTGTCAAGTTGTGTAGCAACATACAGTTTGTATATTCATTACATCTGAATATACAAATGTAACAAACACAATTATTCAACTATCAGCCGAAAGAACATGCAACACTGTCAAGTTGTGTAGCAATATACAGTTTGTATATTCATTACAACTGAATATACAAATGTAACAAACACAACTATCAGCCGAACTGAAAAATTGATGTGATGACAAAAATCCAACTATCAACAAAAAATCAACTATCAGAACAAGGATTCCCATTATATCCCCAACATGGATGTATATCATCGGACGGTCTACAACCAGTGCGCACTGGATTGCACACTGGATTGCACACTGCGATGGTTTAGAATACAAGAAATTCATCACCGCCTATCAATTCATCCCATACCAAATAATAAAAGTAGGGTATCAATAGTTACCAAATCAAAGATGTGAATGAAATACTTCCCTCAGTTGTCACTATCGTGAGAATCCTCGTGGGAATCCTCAGAACTATTCTCAGTAGATGAATGCACATCATCTTCGGTGAATGCAAGTTTGCCACTGAAAATTGAAAAAACCACATCAATGTCATTATTTTTTGCAAACTATATAATAATTAATAATAATTTTAATAATTTTAATAATTTTACAAATACCATTAAATACCTTTCATTTCTCTTCGGGCAAGTTCGCGCATCATGGCCTTGTCCACGCAAACCACAACAATTACACTTCCTAGGTTTGCCCCTTAATTTTTCCCGTATTGGTTTCAACCTCTTCCCACTTGGTCTTCCCTTCGTATTACATTGACGAGGTTCTTCCACCGACACTTGAGACAAGACCAATTGCTTCCCATGAACCCGTGTTCCACTACCTTTAGCCCCAACACTACACCCTTCAGGGACAATCAAATTGAAGCCTTCAAGTGACTTGATCATAGCTTCACGCATGAACACATACCCTTCATCGGAAGATAGTCCGATCTCAACTTGTTGCTTAGACAAGTTATTTAACTCACAATAACGGGAAGCAAAATTTTCGCTATTGTTGCCATCTTCTTTACCAAAATTTGTTGGGGTGTAGCTTCTTCTAATTACCTCACGGTTCCATCTTCTCATCATATATTGATTGGGAAGTTCGTTACAATTTGAAACTTTAAGGAAAGCCAAGAGATGTCTACAAGGGAGACCAACAAATTCGAACATAAGGCATGAACAAGACCCATACTGAGTTGCTTTGGAATAAGTAATAACGGTCTCTTTTTCCGACCTACCAATGAATGTCACGGTGTAATAAGTGTTAGCAGTGTTCACGTCACCTTCTAGAGAATTCACATTATACAGTAGACTTGCCTTGAGTTCTTTTTGAAACTTTAAAAACATTGTTAGAGTGTATACTTGTGCCATTTGTTCCTCCATATACCACCCGGTCTTCAATTTGGGTTTTCTATCGAGTGTACGGTGGTTCTCTTTTAATTCTTCTTCTCTTTGCCTACAAATAACTCTTTCAAATATCAAAGCAAATTCATGAAGTGAATACTTCTTTTGGGTATGCTTTTTTAAAAAGGAATTCATTCCCTCACTTCTTTGGCTACTAGACATACCCGCCCAAAAATGAGACCTATGGTATACGGGGGCCCATTTTTCACAGATTTGAAAAATATCACTCAACCATTTGTTGTTTTCTGCCCCATATTCCAAAACCAAAGCTTTCCATTGTTCTTCAAAAGAGACACAATCATACGAATTCCAAATGTTTTCTTTAAAACCTTCCATAAACTTAGGATTTTGAACCAATTGAGGCACCTCTGAAGGAATTTTATCTAAAATATGCCAGATACAATATCTATGACGAATATGAGGAAAAACTTGTTGAATTGCAGCACCTATACCGCGGTCTTGGTCCGTTAGAATGGCCTGGGGAGCTTTCTTCATGACTCCTAGCCATGTTTGGAATAACCACACAAAAGATGAAGCCGTCTCATTTGGGATGAAACCACAACCAAGAAAAAGAGACTGCCAATGATGGTTAATCCCAACAAATGGAACAAATAGCATACCATAACGGTTAGTACTATGTGTAGCATCAAAAGAAACTACATCACCAAATATCTCATAATTCAAACGAGCAATCCTGTCAACCCAAAAACAATGAGACAGTCTACCGGACTCATCTTGCTCGAATGCATAAAAGAAAGACGGATCTTTTTCCTTTTGCCATTTAAAAAAGTCTACCAACATTTGACCGTCATGACCTTTTAATGACTCTCTCAAATCTCTTTCATGATTTCTAGCGTCTGTCATAGTAAATCTAACCCTATCGTATCCCCCACTTGACCCTTCAAAATAAAGCATTTGCTTGCATGTGGAAATATTTGCACCCGCAAGTTGCTCCATTATGATTTTATCTGAACTTGACATAACACGATTACGCGGCAACAAATGCCTTCTACCAGGTGTGGTGAATGGATGATTATGCACCTCATGGAAAGAATAAACCGACCATGAATTCGTTTCCTTGTTTAATCTCACCCTAACCAATGCATTACAAGATGTCCTGGATGTAGTACCTATTCTAATATCATTATTCTTGCTTTTAGACACCCCCGCTTTATTACATAAAAAAGTTTTTTCCACCACTTGACCCTCCTTCAATTTATTACCCCCTTTACGCATTTGAAAACCAGAACATTTCGCGTAGCTATCATAGTATTTTTCTGCCAGCTCAAGGGTCTCAAAGATCATACCTATCTTTGGGATTAAATGATCCTCGACAGTGGGGGTAAAATGACCTTCTTCAACATACAAAAAATTGTCACCCAATTGTGAGCAACCCTCACCTAACTCCATACCTGAAACAAATTCGGAAAGAGATGTTAATTTCGAGATGTCCAATTATCAGTGTCCTTCCTAAGTATAACGCCCATATAATCAATATGTCCATTTAGGATTTATTTTCGACAAAAACTCCCAAAATTATTTTTTGAAACCAAAATCAGAAAAATGTGTTCTTTTCCCAACGTTATCAACAACAACAACAACAGGAAAAAAAAAATTTTTACCTTCAGTAACGAAGACGAAATTGGGAGAAGGAGATGAGAATATTGAAATGAGATGCTCAGATGTTGCTCTCGTCGTCAAGAGGAAGAGCTTTGAACTGTCGATGGGTTGAGGAAGTTTTTGGGGCTAGGGTTTTTTTTTCTAAAATCGAAAAGGAGCAAGGAGGTGAGCTAGGGTACCGATCGTTTGAGGAGGAGGTTTTTGGGGCTAGGGTTCCGATCGTTCGTTCGACGAAGGGAAGCTCAGAGAAGGGGTTTTTCTGTTCTCTAAAATCGATAAGGAGGAAGGAGAGATTGAGAAGGGGGGAAAGGAGGAGATCTTGATGGGTTCCGTTTTGGGGTAGGGAAGCTCAGAGAACTTTGGGCGATTTTGGGGGTAGGGAAGCTCAGAGAACGGTGCGATTTTGGGGGTAGGGTTTTTTTCTTTTTTCACTAGCAGTCGAGAAGAGGAAGGAGACGAGAGATTGATGGCCAGTTGTATTTTTGGGGGGGGTGAAATTCCGATTATACCCCCCCCTAATCGACAGATGAGCGGGAAGAGATCCACGCCCTTGGATCTGGATTGCTCTGATCGAACGGTCCACAACCAGTGCGCACCACGTTGCACACTGGGCTGGTGTGCAACCGAAAGTTTCCCTACGATATATATATATATATATATATATATATATATATATACTTAGGAATGTTGCATGTTCATACTAGTAGCTACCCATGCTTAGTAAGACATTCATGTTTAAGTAGTTATTCATGCTTAATGAAGATTCATGCTTGGATGATAGTGGAAAAGTTATATACCATGCTAGTTTAATTGTAGGTATGTGATATACCATGTTAGTTTAATTATAGGTATGTGATATACCATGCTAGTTTAATTGTAGGTACGTGATATACCATGCTAGTTTAATTGTAGGTATGTGATATACCATGCTAGTTTAATTATAAGTAAGACCCATGCCATGCTAGCTTAATGGTAATTAAGTAGTAAGCCATGCTAGATAAGTGGTAGAAAAGTTGTATACCATGCTAGTTTAATTGTAGGAAAGTGGTATACCATGCTAGCTTTAATTGTAAGTAAGTTTAATTGCGAGTAAGTTGTATGCCATGCTAGTTTAAATTGTAAGTAAGTTGTATGCCATGCTAGTTTAAATCGTAAGTAAGTTGTATACCATGCTAGAATAAATGAATACTCATGCTTAGATAAGTATTTGTTCATGCCATGTTAGTAGATGATCGTGCTTAATCATTATACATGCTAAGTAAGTAAGTATCATGCTAATTATTGGTCATGTTAAGTTAGAGATATCCATGCTATGATATTCATGCTTAGATTAAAGAAACTACCCATGGTTAGTTGTAGTGATTTCATGTTGTGTTCTATACCATGCTAAAGTTCAAATACATGCTTAGAATGTTGTGGGGTTAGTGTTAGAATACCTACTATGCCTTGGAATGTTGCATGTTCATACTAGTTATATATCCATGCTTGGGTTGTGGTGATTAGTCACGATAAGTAGTAAGCATTCACGCTCAAATTATAACCTATGCTTGACCGTAGTAGACTTCATGTCTAAGAGCATAGTGCTTTTCATGCTAAGATTGATATAAGGACATGCTTAATCATACCCGCACTTAGGAGTATTGTGGTGAGTGGTTGTGTTATATGATTAGATTGTCGTATGAAGATACTTGCAATTGTATGACATACTTAAGGCGCTATAGGTTGAAGTAATAAGGGTCAGGAAGACCATTAGAAATAGTTAGTTGATAAAGGCTGTTATGTTGCCTTCGGTCCTTCATTGGTAGAATACCGACCATAGACTATTAGTAGATTCTTCTGTTGCTTCTAATAATAGAAGATCAAGTTTGTTAGTAAGCACGTTCGGTTGCTTTTAAGATTGATTACCTGTATGGTTGTTTGCATATGGTTGTGCTCGTACGTGGCTCGACCGGCCCGTGCGTAGCTGTTGGTCTCATACGCGGCTTATTTGGCTGGTATGTACGTGGTTATCTCCTACGAGGCCCGCCTGGCTCGTAGGTAGTTAGTATTTCATACGTAGCTTATTGGCTCGTATGTGGTTGTTATTTGTGTATAGCTTGTTAGCTAGTACACAGTTTGTTGTGCTCGTCTAGGGTGATATTACCACCCTAAGGGCTATCGACCATCAAGACATATGTTTTCTTACCCTAAGAAACTGTGGAGGAGTCACTTCTTGTGTACCGTCGAATCTTAACCATAGTAGGTTGATCGAGGACCGGAGTATAGATGAAATCCAAGTTTAGGGTAACGACATGCATGTATATTCGCACTGCCGAAGTCTTGGATCGATGAGCCACGAATCGGATCCCGAGGGGTTCCGGTAAGTCTAGGTTAAGCAGCCTAGTAGAGTTGTCTTGCAAAGTCTAAATTAAGGTCTAGCATGTTGTGGTTATAATATTGTCCTCCCTAGGAGTGTTCAGGGCTAGGGGCATTATTAGGGTAGTGACTTATAAAGATCATTACTTAAAACCTTTGCCGGAAGAGAGGAGTTGGTTGTAGGGGGCACCTTACGACTAACTCGTCCCTTGAGGCAGACCAGGTGGTGTTATTGGGTTGCACCTTCCTGTCAAAAGGGATACGCACGATGCCTTCTCACAAGTTGGGGACATGGGTTGCGTATCCTGATTGTTAATTCCTGAAGTGCCATGACAAGGCGGGCGGAGCTAGGGGGGATGGACCCCCGGAACTCCGTCAGGTCCTATACTAAGAGGGCGAACAGGCCATGGACTACGGTCCGACCAGGGGGCGGCAGGGGGCTCCCCTGTTAGCAGTATCCCCGACGGTTCGTCAGGTTTTTGAGTGAGGTCCGGTAGCCGGATAGCAGTGGCAACATGGACACCACTGGCGAACTGCATTAGTGGGACTTGACCACGTCTGCAACCTCATCAGTCACGTTGTATCTGTCAGGAACAGGCTGTGTACAATTAGAATTCATAACGCGGGTTTAAATCCCTATATATGGAGAAAACGGCTTGAGATGGGGCGCATGTAGTATGGGATGCATGTTGCTTCGGAGACTTGCTGACGTTAGAATAGGAGCATCCTAGTTCTATTTAAATATCGCATTAGAGTCTAGTCATAGCACTCACGAACACTTAAACTATACCAACACCATTGCTATATTTTGTATATTGTTTGGGAGATTCGCTGCTATATGATCAGCCTTTAAGCGTCAGTGAATACTGACGTCCCCACTTCCATAGGTACTGGATCGCCGAAGTACAAAGGCGAAATTCAGGAGGACTCAAGACAAGAAAAGCAAGGAGTCAGTGTTATGTTTAGTTCCGCTGCAGTATATGTATTGATTATCTATTAGTTGAGAAGTACTCTGATGTAAGATGTTGAAGGTTGTAATACTTAGAAATGTAAGGGTAATATTGTAACTCTATTGTAAGGTATTACAGTTGTACAATATTCAGACTTGTAATACATTGTGTATTGAATAAAAAGTTTTAAATTCTCCTGTTTTTCTGTGTATTGTGACTAATTGAAGAAAAGGTCTTGGCTCGTATCACGGTTTCCCAGTATATGGAAATCGGGGCGCTGCAGAGTGGTATCAGAGCTAACTTCAATTTACAGTCCCACACAGCAGGAAAATTAAACTTGGATATCTTTTAGGAGTCGGGTCTTAGTTAGTGTAGGCAATTGTAATTCATATTGTTGTTCCTTTCAACTTATGTTTTATGATTATCCTATATCTGGAATAATTTCAGTATGTATATTTTAGGATGGTATTCGAAGATACCCTAACCGAGGATGTATTGATAGAGGAGAGCGAGCAAATTACAGGAGAAAATCCTGGAAATCGAAAGTAATGTCCATTGGTCATGTCCTATTCTAAGGAGGGAGTAGCTACCGAATTGCAAAGGTCGGGTTCTTTGGAGAAACAGTTCGTGAATGAGCCACTTGGGAGTCGGAAAGCAGCATAAGCTTTCTTTCCCCGAGTTATTAGGGTATGGGTGTTTGCCTGTTTTCCTAACTTAACGTAGTTCTGAGGACAGAACTATTCTAAGGAGAGAGTATTGTAATATCCCTGATGGATATTACCTTGTATAAATTATTATTTTATTATTATTTTATTATTATTTTGTTTTAATTCCAAAATTAGAATATTTTGGTAATTTTCACCCGGTCTATTCATAGACATTACCTGTACCCAGATATCGGTCAGTATACATCCGTATTGTATCAAATTGATACCGTGATCTTCCGAACTAATAATAGAATTTATTTCATTATTATTTCCGAGATTAAATTATTTTTATACGGATTATGCGAAGATTTTCGGTATACAGACATATATGCGCACGTACGAGTAGTATGTCGATTAGCGCATTATACGAATTGTGTGTTGTGTATTTTTGGACAACACTTATTTTTGCCATGACAAAACCTAGTAGGGATGGTTAGGGTTTGATTAGGAGGTTAAACTTAGGGTTACAAAGACATAAGGGATTAGGAAATTTCTTCTAGAACAAACCTCACCCACATCATACCTCCACCACACCACACCATGCCTCCACCACATCCCACCTCCCCCTAATAGAAACCGGCCCCAATATAGGGAAGGGCTTTTTTGCAAATGTGTGTGTGCCCATTTGCACTTTCCACCCATTTTTCCTCCTATAAATACCCTCCTTCTCCTCCTTCTCTCATTTTAGAAAACAAAAAGAAAGAAAGAAAGGAAAGGAAAAGAAAGAGAGATAGTCTCATACTAACAAAGAGAGTTTTTATTGTAGGGTTTTCCCAGAAGATTCTAAAATCTAGGGGAAGGAGAAGGTTAGCAAGCAAGTCCTTCCAATAGAAAATAAGGTGGGGGTTCTCCATTTGATTCTTTGTTTGTTTGTTTGTTTGTTTGTTTGTTTTGTTGTTTGACTTCTTCTTCTACCTTCTTGTTTTGTTTTGTTTTTTTCTGGGTTTGTTCTTGTGAATGGGTGTGTGAATGTTGTGATAAATAAAAGAAAGAAAGTAGTAGTAGTAAGTACTAAAAACATATAAAGATCACATCTTTAACATTGTAGTTGTTGTTTATGTATGATTGTTGGACTAAAAAGACATATTGCATATGACTTGAACATACAACCGATTGGGGGTTGTAGGACTTGTAGGACTTGGCATACATAAGCATATGAGCATTTTACAACCATTGTTGGTTGTAGGACTTTTATGAAACTTGAACTAATAATAATAAGCATATGTTTTGTTGTAATTTTCTTTATTGAATAAAAAGATCATTTCTTTTTATTAAACACTAGTTGTAGAAATAATAAAAAAGATCTTTTCTTTTTTTTAATCACTAGTTGTAGAAATAATAAAAGATCTTTCCTTTATTAATCACTAGTTGTAAAAATGATAAAAAAAGGATCTTTTCTTTCATATTTACTAGTTGTAGAGTAAAATAAAATAATAATGATCTTTTCTTTTATCACTAGTTATAATAAAGACTAGTAAGCAACTAAGTAGTAGCATGTTAAAATAAAGTAGTATGTTGATTAATTAAGGTAGCAGTAGTAGGGTTGATTAAATAAAGTAGTGATGGTATGTTGTTGAAATGAAGAAGTAGTAGTAAGTAATTATAGATGTTTTATGTCCATAAAGTAGTAGTAGTAGTAAGTTGTACGTTGTGTTCTTGATGAGAATGAAGTAGTAGTAGTAGTAGTAGATAGTTATGTGTATGTTTTGATTAAAATAGGAGTAGTAGTAGTAGTAGAATGTGTAGGATATTTTCTAAAAATATCCCTTCATGTTTTTATAGTTGTAGGATGTTCTCTAAAAATATCCTATCATGCTTTTATACTTGAAATGTTGTAGGATTATTTCTAAAAATATCCTATCATGCTTTATGTTTGGAATGTTGTAGGATGCCTTCTAAAAAAATATTCTACCATGTTTTCATGCTTAGTTAGTTGTAGGATGCCTTCTAAAAATATCCTACCATGTTTTCATGCTTAATTAGTTGTAGGATTACTTCTAAAAATATCCTATCATGCTTTATGTTTAGAATGATGTAGGATTATTTCTAAAAAAATATCCTATCATGCTTTATGATTAGAATGTTGTAGGATTACTTCTAAAAATATCCTACCATGTTTTCATGCTTAGTTAGTTGTAGGATGCCTTCTAAAAATATCCTACCATGTTTTCATGCTTAATTAGTTGTAGGATTACTTCTAAAAATATCCTATCATGCTTTATGTTTAGAATGATGTAGGATTATTTCTAAAAAAATATCCTATCATGCTTTATGATTAGAATGTTGTAGGATTACTTCTAAAAATATCCTACCATGTTTTCATGCTTAGTTAGTTGTAGGATGCTTCCTAAAATTACCTATCATGTGTAGAAACAATATACATATTGTAGGATCTATGATAAAATTACATACCATGATTAGGGTTGATATGTACCATGCTAAGATCGGATTAGATTAATTTATTCATGCTTAATATGTTGTAGGATTCAATCTAAAAGTTTCCTACCAGGGTTAGATCAACTCATTTATGCTTAGAATGTTGTAGGATTCAATCTAAGAGTTTCCTACCATGTTTGGATTAACTTTATTATGCTTAGGATGTTGTAGGATCCATGATAAAATTACTTACCATGATTAGGAGTATATATATATATATACATATATAGTTAGGAATGTTGTATGTTCATACTAGTAGCTACCCATGCTTAGTAAGACATTCATGTTTAAGTAGTTATTCATGCTTAATGAAGATTCATGCTTGGATGATAGTGGAAAAGTTGTATACCATGCTAGTTTAATTGTAGGTATGTGATATACCATGTTAGTTTAATTATAGGTATGTGATATACCATGCTAGTTTAATTGTAGGTATGTGATATACCATGCTAGTTTAATTGTAAGTAAGACTCATGCCATGCTAGCTTAATGGTAATTAAGTAGTAAGCCATGCTAGATAAGTGGTAGAAAAGTTGTATACCATGCTAGTTTAATTGTAGGAAAGTGGTATACCATGCTAGCTTTAATTGTAAGTAAGTTTAATTGCGAGTAAGTTGTATGCCATGCTAGTTTAAATTGTAAGTAAGTTGTATGCCATGCTAGTTTAAATCGTAAGTAAGTTGTATACCATGCTAGAATAAATGAATACTCATGCTTAGATAAGTATTTGTTCATGCCATGTTAGTAGATGATCGTGCTTAATCATTATACATGCTAAGTAAGTAGGTATCATGCTAATTATTGGTCATGTTAAGTTAGAGATATCCATGCTATGATATTCATGCTTAGATTAAAGAAACTACCCATGGTTAGTTGTAGTGATTTCATGTTGTGTTCTATACCATGCTAAAGTTCAAATACATGCTTAGAATGTTGTGGGGTTAGTGTTAGAATACCTACTATGCCTTGGAATGTTGCATGTTCATACTAGTTATATATCAATGCTTGGGTTGTGGTGATTAGTCATGATAAGTAGTAAGCATTCACGCTCAAGTTATAACCTATGCTTGACTGTAGTAGACTTCATGTCTAAGAGCATAGTGATTTTCATGCTAAGATTGATATAAGGACATGCTTAATCATACCCGCACTTAGGAGTGTTGTGGTGAGTGGTTGTGTTATATGATTAGATTGTCGTAGGAAGATACTTGCAATTGTATGCTATACTTAAGGCGCTATAGGTTGAAGTAATAAGGGTCAGGAAGACCATTAGAAATGGTTAGTTGATAAAGGCTGTTATGTCGCCTTCGGTCCTTCATTAGTAGAATACCGACCATAGACTATTAGTAGATTCTTCTGTTGCTTCTAATAATAGAAGATCAGTTTGTTAGTAAGCACGTTTGGTTGCTTTTAAGATTGATTACCTGTATGGTTGTTTGCATATGGTTGTGCTCGTACGTGGCTCGACCGGCCCGTGCGTTGCTGTTGGTCTCATACGCGGCTTATTTGGCTGGTATGTACGTGGTTATCTCCTACGAGGCCCGCCTGGCTCGTAGGTAGTTAGTATTTCATACGTAGCTTATTGGCTCGTATGTGGTTGTTACTCGTGTATAGCTTGTTAGCTAGTACACAGTTTGTTGTGCTCGTCTAGGGTGATATTACCACCCTAAGGGCTATCGACCATCAAGACATATGTTTTCTTACCCTAAGAAACTGTGGAGGATTCACTCCTTGTGTACCGTCGAATCTTAACCATAGTAGGTTGATCGAGGACCGGAGTATAGATGAAATCCAAGTTTAGGGTAACGGCATGCATGTATATTCGCACTGCCGAAGTCTTGGATCGATGAGCCACGAATTGGATCCCGAGGGGTTCCGGTAAGTCTAGGTTAAGCAGCCTAGTAGAGTTGTCTTGCAAAGTCTAAATTAAGGTCTAGCATGTTGTGGTTATAATATTGTCCTCCCTAGGAGTGTTCAGGGCTAGGGGCATTATTAGGGTAGTGACTTATAAAGATCATTACTTAAAACCTTTGCCGGAAGAGAGGAGTTGGTTGTAGGGGGCACCTTACGACTAACTCGTCCCTTGAGGCAGACCAGGTGGTGTTATTGGGTTGCACCTTCCTGTCAAAAGGGATACGCACGATGCCTTCTCACAAGTTGGGGACATGGGTTGCGTATCCTGATTGTTAATTCCTGAAGTGCCATGACAAGGCGGGCGGAGCTAGGGGGGATGGACCCCCGGAACTCCGTCAGGTCCTATACTAAGAGGGCGAATAGGCCATGGACTACGGTCCGACCAGGGGGCGGCAGGGGGCTCCCCTGTTAGCAGTATCCCCGACGGTTCGTCAGGTTTTTGAGTGAGGTCCGGTAGCCGGATAGCAGTGGCAACATGGACACCACTGGCGAACTGCATTAGTGGGACTTGACCACGTCTGCAACCTCATCAGTCACGTTGTATCTGTCAGGAACAGGCTGTGTACAATTAGAATTTATAACGCGGGTTTGAATCCCTATATATGGAGAAAACGGCTTGAGATGGGGCGCATGTAGTATGGGATGCATGTTGCTTCGGAGACTTGCTGACATTAGAATAGGAGCATCCTAGTTCTATTTAAATATCGCATTAGAGTCTAGTCATAGCACTCACGAACACTTAAACTACACCAACACCGTTGCTATATTTTGTATATTGTTTGGGAGATTCGCTGCTATATGATCAGCCTTTAAGCGTCAGTGAATACTGACGTCCCCACTTCCATAGGTACTGGATCGCCGAAGTACAAAGGCAAAATTCAGGAGGACTCAAGGCAAGGAAAGCAAGGAGTCAGTGTTATGTTTAGTTCCGCTGCAGTATATATATTGATTATCTATTAGTTGAGAAGTACTCTGATGTAAGATGTTGAAGGTTGTAATACTTAGAAATGTAAGGGTAATATTGTAACTCTATTGTAAGGTATTACAGTTGTACAATATTCAGACTTGTAACATATTGTGTATTGAATAAAAAGTTTTAAATTCTCCTGTTTTTCTGTGTATTGTGACTAATTGAAAAAAAGGTATTGGCTCGTGTCACGGTTTCCCAGTATATGGAAATCGGGGCGCTACATCCAAGCATGGAAGGCGGTTGTGGCAATCGACAGTGGTCGTTTTGCCGCTTAGTTTGGGCCGGGTTAAGCCCTATTGTGGGATTGGTTTAAGTTCTAAAATAATAAGTTGGGTTAAATAGAAGGAACCTATTTGTAGAACTTAGCTAGTTGTTCATAATAAATCAATTTTGTGTCTACTAAGTTAGGATATGAAACTAGTTGATAGATCGCCTAACTAGTCGATTAATCGAGTAGACCTAGATCGCCTAATGATTTATTAGTAATTCATTAATGAGATAATATAAAGAGATTGGAGCTTAACTAGAGCTGTTAGAATCGGGTAAACCAGATAATAATATTGATCTAGTATGTGTAGAATCTAATTGTAGTCGTTAGCTCTAGCCCTAGTTTTAGTTTGATTAATGTTCTTGTTCATGGTAGTACCTTAGGATTAGATCGAGTCATTGTTGTGTGTTAAGGACATGCATTAGTGGGTGTGTGTCACCTGTCAGGGGGAACAAGGCATCGTCACGCCGGACCAAGTCCTAAGTTTGTTTAATGCAGGAAGGAGACTTCGAGTAAGACGTCTAACGTAAGACTCTAATATCTTCAGTGAACGGGTTATCGTGGAGTGCCGTTATGTCCATAACAAATTTTGATGAGGACTGGAGTTGCGGCATCGTCTCGATTGCAAGTTCTGGTTTAGTGTAAGGACAAATAAAGCAGAGATTAGGGGAAACCCTAAAAATCCGCCAAGTTCTATGTTGCTCAATGCGGACAGGGGATTTAGAGTAAGACTCGATGAGTAACACTCTAATGTCTTTGGTGAACGGAGGTACCGTGGAGTGCCTTTATGTCCGTATAACAGCTTTTTGATGAGGTCCGGGAGGATAAATTTACTGCAACACCATTATTGACTGCAGCGGCGGGAGTGAACCATCCGACTGCAACACCGAACATAGTGGAAAATAAACGGGGGTACCTGACACCACTACTGACTGCAGCAACAGAAGTATACCGTACGATCGCAACCTCTCATCACTGGAACGTCAGAAACAAAAGAGAGCACAAGAGTAAGATGCATGGTGCGGGATCAAACCCTATCATCCAAAGAACGTCGCTTGGTTGGGGAGTGTGTAGTATGGGATGCATATATTTCTAATCAAGTATGCATGCATTAGTGTAGGAGCATCGTGTGCATTCTGTGGTGGTGTGTTAGCTTCAGGTCATGACATACGCCGACACTTGTGGTTTGACTGCACAATTTTATTTGGCATCAAATATTGGTTGTTGAGATTTTGGGATCACTGGTTTCATCAGCATTGCATTAGTTGCATTCAACTGACGTGCCCACAGTTTGTTAGATGCAGAATTGCTGATCGAGGAGTTAGGGAACTCGAGATGTGTGGAGCATCCAAGTGGAGATTATTGATAATTTATAATATGTAAATTATCGATGTAAATTTTTATGTTGATCAATTTTTGTACATTGTAATAACATTTATGGCAATAAAAGTTTTTAATTTCCTATGATTTTTCTGTGTTATTGACTCATTTGAAGTAAGATTCTAGATTGTGTCACGAGTTTCCAGAATAGGGAATTCAGGGTGCAAAAAAATCTCCCCCTGCATACCGACAAATCTAATTTGAAATTCAAAATTCAAAATTCAACCTAAAAATTCCTTCCACATTCCCCAAAAAATCCACCATGGCAACAACCACGGCCACCGTCTCCTGCCAGCACACCTCCTCCCCTCTCGTCGTTCTCATCCACCAAGCTAAACCCACCGCCACGACGCCAACCTCCGATGGCGTCCAATCCAGCCCTCAATAGTAGCCCCACGCTACTGACTGACACACCCGCCGAGGCAGCTCCGATGCCAGACACCAACACCCGAATGATCTCAATAGCAGACCCGACGCATCACCGTTCTCTCCCGCCGTACCAACCCCAATGTCATCATCTTCTGCTGACAGCAGCAACTCCCACTCTCGCACAGCCTCCACCTCTCCCGGTGGCATAGCCCCGCCCTCAACGTCAGTCATCTTATCGTCGATCATCTCCGCCGCACCATCCGGATATAACCACCACAACTCTAAAAAACCCCACCTCTACACCTAATTGGATAATCTGATGAGCTCACCTCTGCTCCATAGCGGGGTTATGGGTGGGTGGGGGGGGGGGGATGAAGGAGGAGGATGAGGATGAGGATGGTGAGGGAGTCCTCCCCCCTCCCCAATCGCTGACTGTTCTTTTTTTTAGGGGGGAGCTTATTTCTTTAGAAAATCTAGAGAGAGTAACTCTTATGATTTCATATTTATATGAGGCTATTGCCCTCATTATATGTATTTTTGATAACAAAATGTAACATGGTATCAGAGTTTAGGGTTTCAAAACCCTAGCCAGCCGCCTCGACTACCACCCATGACCTCGATGTGGGACCCAGCCGCTGCCATCCCAAATCTTCTTGTTTTCTCTCCTATTGTTTGAGAGAACCCCAAATCCAATCCCAATATTGAAATCCCGATCACCTACTAATCCCAAATCCAATCCAAATTCAGATCTCAATCACCACCAATCCCAAATCCAATCTCAAATAAGAGCCAAATCCCGACCTTAATCCATTTCACCCTCCTCTTTCTGATTGTCATCGTCCTCGTCACCATTGGATTCTCCAATCCAATCATCGTCGCCCTCATGCCGGTACACTGCCGCTGCAGCCACCCTAATCACCGGTGCCACTTTGGATGCTTTTTTTTTCTCCGGTTCCCTCCAAACCGAGATCCAGAATAGATCTGGTTTGGTTTTGATTAGAGTTGTTACTTTGACCCAATACCCGGACCTGGCCCGGACCCGAAATTGAATCAGAACTGACCCGATCTTTATGGCTCCGGGTTCAGGTCCGGGTTCTAAAATAAGACCCGATGCACTTTTGGGTCTGCTCAAAATTGACCCGACCCGGACCCAGACCTATTAAAAAATACCCAAAAAATATGGAATTTGAATATTAGTGTTATAGGGATACACATGTAAATAGTAATTATTGAAGATAAGATGTGTAAATATAATATTTATTCATATACTAAGTGCACAAATTATTAGAACTGTAGAGTATCGGGTGCAAAAATACTTAAAGTGCAAATATTTATTCCCCGCTACCAGACCTGACGAGTATGTTTTTTTAACTAGGACCCGGACCCGGACCAGATTCTCGCAAGTCCAGGTCCGGGTCTGATTTTTGGATCCGTGAGGTACCGGGCCCGGGTCCGGGTAGTAAATGACCCGACCTGATTGGACCCGATACCAGCTCTAGTTTTGATCCGTTGTCACCCTGTGCAATTCGATCTCAAGATGACCTGATTGACCCAGTGTGCTCTGATCGACCCTACACAGCTGCACCCGCATTTGCTGCTGCTGCTGCTACTCTCCGCTACTGCTGCTTCTCTTCCGTCTCGACTTTAATTCATCTAATTCTCAGCCATTTCCAAGGCATCCAAATCAGAGGAAACTTATTTCAATGAGTTACATAGCTTTTCTTGCACACTATTGTTTGATGGAATGTCTGAACCATAGCCTGGACCCATTTCCATGACAATTGCCAGCTGCCTACCTGCTCAGCTTGATTAAAACCCCACTTGGCTTCTCCTGAGCCCGAGCCCGAGCCCGATCCAGATCAGACCCGAACTAGTCTCCTGCTTCTTTTATTCTGCTACTGCTATTCGAAGTTTTTATCTACTGTTTTGCTGTTGCCATTGTCGTTTATTGTCATTGTTACTACTGTCTTCTCAGGCACCGAAAATCAAGAAGAACCCCGACCGACCGCCATCATGTGCTGCAACCACTGCTACCGAGATGGCGGTGGACCCATTAGCTCCTCTTCCTCATGGCTGATGGTGGTGTGGGTCCCATCAAGGGAGCTTGATGATGACGTTTCGATCCAACCCAATTTGATCCGACCCACGGCTTCCAACCCAGCCTGCTACTGACCCCGATCTGATTGATTGCATTTGAACCCGACCAACACAAGCTGATCTAGTCCATTTTAAAGAATCTACCACAACTCGTAGTGTTAATAGCGGAAGTACACTACAAACAATAAAAACTACCAAAACTTAGATGAACCAAGAACAAACAACCACGATATATGCAAGATCTCACAAGAACACAATCAATATGCAGAGATAACCAATACTTCTTATTCCCCAAGAAATACAAATATTACAAAAGAGATTACAACTCCCAATCTCTCTCCCTCACCTTTGAAACACTCGGCATAATCCCGTCTTGAAGTTGAACAATGATAACGGCTCACCAATTCTCTCTCATTAGTTATACAAACCCTAGAGTCTACAACCATATATATAGCCCCAAAGCAAACCCTAAAATATAAACA
Organism: Hemerocallis citrina; assembly: GCA_017893485.1. Classification (NCBI taxonomy): domain Eukaryota; kingdom Viridiplantae; phylum Streptophyta; class Magnoliopsida; order Asparagales; family Asphodelaceae; genus Hemerocallis; species Hemerocallis citrina. The sequence goes on from CM030364.1 coordinate 47,082,359, forward strand.
CAAATTCAACTTATTGGGCCTTAAACTTGTCAGCCCAAAACACACAACGCCACTGTCGGTCGACCGCAACGTGTAAAGCCCACACCCGAGACATGACCGGTCGACTGCACGATCAACCGTCCCCTTTTCTGTTCAACCCTATACACTCGAAGATACTTAGAAACCTAGTTGTGTTGGGGTGGGTGGTCGGTCGGGTGGTCAATCGACCACACCACAGGACAGTGGACCGTAACTTTTCAGACTGCACATCCTCTACTTGCTGTTGTCTTCTCTTACTGTCTTCATCTCCTCTTCTTCTTCTCCAACTTCAAGTACTCCGTGCCTAAGTGTATTTGAGGCTACAATCCTAACAATCTCCCACTTAGACCAAATACACAACGCTTCAAAGTTATTGTAATCTTTACCTCGCATTATCTCTGCCAATCTCCCACTATCATGGAAGACCCAAGTACTCCCCACTCTCATGAAGAGCACCTCTGCCACTCCACCACGTGGAGTACACCAACCACCCCTCATCGCCTCACGAAGGACGTGCTCCACCAATCGCATAGAGCACAAATACCGTAGAAACAATCTCCTGTGTCGGATTCCGTATTACAAGACTCCCCAACTGGCAAAATCTTTATCAACACCGAACTTGGTTCAAAGCTTCTCAATGCACCCTCTGCACTAGAAGCCTAGACGACACCTCCACAATATCTGCAGACTATTCAACCCCTACAGTCTCATTTCGATTACCCTCATCGATATCACCCCGCATATTGATACCAGTGCTCTCCACCTCACAAGAGCGACTTGTAGCTTCGTCTGCCATATCGCAAAGTACCCTCACCGTAGCAATGTCTTGCTCACTAGGATCACTTCCATGGCCAACAGCTCCCACTAAATTAGTAACCTACCCTCCACAACTGAAAGAACTCGGTTGCACCCCACACAACCTACTACTCGATTCCGACTGAGAGTCAACTACAGGAGAAACGCCCATCACGTCTCTAAGCAAATACATCGTTCCCTCATGCTTCCCTTTTGCAATCACCTTTGAACCTGTAGCTATACGCCACTCCACACTACCAACTATAGTAGACGTACCCTCTTTGTCTAGCCTTCCAATCGAGATAAGGTTTTTCTTCAAGTGTGGAATATGCTTTGTCTCCCGCAAGACAACACACTGATCATCATTAGCTTTCACGCGAACAGTACCAACCCCACGTATAGGACACCGGTGACCATTCCCTATGATCACATCATAGTCATCAAACACCTCTCTCCTCGGAGTGCAATGAAAAGAAGCTCCCGAATCAATACACCAATCTTGAGTACCCAACTTCTCTACCGATGAGCATAACTCTTCAACAAACCCCACTTGAGTTTCCTTTGGGATATCTCTCTTCGGTTTCTCTTGCTTCCTCTTCATATAAGCCTTGCAACTGCGCATTATGTGACCCTTCTTGTGACAATACCAGCACTTAGGCCCATGTCCCCCATCGCTGTTATCAGATCCACTCTCAGATGAACTACTCTGATCCTTTCTTCTTCGACTGCTATTTGATCATCCACATCTCCTCTCAACAGATATTGCGGAATCTCTAGAAGATGATGATGGATATCCCCCGTTTCTCACCCTTCTCACCTCCTCGTTCAGAATGCTACTCACCACATCTTGTAGAGTCGTCGAATCTGTCATAATGCCTGTAATAGTCTGTTCCACCGTACCATAAATATCATGTAAAGTAGATAGAAGTAACAATGACTGCTCCCTCTATGAAAACTTCAAACCTACAACTTCCATCTGGTTATAAACCATATAGTAATTGTTCACATGATCTGCTAATGAACTCCTTTTCTTCAACTTCATATTAACCAATTTCTTCAAATGAAGAATTTGATTAGATGCCGACGGTTTCTCATACATATCCATGAGAATCTCCATAGCCTTCTTTGTGGTCTTTGCCTTCGAGATATAAAATAAAGCCTTCCTACTCAGCTCCAACTGAATCGGCCCTAGCACCTTCGGATCCAAACGATTCCAATCCACTAAGACCTTCGCATCCTTATCTCCACCTTCCGGCTTCTCATCAAACAACGGACCATCAAGATCTTTTTGACGAAGATACGCTATCATCTAAATCTTCCACATCGCGAAGTCACTCCCATCGAATCTCTCTATCTTCGACTTCCTAACGGCCATCTCGAACTTGGAGCTCTGATACCAGTTGTTGAAGAATCTACCAAAACTCGTAATACTAATAGCGGAAGTACACTATAAGCAATAAAAACTGCCAAAACTTAGATGGACCAAAAATATGCCACCACGATATATGCAAGATCTCACAAGAACACAATCAATATGCAGAGATAACTAATACTTCTTATTTTCCAAGAACTACAAATATTACAAAAGAGATTACAACTCTCAATCTCTCTCCCTCACCTTTGAAACACTCGGCAAAATTTTCTCTTGAAGTTGAACAATGATAACAGCTCACCAATTCTCTCTCATCAGTTATACAAATTCTAGTGTCTACAGCCATATATATAGACACCAAGTAAACCCTAAAAGAAAAACACAAATCCAGCTTATTGGGCCTTAAACTCGTCAATCTAAAACACACAACGCCGATGTCGGTCGACCGCACCCCAGGTCGGTCAACCGCAACGTGTAAATTCACACCCGAGACATGACCGGTCAATTGTACGGTCGACCGTCCTCTTCTCTGTTGAACTCTGAACACTCGAAGATACTTAGCAGCCTAGTTGCAGTCGGGTGGTCGGTTGACCGCACCACAGGATAGTCGACCGCAACTCTTCAGACTGCACATCTTCTACTTGTTGGTGTCTTCTCTTGCTGTCTTCGTCTCATCTTCTTCTTCTCCAACTTCAAGTACTCCGTACCTAAGTGTATTTGAGGCCACAATCCTAACAGTCCAGACTCGATCAACACCAGCTGCTGTAGCTGTTGTTGTTTCCTACTGATCTGGACTCACCCCGGTTCCATTTGTAAAATTTGTAATAGGCCTTTTGCCTATTTATATGAGGCTATTGCCCTCATTATAAGTGCTTTTGATATACATAACCATTTACAAAATGTAAAGAACACTCTTGAGATCTTGGTCCAAGGAAGCAAGCAGACCTGAGTTATCATATTTGGTTACCGAAATGTCATCAAGGATCAGTCCAACTGTGAGTTTCTTGTACAATTGCGTGTAGATATTGCTTAATAAGTAGGATCAGTGCTCTCTTAACAAGTGTAGAAAATGTCAAAGGTAGTTAGAAATTTCATGTGCGAAATTTGAGGTTAAGGAATTCCACACACAGGAATTTTCATTTATTGAAGAAGAGGGTGAAAATATTATTAATGCATCAATGTCTTCGTAGCACCTTTTAGGATAACCTGGACAAGTTTGCAAGACCTGTAAGCATAAGCAATGAGGACGAGGAGGATGTGGATTTATAATGACGATCATGATCAAAATAGACATGGTAATTGAAGTTATTTTATCATAATAGATGAAGATACAGTTACAGGTCTGTAGCGAAGTGGAGGTGTCGTACATGATAATGACTTTGAAGAAACAGTTATATCAGCATGAATGTGGCCACAGCAGTGCTCTATCATATGATCTTCTCTGGAACAATCAGTTGAGATGAAAGCTACGTTATGAGAGAGAAAATTCTTAAGTTAAGAATAAATACACACCTGAATTTTTTTGTTTCGGAGATTCAAGGGAAGGGCGTGTGACATCTAGAGCATTGGTTTAGCCTTGGTTTCTCCTTTTTGTCAGAATTAGAGCATGCCGTCTTGTTTGTTGATTGCAATTAAGGATCAGTGAGGACTTGTTCATCATCTGCAATGATCCAGGTTTGCTAAAAATTGCAATTGATCAATTGATAAAAGAAATGAGGATTCCAAGTGAAAGCTTCTGAAATTGGTCAATTACTTGAATTTCTAATCTGTTTGCGGTTTGGTTCATTGTTTTGAAAATCCATTTCAAACTTCATTTTTGAAAAAAAAATAAAATTATAAGCTGTTTTTGTGATTTTCGAAAACAGAATATTATTTGGTAAATAGTTTTCATGGAATAGCTTTTTTCAAAAATAAAGTATAAAAAACGTTTGAAAAAAAAAAAAAATTAAATAATAAAAAAAAAAACCCTTAACTCAAACAAAAATCTTCCAATTTACGTGCGAAAAAAAACCATATTCCCCTCCTCTGCCGCCTTCTCCAGCGCTGGCGGCTGCAGCGTCACTCCACCACCACCGTCACCGCCTCCTACTCCCTCCAAATCCCCACCCCATCCTACCACGCCGCTGTAGCGCCCCGATTTCCGATACTGGGAAACCGTGACACGAGCCAAGATTTTTTCTTCAATTAGTCACAATACACAGAAAAACAGGAGAATTTAAAACTTTTTATTCAATACCCAATGTATTACAAGTCTGAACATTACACAACTGCAATACATTACAATAGAGTTACAATAATACCTTTACAATCCCAAGTATTACAACCTTCAACATCTTACATCAAAGTACAAGAATGAAGAACAACACTTGGTAACTCTCACTTGAGTACTTCTCGACTGATACATAATTAATACATGAACTGCAGCGGAACTAAACTTAATATTGACTCCTTGCTTTCCCTACCTTGAGTCCTCCTGAATCTCGCACCTGTACTTCTGCTATCCAGTACCTATTGAAGTGGGGACGTCAGTATTCACTGATGCTTAAAGGCTGATCATATAGCAGCGAATCTTCCAAACAATATACACAATATAGCAATGGTGTTGGTGTAGTTTAAGTGTACGTGGGTGCTATGACTAGGCTCTAATGCGATACTTAAAATAGAACTAATTATACACAACCCGTTCCTGACAATACTCCATGACTCTGTGAGGTTGCAGAAGGGGTCAAGTCCCCCTATGCAGTCTGCTTATGGTGTCTCCGTTTTCCACTACTACCCGGCATGCCGGACCTCACTCAAACAAGGTTGCAGGTGCGGTCTAGTTCCGCCACTGCAGTCATATAGTGGTGTCCATGTTTGCCACTATTGCCCAGTGTATCGGGCCTTAATCCAAAATCCAAATCATAGGGTTTCGCAAGCGCAGGGCAGCGCGAAGCCTACCCTGTGGCACCCTCTGGGGTATCGCAAGCGCAGGACTGCACAATGCATCCTGTGGCACCCCAGCCACGGTATTTCAGGAATTAACAGAGCGAGATACGTAACCCGTGTCCTCAACCTGTGAGATGGCACCGTACGTATCCCTTTGACGGGACGCTTCCTATTCTAATGTCAGCAAGTCTCCGAAAGCAACATGCAGCCCATACTACATGCGACTCCATCTCAAGCCGTTTCTCCATATATAGGGATTGAACCCACGTTACGAATTCTAATTGTACACGACCTGTTCCTGACAATACTCCATGACTCTGTGAGGTTGCAGAAGGGGTCAAGTGCCCCCCATGCAGTCTGCTTATGGTGTCTCCGTTTTTCACTACTACCCGGCAAGCCGGACCTCACTCGATCCCAGTATATAGGGCATCGTTCCAAAATTAAACCATAGAGTTTCGCAAGCGCAGGGCAGCGCGAAGCCTACCCTGTGGCACTCTCTGGGGTATAGCAAGCGCAGGACTGCACCATGCATCCTGTGGCACCCCAGCCACGGTATTTCAGGAATTAACAGAGCGAGATACGCAACCCGTGTCCTCAACTTGTGAGACGGCACCGTACGTATCCCTTTGACGGGAAGGTACAACCCAGTACACCACCTAAGGCCTCCCTCAAGGGACAAGTTGGTCGTAAGGTGCCCCCTACAACCAACTCCTCTCTCTTCGGCAAGGGTCTGAGCAAAATGACCTTTATAAGTCACTACCCTAATGATGTCCCTGACCCGACGATCCTAGGGACGATAATATTATAACATAACGTGCTAGGCCTTAAATTAGGCTTCGCAAGACAACTCTACTAGGCTGCTTAACCTAGACTTACCAGAACCCCTCAGGATCCGGTTCGTGGCTCATCGATCCAAGACCTCGGTCGTGCGAATATACATGCATGCCGCTATGTCTTGATGGTCGATAGCCCACAACGAACTGTGTACTAGCTAACAGCTATACACGAGTAACAACCACATACGAGCTAATGAGCTACGTATGAAATGATAACTACCCACGAGCCAGGCGGGCCTCGTAGGAGATAACCACGTACATACCAGCCAAATAAGCCGTGTATGAGACCAACAGCTACGCACGGGCCGGTCGGGCCGCGTACGAGACAACCCCTTACATACGAGCCGACTAAGCTACGTATGAGACCCACAGCTACATACGGGCCAGTCGAGCCACGCACGAGCACAACCGTGTGCAAACAACCATACAGGTAATCAATCCTAGAAGCAACCAAATGTGCTTACTAACAAACTTGGTCATCTAATATTAGAAGCAACAGAAGAGTCTACTAATATTCTATGGTCGGTATTCCACTAAGGAAGAATCCGAAGGCGACCTAACGGCCTTTATCGGACCAACTATCACTAGTGGTCTTCCCAATCCTTATTACCTCAACTTATAGCGCCTTAAGTACGGCACACAATTGCACGCATATTCCTACGACAATCTAATCATATAACACAACCACCATGATACTCCTAGGTATGAATGTGATTAATGCTTGTACTCATATCGAGCTTAAGCATAACGATCACTACGACCTAGACATGAAGTCCCCTATAGTCAAGCGTAGGTTACGAATGAGCATGAAAGCCTACTACTTATCATCACCAATCACCACAACCCAAGCACGGATGGATACTAATATAACATACAACATTCCAAGGCATAGTAGGTATTCTAACATTACTCCTACAACGTTCTAAGCATATACTTGAACTTTAGCATGGTATATCACATACCTACAATTAACTAGCATGGTATATTACATACTTACAATTGAACTAACATGGTATGTCACTTACCTATAATTAAGCTAACATGGTAAGAAATTTTATCATTGCTCCTACAACATCCTAAACATAGTAAAATTGATCCAAGCATGGTAGGAAACTCTTAGAATTTGTCCTACATCATTCTAACATCATTAGGCATGCTAGATATTTTTAGAATAATTCCTACCATTAACTAAGCATGAAACATGATAGGATATTTTTAGAATACATCCTACAACATTTTAAGTATAAAAGCATGGTAGGATATTTTCATAAACAATCCTACAACATGTTAAACATCAAGCATGATAGCATATCCTTAGAAGTAGCCCTACAATTAATTAAGCATGAGAACATGGCTTCTAAGTATTTTTAGAAGTAATCCTACAACATTAGTAGCATAAATATGGCTTCTAAACATTTTTAGAAGTAATCCTACAATATTAGTAGTATGGAAATGGCTCCTAAACATTTTTAGAAATGATCCTACAACATGTGAAGCATAGATATGGCTTCTAATTATTTTTAGAAGAAATCCTACAACACTTGAAGCATAGATATGGCTTCTAATTATTTTTAGAAGAAATCCTACAACACTTGAAGCATAGATATGGCTTCTAAATATTTTTGGAAGAAATCCTACAACACTTGAAGCATAGATATGGCTTCTAATTATTTTTAGGATCAATCCTACAATATTATTAGCATGAATATGGCTTCTAAATATTTTTAGAAGCAATCCTACAATATTATTAGCATGAATATGGCTTCTAAATATTTTTAGAGGCACTCCTACAACATTATACTACTACTACTACTCCTATTTTAATCAAAACATAACTATCTACTACTACTACTACAACATACAACTTTACTACTATCACAACATACAACTTACTACTATTACTACTACTTCATTCTCATAAAAAGAATCACAACATACAACTTACTACTATTACTACTACTTTATCAATCAACATACATGCTACTACTACTTGTTTTATTACATACTACTACTTATTATTATAGCTTACTACTACTTAGTTGCTTACTAATCTTATTTATTACTAGTGATAAAGAAAAGATTATTTTTTATTTTATTTTACTTTACTTTACAAAAGAAAGACCTCTTTAATTAACTACAACTAGTGATTAAAAATGAAAGAAGATCTTTTTAATTAATTACCACTAGTGATTAAAAATAAAAGAAAGATCTTTTTTAGTTAATTACAACTAGTGATCAAAATAAAAGAAGGTCTTTTTATTAAGTTACAACTAGTGATTTAAACAAAAAGAAGATCTTTTTATTAAGCTATAACTAGTGATTAAACAAAAAGAAGATCTTTTTATTAAGCTACAACTAGTGATTAAAATAAAAAGAAAGATCTTTTTATTAAGTTACAATTAGTGGTTAAACAAAAAGAAGATCTTTTTAATTATTTCTACCACTAGTGTTTAGTAAAGAAAGGAAAGATCTTTTTGATTATTACATTAGTTCAATCAAGTCCTACAACCAACAATGGTTGTATTGTTCAACAATATGCAATATGTATGGTTCCATATCAAGTCCTACAACCTTACATGGTTGTATGCAAAAGTTTATGTGCATGTGTTCCTTTAGTCCAAGTAGTTTACTTTTTATCATACAACAACAACCAAAAGAACTATTTTTAGATGATTCCTACTACCACATACCACATAATAACCATACCAAAAAGAAAGGGTAAACAAGAGGGTAAGAAGAAGAAGAACATCAAAAACCATCATTCAATAAACAAACAAACAACAAACAAACATACAAACAAGGCATGAAGAAACCCCCACCTTCTCTAACTTGTTGGAAGAACTAGCTTTGCTACCTTCTCCTTCCCCTAAGCTTGTTAGAATTCTTCTAAGAACCCTACAAAACAAAACTCTCAAGTTATTTGTTCTCTCTTTCTTTTCCTTTCTTTTCTTTTCTTTCTTTCTTTCTTTCTTTCTTGTTTTCTAAAATGAGAGAAGTGATGAAAGGAGGGGGTATTTATAGGTGGAGGAGAAGGTGGATAGTGCAAATATGCATGCACACATTTGCAAAAGAAACCCTCCACAAAAGAGGGGCCGGCCCATACCTAGGAGGAGGGGGGGAAGTGGGGGAGGTTCTATGTGGGGGAAAATTGACATGGAGGAGGAGTTTTCTAGAAGAGTTCTTAATCCTCTTATGTCTTTGTAACCCTAGGTTTAGTCTCTAAATCAAACCCTAACCATCCTACTAGGTTATAGCAAAATAAGTGTTGTCCAAAATATACAACACATAATTCGTATAACGCACTAATCGACATACTACTCGTATGTGCGCGTATATGTCCGTATACCGGAAAATTTTCGCATAATCCGTATAAAAATAATTAAATCTTGGAAATAATAATAAAATAAAATTTATTATTAGTTCGGAAGATCACGATATCAATTTGATACAATACGGATGTATACTGGCCGATATCTGGATACAGATATTGTCTAGGAGCAAACTGGGTAAAAATCACCAAAATGTTCTAATTTTGGAATTAAAACAAAATAATAATAAAATAATAATAAATAATAATTTATATACGGTAATATCCGTCCGGGATATTACAGCCACCCCCTCCACCCTCCTCCCCTCCTCCACCTTCTACTCCTCTGGCGCCGGCAGCCGCGGCCTCACTCCACAACCACCATCATCTCTTCCTCCTCTTCCTCCGATACCCCGAAGATTTTAGAGAAATTTTAGGGAGATTTCAAAAAGTTTTTTCTTCTTTAAAAAAAAAAACAGGTTTTAGTTATTTTCAACAAATCTCTAATACTATAATGAGAGAATTGAGGTTGTCATTTGTAGACAACCTGTAATTTGTAGACAATCAACCATCTAATCTTGACCATTCATTTTAAAGTAAGAGTTATATTAATCATTTATTTACTCAACTGTTGTTAGTTACCATAATATGCTCAAAGTTCAAATTTATTAACGACATAATTATTTACAAAGGTGACACTCACATAAAATAAAAAATTATGCCACTAGGGATAATTTGTGAAGACTGTATGAGTACAGGGATGTTTCATGCTCAATGCCAGATTACGTTTTATTATTTACTCAGTAATTTTTTTGATTAGGATGTGCATCGCACCCGCAGATTACTAATTTTTTTTAAAATCGAAGCAATTTTTTTATTTACATGGCAGTAAATAGTGGCCGGAAATAACAAATTCTATTAAGTGTTAAACTGAAAATTTAGTGGTGAATTTCTAAAACCATATTTCCAAACTTTTGTATCCAAATATACTTTACCCCATTTTCTAATTTTAAAAACGGAAACTGATTTAAAACTAAGCTTAGCTGTTGATTCTCTTACCGATGATGGGAAATGATCGATGCTTCGTTCACTATCAATTGCACTAGCATTTTCTTCACTAACTTTGCTGGCACATTCTTATTGGAGAGTTTCCCTACCTACTCTCTTTTCTCCCACCTATTGAAGTGTGCCACATACGTTAGGGAAAATAAATGTAGTGAAATTGATAGTGAGTGTAGCATTATGGCTGGAGTCTTTCGACTCTATCCGTTTCATCAAAAAAAAAAGATTGTGAGTGTAGCATTACTTTATCCAAACGGACTTCATTCAACGTGGCTCTCAATAATTGCATCAGTTACTGTGCTATCTGATTAACTTATTACATGCCAACTCATGAGCGTACTTCAGTACTTGTGATCTCATAGTCAAATGACAGTAGGGTTGGTGGCTGAGAGGTAGGGCTACAAACAAGCCGTGCCGAGCCGAGTTTCTTGAGACTCGAGCCCGACTCATTAAGCTATCGAGCTCAATTTTCGAGCCCGAGCTCGTCTCGAGCCAAATTTTGACCGCGCTTTGACCAAGCTCGAGCCGAGTATCTCGCGAGCTTAGCTTAACAATCAAAGCACGCCTAAGCTCGAACTCGAGCTAGGCTCGTTAAGCCATCAAGCTCGATTTTCAAGCTCGAGCTTGGCTTGAGCTCGTCTTAAGCTCTACTCATTTGCAGTCCGGCTGAGCCGTCGAAAGCATTTTATTTATTTTAGATGCTTTGGTCTGTTTGTTCCAAGTTCCGAGATAGCAGGGAAAATTGATTTGGTAAGAGCATCCACAGTCGTTGATGGTAAAAATATGCATAAATGGATAAATGCATATATCAATCTCTCGTTTTGCTGCAGTCGTAGAATACTATTTTTTACTCTTTTAAATTAAAATAATAACAGACGGTGCTTCATGTTCCGTTAAAAAAACATTTAAAAAGGTAGGACGGCATATCATGTTCCGTCGGAGAAAAAAAAAATAGATGGTGGGACGGCACTTCAAGTGCCGTGCGAGGGGAAAATCGTACTCGAAGTGCCAAAAAATTTACAAAAAAATTATTAAAAATTAAAACAATTACAAAAATTACAAAAAAATTACAAAAAAATAAAAAAAAATTACAAAAAATTACAAAAAAACTACATAGAGGGGTGGGGCGGCACTTCAAGTGCCGTCTGAGAGAAGTGGGGTTTTTTGGTTTTTTTATTACGAAATTAATTTTTTTTTGGAGGGCCGACGCTTGAAGTGCCGTCCGACCATTAAAAAATTATTTTTTTTTGTGCGACAGCACTTCGAGCTCCGTTGTTTATATATGCATATTTCTCAGTTTGATTTTCATTTATAGCAGTCTACTGTAGCAATTTATACATAATATGCATATTTGGCCAACGACTGCAGTGCTCTTTTTGACCAAGCAAACGACTACAGATGCTCGAAGCAGTTGACAATGAGATGAATATGTTGTACGTTAGATAAGCAATTTTTATGTAGCAATCTTAATTTGAAAAAAAGTTTCGTACTGACCCACTTTTTGAAAATATTGACTAAATTAACCAACTTTTCAAAATATTTATCCGACCTAGTTTTGGACGCGTCAGCATAACACATTTTTGGAAAAAAAATTTGGCATAGGTTAATTTCATGCCATTCCTCCAAACAGCGACATTAGTTTAAATTTTTTTAGCATGCCGCTGTTTGGAAAAACGACATCAATACAATTCTTATACAAGAGTGAACCTTTTGACTTGGAAAAATTTTCAAGTGCTGAAACAACTTATAAATAATATGGTTATCCTCAAGAACGGCATTCGCATTACTGATGTCGTTGTTGGAGATAATGGTATCAGTTATAATACTCATTAAACCATCTTCCTTCACAATCGTTCTTCCAAATATCGACATGAGAAAACTGTTGCCGTTCTTAGAAATAAAGGCAACAGTTCACAGAAATAGATTAGTCAAGTATAAGTAATAAAATGAATTGTTGTTGTTGTTCCAAACAACGACATCAGTTATCCCTAACAATGAATATTATAGCTAATGCCATTATCTCTAACAACGACAACTGTAATGCGAAGACCGTTGTTCGGGATCAGCATCAATTATAGGAATTTTTTACACTTGCAATTTTTTTCAAGTCAGAGAGAGTACACAATTGAGAATAAGTTAACTGATGTCGTTACTCCAACTAGCGGCATGAATTTTTTTTTTTTAAACAGATGCCACTATTGGAAACAACGACATATAAATAATATATGCCGTTATTTTCAATAGCGGTTAATACTGACGTGTCCAAAACTGGTTAGTTGGGTAAATATTTTCGAAATTGGGTTGATTGATCAATATATTTTCAAAAATTGGGTTAGTACGGAAAAAATTCCTTATTTGGTGCCTCAGAGTCGGAGATTAATGATGTTCTTTGAATAAATTTCGAGTCCACATGTGTTTTGAATGTTGAGTTAGATTTTTTTTTTCGTCTGGCTATATCTTTAATAAAAATTAAGTCGACAATGGTCTGTCTAAAGCCAGAAATTTGGTTACAAATCGGAGAAGGCGAAGAATTGCATTAGATTATTGACGGTCAACGTAAAACCATCAAATCTCAGAAACATGAATTCTAAACACTAAACTGAGTAAAATGAAAAACTATGATTTATATAGCCGATCATAATTAGTTTAAAAAAAATAATTTGTTATTGTTGTTGATATGGGTCAGGAATAACGTTGCCCGTCCTGGGCCACAGGATCCCCTCAGGATGTGCGCTTCTTCTGATCCTTCGGATCTGCCACGTCAGCGCCGGAAAAACCGCCCGGGCCTCTGCCACGTCAGCCCGGAAACCACTCCGGCGTCTGCCACGTCAGCCTTATACCGCCCCGGTTTTCCACCGCTTCAGCCACCCGGGCAACCGGGTCCAGACCCGGCCCCAAACGGGTCCAGACCCGGTTGGCTTCTTCTATAAATACCAGACCCCTACTCCTACTCCAGGTAATCAAACTTTCTGCACTCAAACCCTAGTTACTGTTACTCTCCCTTAGCAACTGACTAGATCGTCGGAGGGTCTGCCACCGGGACCAACCCCGGTGTTCCGAGACCGTCTGCAGGTACACAAGACCCTCGGATCCGAGCCCCAGAGATCCGAGCCGAGCATCAGCCTCCACCTCAATACTGCCTACCGCAGTACCGTTCGTCCAGTCGAGGGTCGTCTACATAGGAGTCTCCTCCTTCAATACAAATCGAGTAAGAACTCACGCCTGGTGCATCCACACGTTTTCCAAAAACAAACTGCATCAGGATGGCGCCGTCTGTGGGAAACTATCTGTCGTAGACGCTGACCCGAGCCTCGCTTCCAACGGTACCCCCGAAGACGCCGACCAGAGCTCTGCCCCCGTCGGCACCCCCGTCGACCCGAGCTCACATGGCGCCCAAAGCTGCAAAAGCTGTTACCTCCGCACGCCGACACGATGTGCCTCCGCAAGGCATCGCTGCCGATGCTCAAGGACCAAATAACAAAGAGGTCAGCCACGGGCCCCAGCCAAACGCCTCCCGCCCGGTCTAGGGCGACCTACGGGGGGTAATCTCGAACCGCCAGGCTAGCCGTGGCAGGGGAGGAGCCGCTTCCAACTCGGCTCCGAACCGTCCCAAACCCCCGTCCCAAGGGCGGGAGCCTGCGCTCAGCTGGGTCGGTCGGCAACAGTCTGCCCAACCAAACCTGGCCGAAGGAGCCCCGGTTACCCACCAGGAGTTCCAGGACTTCCGAAGGGAATCTTGGGTGCCATCCGAGGGGTCCCCATCAATGAGAACGCCCGCCGTTCCCACACACGGTAATAGGCCGAGGCTAGCGTGTCTCGCCCCTCAACAATCCCCCCAAAGTATGATGGCGACATTTTGAAGCGCCTTCAAGAAATGGAGGAGCGCCTCGACCACGTTGGTAACAGCGACCCAAGAGCAACTCAGGGGTACAGGCCGGTTCGTCCCCCTTTCTCTGCCCTCATCGTGCAGGCGGAGATACCCCGCAATTTTCGTCTGCCACAGTTCGAGACATATGACGGCGAGGGTGATCCTGCTGATCACATGGAGGGCTTCAAAACCCTCATGATGATTCACAGCACATCGGATCTCCTCCTGTGCCGAGCCTTCCCCGCAACACTCTGGGGTCCGGCTCGGGAATGGTTCTCCAAGCTCACCCCCGGCTCCATCTATTCTTTCGACCAGCTAGAGGGCAGCTTCCTCGCCCACTTCGTAACCAGCCGAAAGGCCGAAAGAATGAGTGTGTCACTACTTGGACTCCGGCAGAAGGAGGGGGAGCCCCTCCGAGTGTTTGTCTGAAGGTTCACCGCCGAGGCGAGATCAGTCTCATCCCTCGACCCCGGCGTTGCCTCGGCAGCCCTCCACCACAACGTCCGACATGGACAGCTGAAGGCCTCCCTAGCGAAGAAGCCGCCGATAGACTTCCCCGACCTCCTCAACCGGGTCGAAAAATATATTCGAGCCGAGGAGGCCCTCAATCCAGAGGACCAGAAGGAAGTTCCCGGGAAGGGGAAGCGTAAGGCCGACGAAGTTGAGCCGGCGAAAAAAGCTCCAAGGGACGGGGGCTCCGCAAAGAAGGTTCCGCCGATCCCCCACTTCGAGAGGTACACTCCGCTGACGCAGAACGAATCGACAATCCTCTTGGCGATTGAAGATAGCGACCTCGTCCAGTACCCACCTCGGCCGTCCAACAATACCAGCAAGAAGAGGGATCAGCGGTTCTACTGCCGATTCCACCGGGACAATGGGCACGACACAGATCACTGCTGTGCCTTGAAAGATGAAATTGAGGCCCTCATTCAACGAGGGTACCTCCGAGAATTCAAAAGGGAAGGCGCCCGAGAACAAAGGGACAACAGAAACAGGAGGGATTCCTCTCATCCTTGAATGCAGCGTCGGCGTCCCGAGCAAGACCTGGAGCTAGAAGTACCCAAGGGACAGGCAATCCTGCACTGCGCCCATGGAGGGCCCATGGGAGGGGAATCCAACACTTCCCGCAAAGCCTTCATCCGGGATGTGAACACCGTACATGGCCCTCTCTCCCCCCAGGTCCAGCAACTTCCTGTCTCCTTCTCAGGAGAGGATCTAGAAGGAGTCCGGCTTCCTCATTGCGACGCACTGGTCGTTGGCCTCAGCATGGCAAACTTTGAGGTACGGCGAATACTCGTGGACAACGGGAGCTCGGTCAACATTCTGTTCCTGGAAGCATTCGAGAACTTGAAGCTCTCCCGCGAGAAACTAAAACCCGCTGGGTACACCCTGCACGGTTTCTCCGGCGTCCCAATAACTATAGAGGGGATCGTCACCCTCAACGTCACGGCAGGCACGACCCCGAACAAAAGGACCGAGTCTATGGACTTCATGGTTGTGAATGTCAAGGCAGCTTATAACACCATCCTCGGCCGTCCGGGGCTCTGCTCCCTCCAGGCGGTTCCCTCGGCCTACCATCAGAAAATGAAGTTCCCTGCTAACACTGGCATCGGAGTTGTCCGAGGGAACCAAGAAGCAGCACGTTCGTGCTATATGACGGCGATCGGAAGCGGGGTGTTTCCCCTCGATGCCGTCGAGCTGGAGCCCGAAAGAACCCAGCCAGAGCCAGAGCCGGCGGACGAGCTGCAAGATGTCTCGTTCGAGACAGGGGATGCATGAAGCACTTTCGAGTAAGCTGCTCCCTCGCCCCCGACCTCAAGTCCGCCCTAATCGCCTGCATTCGGCGCAATGTCGACCTCTTTGCCTGGAAGCCCTCTGACATGCCCGGTATCTCCGAAGATCTCATCATGCACAAACTCAGCATGATTCCCAGGTCGAAACCAGTCGTCCAAAAGCGGCGCAAGTTCATTCCTGAGCGACAACAGGCAGTAAACGCAGAAGTGGATAAGCTCTTGTCCGCGCATTTTGTACAAGAGGTCAGTTACCCGGAGTGGCTGGCGAACGTCATCATGGTCAAGAAGGCGAGTGGGAGTTGGAGGATCTGTATAGATTTCACCGACCTCAACAAGGCATGCCCCAAGGATCCGTTCCCTCTCTCCAACATTAACGCCCTGATCGATGCGACCTTGGGCCACGAGCTCTTATCGTTCATGGATGCCTTCTCAGGCTATAACCAGATCCAGATGTTCCCTTCGGACATCGCCAAGACGTCCTTCGTCACGGACCAGGGACTGTATTGCTACCGGGTCATGCCCTTCGGACTGAAGAATGCCGGTGCCACCTACCAGAGGCTCGTCAACCGAGTCTTTAAAGATCAAATCGGGCGTAACATGGAGGTATACGTCGACGACATGCTCGTCAAAAGCCAACAAGAAAAGCACCACAACATGAGTCTCAACCCGGCGAAGTGCGCCTTCGGCGTCTCTTCGGGGAAGTTCTTAGGGTTCATCGTCAGCCAGCGCGACATCAAGGCGAACCCCGAAAAGATCCAGGCCATAATAGATATGGCCCCACCCAGGAATGTCAAAGAAGTCCAGAGGCTAACGGGTAGACTGGCGGCCATCGGCCATTTCCTCTCCAAGTCTGGAGAGAAGTCCCTCCCGTTCTTCAAGGCGCTGCGCGGCACAGGGAGGTTCGAGTGGGGTGCTCAATAGCAAGAGGCCTTCACACAGTTGAAAGAGTACCTCGCCAACCCTCCTCTCCTCAGCAAGCCCGAACCAGGGGAGCCACTCTGGCTCTACCTTTCTGCTTCGGAGAACGTGCTCAGCGCCGTTCTCGTCCAAGAAGAGGAAGCGGTTCAAAAGCCCATTTACTATGTGAGTAAGGTCCTGATCGATGCCGAGACCCGGTATTCCAGGATGGAGAAGGTGGCGAACGCCTTGGTTATAGCCGCATGAAAGCTTTACCCTTACTTACAGGCGCATTCGATCCAGATACTCACGGATCAACCCTTGAAGACCGTGCTCTACAAACCCAAGAGCTCCGGTCGACTAGTCAAATGGTCGATCGAACTCAGCCAAAAGCCAAAGCTCGGTGCTCTACAAACCCAAAGCTTCCCTTACAAGCTTGGGACTCGGTGCTCGGATGACAGCGCGAACCCAAAAAGCTTCCCTTACAAGCTTGGGGCTCGGTGCTCGGATAACAGCGCGAGCCCAAAAAGCTCCCCTTACAAGCTTGGGGCTCGGTGCTCGGATGACAGCGCGAGCCCAAAAAGCTTCCCTTACAAGCTTGGGGCTCGGTACTCGGATGACAGCGCGAACCCAAAAAGCTTCCCTTACAAGCTTGGGACTCGGTGCTCGGATAACAGCACGAGCCCAAAAAGCTTCCATTACAAGCTTGGGGCTCGGTGCTCAGATAACAGCGCGAGCCCCAAAATCTTCCCTTACAAGCTTGGAGCTCGGGGCTCGGATAACAGCGTGAGCCCAAAAAGCTTTCTTTAAAAGCTTGGGGCTCGGCGCTCGGCTAACAGCGCGAGCCCAAAAAGCTTCCCTTACAAGCTTGGAGCTCGGTGCTCGGATAACAGCGTGAGCCAGAAAAGCTTCTCTTACAATTTTGGAGCTCGGTGCTCCGATAACTCACGCTCGCACCGTCTCTCCCCGAGAACTACAAGAGCTCGGCATCGGCCCCGAGCAAGGCGGGTGCCTTCTTCAAGGCACCGCGACCCTGACGCTCGGCGGCGACCCCCTGCTATGTCCGCAATTGTCTTTCTCACCGGTATGGAGGCTCAGCATCCGTCCCTCGCTCGGTTTGGACTTCTTCATGCTCATCAACCTATGTACGAAGCGACATCCGCCAGCCACGCTTGCACTGTCTCTCCCTGAGAACATGTGCTGGAGCTCGGCGTCGACCCCGAGCAAGGTGGGTACCTTCTTCAAGGCACCGCAACCCTGACGCTCGGCGGTGACTCTCTGCTACGCCCGCAATTATCTTTCTCACCGGTTTGGGGGCTCGGCATCCGGCCCTCGCTCGGTTTGGGCTTCTTCAAGCTCATCAACCTATGTACAAGGCGACATCCGCCAGCCACGCCCGCACCGTCTATCCCTGAGAACATGTGCTGGAGCTCAGCGTCGACCCCGAGCAAGGCGGGCACCTTCTTCAAGGCACCACAACCCTGACGCTCGGCGGTGACTCTCTGCTACGCCCGCAATTGTCTTTCTCACCGGTATGGGGGCTCGGCATCCGGCCCTTGCTCGGTTTGGGCTTCTTCAAGCTCATCAACCTATGTACGAGGCGACATCTGCCAGCCATGCCCGTACCGTCTATCCCTGAGAACATGTGTGGGAGCTCGGCGTCGGCCCTGAGCAAGGCGGGTGCCTTCTTCAAGGCACCGCGATCCTGACGCTCGGCGGCGACCCTCTGCTACGCCCGCAATTGTCTTTCTCATCGGTATGGGGGCTCGGCATTCGTCCTTCGCTCGGTTTGGACTTCTTCATTCTCATCAACCTATGTACGAGGCGACATCCGCCAGCCATGCCTGTACTATCTCTCTCCGAAAACATGTGCTGGAGTTTGGCATCGACCCCGAGCAAGGCAGGTACCTTCTTCAAGGCACCGCGACCCTGATGCTCGGCAGCAACCCTCTGCTACGCCCGCAATTGTTTTTCTCACCGATATGGGGGCTCGGCTTCCGTCCCTCGCTCGGTTTGGGCTTCTTCAAGCTCATCAACCTATGTGCGAGGCGACATCCACCAGCCACGCCCGCACCGTCTCTCCCTGAGAACATGTGCGGGAGCTCGGTGTCGGCCCCGAGCAAGGCAGATGCCTTCTTCAAGGCACCGCGATCCTGATGCTCGGCGGCGACCCTCTGCTACGTCCGCAATTGTCTTTCTCACTGGTATGGGGGCTCAGCATCCGTCTCTCGCTCGGTTTGGGCTTCTTCAAGCTCATCAACCTATGTACGAGGCGACATCCGCCAGCCATGCCCGCACCGTCTCTCCCTGAGAACATGTGCGGGAGCTCGGCGTCCGCCCCGAGTAAGGTAGGTATCTTCTTCAAGGCACCGCGATCTTGACGCTCGGTGGCGACCCCCTGCTACTCTTGTAACTAGTTTTCACGCAAACATGGGGGCTCGACAAACCGGAGCAAGGCCGCAGCTTTCTTCAAAGCCGCTCGACCACCACGCTCGGTTACGACCTACAACCATGTGTTGACAAAATTTTATTAAGGTTTGGAGCGTCCACCTTCGGCAGAAGCCCCGAGCCTCGAGTCAAATTATTGACCACCCTCTCACCCGCGAACAACTCGGGGTTTACGGCTCCTACAAGCCTAAACCCCGAACTGTTCGAGGATGGCAGGGGGCCATCGACCCGCTTCTCTCTCTGTCCCAGAACAAACACTCCGAGCCTTCGAGCCGTTCAGCTGACCCTTCTCTCGCCCGCGAACAACTCGGGGTTTACGGCTCTTACGAGCCCAAAACCCCGAACCGTTCGAGGACGGCAGAAGAGCCACCACGCTTCGACTCTCTCCGAACCCCCGAACCGATCGGTCAGCCCACTGCTCACCAACGAACAACCCGGGGTCTCACGGCTCTAACAGCCTGAACCCCAAATAGTCCGAGGGTGATCGGTGTGCCTTCGATCCGGAGTACTCGAAAATATTTTATTCTTTGGGCGCCCGCCTTCGGCAGGCACCCGAGTCAGACGGCTCACTGCCTCACTGCCTGACAACCAACAAGGGGAGTGGGGATTATATAGCCCCCTGAGGCCCAGATTTATTGCCTCTGGGAATACGAAACGATGGAAGGCGAAACGTCGCCATAAATGTTCATGGGAATGCGAAACGCTGCCATTTATTGCTTATCAAAAAGCTAAACGCCACGACAGTCGTGCCCGTTGCAATAAGTCACCTCGGAGCTGACCCCCGCACAACGAGCTCGGCAACCGTCCCTAGCAACCACGACAATCAGAGCGCGGAAAATCAAATATTCTTATTTATTACTCATTGCTTATAACTCAATGAACATCGGTACAAATACAAGGAAAAAGCTCACAACTCACTCGCACTCGGCTGGGAACTCGAATTCGGGGTTCCTATCACGCTCGGCCGGACCGGCCTGCCAAGACACTCCCGCCATCGAGCTTCCTGCATCTTCGGGCAGCGCCCCATCCGATAAAAATATCGGAGACCGCCCCGGGGTCGAGTTGCTGACCCTTCAATCAGACCAGCGCCTAACACCAGCTTCAGCCTGCGAATCTCTAGCTCCTTCTCAACTACGACCTCACGAAGGAAAGACTCCGAAACTGACCCCCTGCTCGAACCATCAGAGAGGGACCAGTCCGTCTCGATTACCCACCAGTCCCGGTCGGCTACGGCCCTCTTCAGGCGCGCCAACTCCAAACCAAGCTCCCTGAACCTGTTCAGAAAATAGTTAACGGCGGCGGCTCGATCCCGAGCCTGCTTCTGTTGACGAGCCAAAGTTGCCTCCATGGCCTCCTCCCCCGCTCGAACTAGAGGTACCTCGGCAACAACGGGGAGGGCGACACAGGTCCCGTGCGTCTATCAAAAGAAGAGAACAAACATCACAAAAAACACAAGTCTGGAAGGGTTGGCCCAAAAAAGTAAATTTCATTCTTTTCAAAAGTTTGATACAAAAGCCGCGGTGGCCAGTCCGCTTAAGGCATTTACATCAAAATGAGCAAAAAGAAAAAAGACTATTCTATTCTTGAGGGGGGGTGGAACCTCGTCGTCATCCTGGTCGCCCCCCGCTCCGTCGCCCCCCAGGGTGGGAGGAAGGTTCGGCACCCATCCGTAGCAGAGATGGTCCACGTTCTGCTCAGGGTAGATCTACTTAAAGTGGGACTTGGCCTGTTCGTACGCCTCGTCCTGCACCAGCATGATGGTCTCCCCCAAGGCCGACTCTATCTCCTTCAGTGCCTTCTTCCCCTTCTCCGCCTCGGCCGCGATCTTCGCCTCAAGATCCTCCCTGTCCTGCTTGTGAATTTTGCAGAGCGACTCTATCTGGGCCTCGTGGACGGCCACCATGGCTTGGGCCTCTTTCAGCTCATCCGTGGCCTTGTTCAGATCGCGGAGGTACTTCTCCGCATTCTGCCTCTCGATGTATATCTCCTTCTCCAGGCACTTGTGGAAGTGCTGACCATGGAGCATCGCCTGTCCGAGGAGAGAAAGATCAGAAGAACTCCAAGATAAAAAAGGAAAGCAGAGCCAAGCCAACTTACCGAGAGGTGTGCCTGAGACCACCGCATGTAGGCCTGGTCCGCTGTCTGCGTCGCCAGGGCCATCGAATCGCGCTCGGTGGTGGCCTTCGAGACGAACTCGACCGCCACAGGCCCATCCAGCAGAGAATCCCCTGCACGATCGACCAATCAGGGGCAAAGGGCAGCGTACCCTGCTTGCCCACCATCTCCGCGGCGGTCGGCCGGATAGGGGGGAGCCCTTTTCCCGGGGCATCCACTGTCTTGTCCGAACCACTCCCGGCGTTCCGAGCTGCCCTCGACGAATGGGAGCGAGGGGAGTGGTGCCTCTTGGCCCTCTTCACCGGGGAAGGCCTCTCGGCCACCGGGGCCGGCACCTTAGAGGTCCGGCCTGCGCAGCCAGCTTCTGCTTCTCGGCCGCTATCCTCTCCTGCTCGGCCTTCTTCTTCTTCTCTATCCTCGCCTTCTCGGCGATAGCAAGCAACATCTTCTTCGCGTCTGCCTGTTGAGTTGTCATCCCTGCAAAAATAGAAAGGAGAAGAGCTAACGTTAACACGAAGGCAGGAAAATGAACATATTCGGAAAGAAACATACTAGGGTCGGCGGGACTCAGTCCGGCTCGGGCGAGGTGTATCTCGGTCACTCGAGGCCATGCAATACTGTGCCCCCCGACTATCTTCTCCACCCTCTTCCACTCCTTGGCGGTCAAGTCGCTCTTCCTCGGAGGCTTGTGGTTCGGCTTGACAGTTCCACCTGGTCGAAATTCCCCAAGACCCCTCCGTCCGAACCACGAAATATTTTTCTTTCCACCCCTTTATGGAGTCCGGATGACCATGCATAACCTTCTTATGCGGCCTCGGTGAAAAGTAGAAAATCCCCTCCTGGTCTCCGAGCGAGCCGATCCCAAGAACGGCTTGGAAATACGTCAGCCTCGGCATCACTCCCTTCTCTTGATACTTTAGTATGAAGCAGACTAGATGCTTCCAAGAGTTCGGACCATACTGCATAGGGCACAGCCCCGCCCAGTTCAGAACCCTCTTAACAAATGGATGCAGAGGCAGCCTCAGCCCCGAGAGGAAGGCATCCTCGGGGAACATACAGTAACCCGGCACCAGAGCCATGGTGGGCCGAATACCTGGGCTCGGAATGAAGATTTCGAACTCCCGCAGAATATAGTAGGCGGCCCTAATAACGTTCAGATATTCTGCCTTCAAAATGCTTGGGATGCTATCAGCGCGAATCTTCACCCGAGTGTCTTCGCCCGGCACTGGAGGGATCGGTCCGATATCCTTAATGTTGTCAGGATACATCCGAATCGACCCTGGATTCTTGAAGGAGACCGGGGGAAACTCGAAACCCGGTCTCGGTGCGTACTCATCTGGCGAGGAAGGACTGTGGGGTATGGTCAAGACTTTCTTCTTCTAACCAGGACGAGCCTTCCACTCGGGAGACGGCGTCGACAAAGGGGGAAAGGGTGGAAGATCTTCTCCGACCCCGGTCGGCCTTCCAGCCGTGCCCTGGTCAACGTCTCCTTGGGCAGCCTCCCGTTCATCGACCTCATCCTCCTCGTCTTCCTCGTCACCCTTGGCACCCTGATCATCTTCGTCTTCCTCCTCGCCTTCGGTGCCTTCCCCCTCCTCTTCCTCACCGTCCACCTCCAGATCCTGGTCCTCCTCGTCCTCTCCGTCCCCCTCATCCTCTTCCTCCTCGTCACCCTCATCCATGGGCTCCCTTCCCGGCCTTCTGGACCTCAATGGGGACACAACAAAGGCTACGTCATCACCATCGTCCGACTCAGGATCGATCAGATCTGGCCGTTGGATCTTAACTATCAAGATCTAGCGGCCACCAAGATAAGAAAATGCTTTGATCTTTGCGCCCATGACGTCAGCAACAGGCATAAAATTACCCCACTACCCCTCCACCTTTTCTCTCCAAACAGGCTTTTTTCGACAAGTCTGGAGGTTCGACGCTCGGATAGAAGCGCGAGCCAAAAATTCCTCTTCTATTTCACAGAAGGGTCGACGCTCGGATAGAAGCGCGAGCCACAAATTTCTCTTCTATTTCACAGAAGGGTCGACGCTCGGATAGAAGCACGAGAAAGTAATTCCTCTTCTATTTCACAGAAGGGTCGACGCTCGGATAGAAGCGCGAGCCACAAATTCCTTTTCTATTTCACAGAAGGGTCGACGCTCGGATAGAAGCGCGAGCCAATAATTCCTCTTCTATTTCACAGAAGGGTCGACGCTCGGAAAGAAGTGCGAGCCACAAATTCCTCTTCTATTTTACAGAAGGGTCGACGCTCGGATAGCACCGCGAGCCCCAACTGCCCTCCTTTGATTCAGATGGACTCAGCGCTCGGATAGCACCGCGAGCCCCAACTGCCCTCCTTTGATTCAGAGGGGCTCGGCGCTCGGATAGCACCGCGAGCCCCAACTGCCCTTCTTTGATTCAGAGGGGCTCGGCGCTCGGATAGCACCGCGAGCCCCAACTGCCCTCCTTTGATTCAGAGGGGCTCGGCACTCGGATAGCACCGCGAGCCCCAACTGCCCTTTGATTCAGAGGGGCTCGGTGCTCGGATAGCACCGCGAGCCCCATGAGCCCTCCTCTTGCCACGAGGGACTCGTCTGCCGACCCCTAGTGCTCGTCTACCGAGCCCCTGAAGAAGACCTCGCCTCCTCCTCGCTCTTCCAACTAGCGAGGGGATCACCTACTGACCTAGCCCCTACTAACAGGGCCTTGACGCCCCTTTTGCTTTTCCAGCAAGTAAGGGCCCTCGCCTGCTGACCCAGACGCTCGGCAAACCGAGCCCCAACCCGACAGACCTCAACATCCCCTCGCTCTTCCAACTAGCGAGGGAATCGTCTGCCGATCCTAGGAGCTCGCCTGCTGACCCCAGACGCTCGGCAAACCGTGCTCCAACCCGACAGACCTCAACACCCCCTCGCTCTTCCAACTAGCGAGGGAATCGTCTGCCGATCCTAGGAGCTCGCCTGCCGACCCCAGACGCTCGGCAAACCGTGCTCCAACCCGACAGACCTCAACATCTCCTCACTCTTCCAACTAGCGAGGGGATCGTCTACCGACCCTCGGAGCTCGTCTACCGACCCCAGACGCTTGGCAAACCGTGCCCCATCCCGACAGACCTCGACGTCCTCTCGCTCTTCCAACTAGCGAGAGGATCGTCTGCCGACCCCCAAGGCTCGTCTGCCGACCCCCAAGGCTCGTCTGCCGACCCTAAGGCTCGGCGAGCGTCACTCCGACTCTTCTACACAGCATCTCGCGCAAACTCCAAATAAGGGATCCCTTCCTCCTACCCCTGGCCTCTTCTGGAAATAGCAAAACCTACTTTCTCACCGCACCTTCCACCTTACTCTTCCTACAGAGGCGAAGAATCACTCCTACATGACTGGTTCACCCAGCCCTACAGGAGTGTGGGGCTTGTGATATGGGTTAGGAATAACGTGGCCCGTCCTGGGCCACAGGATCCCCTCAGGATGCGCGCTCCTTCTGATCCTTCGGATCTGCCACGTCAGCGCCGGAAAAACCGCCCGGACCTCTGCCACGTCAGCCCGGAAACCACCCCAGCGTCTGCCACGTCAGCCCTATACCGTCCGGTTTTCCACCGCTTCAGCCACCCGGGCAACCGGGTCCAGACCCAGCCCTAAACGGGTCCAGACCCGGTTAGCTTCTTCTATAAATACCAGACCCCTACTCCTACTCCAGGTAATCAAATTTTCTGCACTCAAACCCTAGTTACTGTTACTCTCGCTTAGTAACTGACTAGATCATCCGAGGGTCTGCCACCGGGATCAACCCCGGTATTCCGAGACCGTCTGCAGGTACACAAGACCCTCGGATCCGAGCCCCAGAGATCCGAGCCGAGCATCAGCCTCCACCTCAATACCGTCTACCGCAGTACCGTTCGTCCAGTCGAGGGTCGTCTACATAGAAGTCTCCTCCTTCAATACAAATCGAGTAAGAACTCACGCCTGGTACATCTACACGTTTCCCAAAAACAAACCGTATCAGTTGTTATATCTTTGATAAGATTGAAGATAGAGAGAGGCGTGCATGTTCTTATTAAGTATTAACACCTGCCGTTGAAAAAACAAAAAACAAAAAACAGTTAATGCTAAGTGGAACAAGTGTCCGATAGAATAATGTAGATTTTTGTCTATTTATTCTTAGTATATGATACTGTATCAAATTTTCCGGGGACCAGGACTGCACAACTAAATTATTATACATCTATTATACATCCTTCCCATCACTTTTGTTTGATTCTCTTACACATGATGGGAAATGATCGATGCTATCCAAATAGACTTCATTCAACGTGGCGCTCAATAATACATCAGTTACTGTGCTATCTGATTTACTTATGACATGCTAAGTCATTGAATTTTTTTAATATACTAGGTTTATCCGTTGACACGTGCCAACGGCACGTCTTCGGAACGATGCACCTTATTTGATTATATAAAATAGTTTGGAAAGTCCAGCAAATTAATTGAAATAGAAAACAAAGAGAAAAAAACATATTATATGATTTTTTGAATTATTTTTGAAGTTTACAAATTTTTAATTTTTTTTAGTTTTTTAATGTTTATTTTTTTTTTAATT
Organism: Hemerocallis citrina; assembly: GCA_017893485.1. NCBI lineage: Eukaryota > Viridiplantae > Streptophyta > Magnoliopsida > Asparagales > Asphodelaceae > Hemerocallis > Hemerocallis citrina. Next base: position 47,108,382 of record CM030364.1, read on the forward strand.
TTTAAAATTTTTATGTTCTTAATTTTTTCAATAGAAGAGGGAGGGAGGGCGAGAGAGAAAAAAAATTAAATAAATATAGGAATTGTTTTGGGTGGGGATTTAAATTTGAGTTTTGGGGAAAAACATTTGGGGGGAAAAATATGTTTTGGGAGGTTAGATCTGGACATTTGATTTTTGGGGGGATTGAAGGAGAGCCATTTGATAGCTTTCTTTGTGTTTTATTATATAGGTGTTTTTTTCTAAAACTATTTATAAAAAGAGGACAGTTGCCAAACGTATTTGTCTGAAGACTCAACAACTAAATTCGTTGTTGCCAACGGCGAACTTAATTATTTTGTGCTCGCCATTAAGAACGGCGGAACTAGTTTTATGTTTTTTTGGCGAAACTCGTTGCTCGCCGATCCCAACGACGAATTTAGTTCAAAATTATCAAACAAGACTCGCCGTTCCCAATGGCGAGATTCTTTATACTATACTCGCTATTGAAAACGGTGAGGTTAGTGAATTTTTGAAAAAACTATGTTAAACCCTTGTAAAATTTCATATAACCTCGCTTCTCAACAACGAGTCTAGTATAAAGAACCTCGTTGTTGGAACGGCAAGTCTTATTTGAAAGTTTTGAACTAAACTCGTCGTTGGGAACAACGAGTTTCTCAAAAAATTTAGAACAGACACATCGCTCCCAACGGCGAGGACGAAATAACTAAGCTCGCCGTTGGGAACGACGAGTTTAATTGTTGAGTTTCCGAGCGCAATACTTTGACAACTGTCCTTTTTTTATAATTAGTTTCAAAAAATGACATAAATTTTTAAAAAATCCAACTCATTAGCGTACTCATGATCTCATAGTCAAATGACATTAGGGTTGGTGGCTGAGAGGTACGGCTACTCATGATCTCATAGTCAAATGACATTAGGGTTGGTGGCTGAGAGGTACGGCTGTAAACTAGCTGAACAGAGCTGAGTATCTTAAGGCTTGAGCCGAGCTTTGATCAAGTTTTGATCGAGTTCGAGCCGAGTAGCTTGCGAGCTTAGCCTAACAATCACAACAAGACCAAACTCGAACTCAGCTCGTTAAGCCATCCAAGCTCGAGCTCAAGCTGAGTAGCGTGCGAGTAGCTCGATTCGTTTGCACCCTTGCTTTCAGGTCGGAAAGCATTTTATCTTAAATGCTTCTGTCTGTTCGTTCCAAGTTCCGAAATAGCAGATAAAATAGATTTGGTGAGCACTTGACATTGAGATGAATATGTTGCACTTTATATAAGCAATTTTTATGTAACTATATGTTGTACTTTCTTATTTTGTGCCTCGAGATTGATGATATTCTTTGTGTAAATTTTGAGTCCACATGCGTTTTGAATGTTGAGTTAGAAATGTTTTTCGTCTGGCTATAGCTTTAAGTCTCCTCCCAAGTCAGAAATTCGGTCACAAATTAAAGAAAAATGAGAATTGCATTAAATAGTTGACAGTCAGTGTAAAATTTGTCAAATCCTATAAATATGAATTCTAAACGCTAAACCAAGCAAAAGGAAAAACCAGAATTCATATAACCGACTCCGACTAGTTTAAAAAATGTTTTGTTGTTGTTGTTACATCTTTAATAAAATTGAATAGAGAGGCTTGCATGTTCTTAGTAACCTTCTGCTGTTGGAAAAAAAAAAAAACGAAGTTTTGCTAAGTGGAACAAGTCAATAAGAGTAAACCTGATGTAGATTTTTGTCTATTTCTTCCAAGTATGATATTGTATCAAATTTTCCAGGGACCAGGACAGCACAGCTAAATTATTATACATCCTTCCTATCACTTCAGTTTGATTAAAAGAATATTATAAAACATGACTGCACTATCTGTTAACCATATCTAAACAATGACATAATATTGGCTATACTTCCACAAAAATTTGGCAATAAAATTATTACTGACATTTTTTCTTTCTACCTTCGTAGTATTTTTTATTGAAAGAGTTTAGTATTTTCAGACTGCAGTAGATGAGTAAAAAAAAAAAAAATGTCAATTTTGTGCTCTATTTTCCCTGATATCATAGCTTCTGAAATACTGGAAATTTCTCTTCAATTTTTTTGTCTTACTTTAAAAATAAAGTTTAAATTTATCAAACCGAAGAAAAAAAGTTTAAATTTATCAAGCCAAAGACTGGACTTACCTGTACATAGAAAAAGAAGCACTACAACACAAAGGGGTTCTCCGGCGGATTTTTTGGCCTACAAGCGTTTTTAAACACCGGGTAGATCATACCGGCATTTTTAAAAACGCCGGTAGAATCGCAGGGGTAGCGCGTCGCTGTAGCCTTGGGGTCTACCTCGGTGTTTTTTTAAAAATGCCGGTATAGGCATAAATCTACTCTGGTGTTTGTAAAAACGCCAGGGAGACCTATTTTTAATTTTTTTAAAATTTATTTACTTTTAATTATTTAAATATATTTCTTAATTAAAATTTCATCTACCCGAGCATTTTTGGGGAAAACGCCGAGATAGGTTTTCTTTTTTTATAGATAATTTTTACACACATATCAGAAAATTCAAAAAATATATAACATACAAACAACTATGAAATTTGTTAGAATACAAATCAATATACATTGATATCCCCAAAGTATCAATTTACAAGAATACAAATACATAATTCAAATATTGTCATATATAAAATGAACTTGAGTGGTCCAAAAAAAAAAAAAAAAAAGAACTTCAGATTGGGATCAATCTTACAAATAGTTCATGTAAGGGTCGTCGATGCTAATGTTTGAATCGGGCATGAGATTTGGTTTAAATTTGTTGTGATTGAATTGGCTTCTTTGGCACCTTTCTGAGGCAGTCCATATCTTCTGAGAACTTCATCTCATCACGAGCTTTGGGTGGGTTGTTGTTGTTGTTCTCCAACGATGAGTTGAAGTCCACCTTGATGTCACCAATCTCTTCTTTGTTCATCTCCTCGATCATCTGCTTCCAGAGATGAACACGTGCATTATGAACCAATTTGCAACCTATACACAGGAATGAGTAATATAAGAATCTAGAAGAACTATATTGAACTGAGCATTTATATTCTGTTTCTAAATATTACTACCCTATTAGTGCATAGATATTGCTGAAGAAAAATGTGCAATCTAGAACTACCTCTCAATGCAGAATAGTAAATCGACAAGTCCACACCAGTAATAATACGTCACAGTGATATTAAGTCAAAATCGAAAGTACATTATATATAAAAAATAGTAGGAGAAAGGATTCATACTCAGGAGCCCTAATTTTTATCTCCACCAAGACTGATACCATCTCCTATTAGAATCTTATCTCCATCGTCACCAGCTTCATACTAAGGAGCCCTGAGCAAAAGTTCCTGAACAAAAGAACTAGCAGCCTTCCTGTTGGTGGTATCTGAGAAATCGAGTATCGCACCAAGTAGGAGCAACTATCGGGATGCAAACCGGTAGCTCGGTCCTGGAAATCATATAGGGCATCGCACAAAGTGAAAGTTCCAAGTCTTAAAACACTTCTTTGAGTACTCCTAAGTACTTTTGTGACTTGCATTACATCTATTTTGATTAATTCAATAGTGAAATAAGTTAGTATGGTGGAATAAACTATACACATAAACTTTATTCATTATAGCAATTGAGGCACCTTTATTACATTCTTCATAGTCAAAAATATAATGCTATATATACACAGTACATATACGGTAAAGCTTTATAATTGCATATGTTCAGCTGAATGTTCCCATGTGACAAGTATATTATACGATATAGAAAATTAACTTACTATCTCGCTTCCCTTCTCTTCTTATCTTCTATACTTAATAGCTTAACCTTTATTGAATTCTTGTCCACGTTGTACATTGAAAGCATGCGCTAAGATAACTTTGCCCCTCTTCTTTCATTATCTTTCATGCTTAAACTTTTTTTTTTTTTTGATAAAAGATGACTAAAGTCATCGCTTCATTAACGATCAATTAACGAAACAGAGAAGTTTTCATTACATATTACAACCTCCAATACTCAAAATCTACTGAATAACCTAGTGGAATTGTACGACCAAAATAAACAACATAAAGTAAAGATACAGATGCAATCATCCAGTTAGCCATCCTGCTGTGGCGGACTACTCCTCATCATCAAAGCGCTGTTTCTTCCTACCACCTGTTATAACATTCCAATCGTGAATAAGAGAGTAAATCTTATGCATCAGAAATGAAATTCTATGATTAATCTGACGGAAACAAAAATCATTTCGATCAAGCCACAAACTCAACATAGTGGCAGCTACAGTGATATCCCAAACTGGTCTATCATCTTTGTTAATTCTATTTAATCTGGTTGTACCCCAAACCTCAGAGCTCGATGTAAGACACAACGTATCCCCAAACCTTAGACTCACTATCTCCCAAATTAATCTAGCTCTAGGACAACTGAAAAGCAAATGATTTGTCTTCCTCATCTTGATCACACCTGTCTCAGGTAGTATTATTTATAATCTTCCTTTTTTTTAGATTTGACTTTGTAAGGATTGCATCATTCGTGACTAACCACAGGAATATTTGGATCTTCAATGGCGCCCCTGTTGCCCAGATAATGTCACACTCCTTATTTCGTAGACCTCCGTCATTTAGCCTCCTATACATAGAGCTAACGGTGAAATTAGACGTTAAGCCTAGATTCCACCTCCTTTCATCTTCGAAATCATTAGTATACCATCCTTCGGTCCTAATATAGGTGTTGAGATTATGAAATTGATCCATACATTTCTGATTCAGGATTTGGTTGATGTCTAGAGTCAGGATTTGATTACGCCACACATCTGCCACCAGCGAGTTAGTGTTGACAGTAGCTGAAGTTGCCGCTGGGAAGAGACTACTGAGAGTGTTGTTTCCGTACCACCTATCCTTCCAAAATCTTTTATTTTTCCCATTCCCGATCCTGCATGTTGTATTATCATGATAAATCGTTCCTACTCGGGCCACTCCTTTCCAGATAGATGAAGCTTTTCCTTGGCCTCTTGCTCCTCCAAATCTGAATTTCTTCCTTTTCTTATAAGAGTCGAAAGACTTGCACCACCAGATGTTACTTTTATTCCTCTTCTTCCACCACCACTTGTAAAGAAGTGCCTTGTTCATTGCTCTTAAGTCTAATACACCAAATCCTCCAAACTCCTTCCACTACATACTCTACCCCATTGGATAAGGTGTACTCCCTTGCCACTCTCGGTTGCACCTTTCCAGAGGAATCTTTTCCTGAGCATATCGATTTTCTTGATGACCCATTTCGGTAGCTCGTACATTGACATCATATAGATTGGGATGCAACTTAGAACGGAGTTAATGAGTGTCAATCTTCCTCCTAGGGATAGGAATCATCCTTTCCATCCAGCCAACCGTTTCCCAATTTTTTCAATTAACTGCATCCAGTCTGCCGGTATTAATGCTCCCGTTCTGAGTGTCGTTCCTTAGTATGTTAAAGGGAACGATCCAACCGCGCATCCTAATAACTTGCTGATAGACGGGATAGGGGTGGAGATCTCTTCACAAATAGGGATTACACAACTTTTAGACACATTGACCTTCATCCTTGTCCATGCTTCAAAAAACCTAATCAAAAGACCCACTGCGATCGCTTCCTCCTCCGTTGCTTTACCAAACATAAGAGTATCATCCGCAAATTGGAGAATGGAGATTGGGTCTCGAATTCCTTTGACCGTGATGCCCTTGATGGCCCCTCCTACCCTACCTCTCTTGATCATTTCTGCTAATCCGTCGGCTACTAAAGCAAACACAACCGATGATAAGGGATCACCCTGTCTCAATCCTCTTTGACATCTGTATGCTTAAACTTTACCATTAAACAAAAACCTGTTCAAGAAAATGAATTTCGTTTGAACTCAAATTTGAGGAAGCTTGATTCAAGTTCACTATATATCTGATATTAGCAAGATCTATTAGCCCAAAATCTAAATGCACTCGTGTTAGAAATATTGTAAACAAACCTAAACACATCATCATGTCAGAGAAATCTACTCCCAGCTCGTAGTGCTAATAGCGGAAGTGCACCACAAGCAATAGAAACTTCCAAAAAATAGATGAACCAAGAACAAGCCACCACAATATATGGATCTCGCAAGAACACAACCAATATGCAGAGATAACCAATACTTCTTATTCCCAAAGAAATACAAAGATTACAAATGAGATTACAACTCTCAATCTCTCTCTCTCACCTTTGAAACACTCGGCACAATCTCTCTTGAAGTTGAATAGTGATCACGGCATACTAAACCCTTGAGTTTACGGCCATATATATAGCCTCCAAGTAAACCCTAAAAGATATATACAAATTTAGCAAATTGGGCCTTTCCCGTAAGCCCAAAAGAACAATCAGCGTCGGTGTCGGTCGACCCCACCCCAAGCCGGTCGACCGCATCGTGCGGATCCAGACCCAAGAGCTGACCAGTCGACCGCACCCCTAGTGACCGGTCGACCGTCCCCTCCTCTGTTGGACGCCTACACTCGAAAAACTCCCAGTCGACTGGGTCGGTCGACCGCACCCCTAGTCGGTCGACCGCAACCCTCCAGACTTCTCTTCTTCTACTTGCCGCTTGTCTTCCCTTGCTTCTTTGTCTTCTCATCTTCTTCTCCAACTTCAAATACCTCGTGCCTACGTGTATTTGAGGCCAAAATTCCTAACACTTCATCTATTTAATCTAATTTTAGAATTTAGAACTACCCATAAACACAACTTCGTTTACCAATATGAGAAATTTCGAACTCTCCAGTCTCCACCTTGTTTAAGGCAGAAATATCACATCTTTGGAGCATTACCATAAAGATGGCATTTCACAACTTTCTAACATTTTTCTTGAAAGAAATTTATGCAATTCAGCTAATTTCTAAAATTAACTACATACATACGTACATATTTATATATCCATATTATTTCTAACTTATAAAGAATGTCTAAACTTGCAAATAATTTATGAAGCAATTTTTTAAAATACAAAATCGAATATTGCAAACCCATTCATTTACGAGTGTAATTTAATAAAACAGTAATATGCCATATTGCATGTCACTTGTATGCTTTTATCATGCTCTTGGTTTGTTGAAAACCAAAATAAAACAAACTAGAGCAAACTTTTTGACCATGCTATTCAAAAGTGAGCTATTTCATTCATTCACTAAAGCTAATGCTACAAAGGATGCATTTCTTGTATGTTGGGGAAACTCTACTTGATTAGTTTTAATACTGCATTTGGATCTCCTGCTACTCAGTACAATCTTTCCCTTTATCATGTTAAAAGTTGTACATATAATATTATCATCAAGAATTTTCTTCTCTATGAAATTATATGTGCATAAACTGTTTGATATAATTCTTATGAGAAATTCATAACTAAGTCTTATTCCAGTTTGTATTTCCCTTCTCAACTTATTACTTCATAAATATAAAAAAGAAAAAGAAAAAATAAAGAGACTTAGAAAATTGAGAAACAAAATCATACATTCAAAATCCTCCTCATCATCAACCAAAGCAAAATCCAACCAAGTCTCGGGATGCATAGAAACATTCATCGAAAAAGCAACAACCTCATCCATAATTCCAACCCTTATCCTCCCCTCCAAAACACGTTGGAAGCCATCAGATCCGAGGAGTGTTGAGGTGGATAGGATGGCGGAAGGGCGAGGAAGGAGGCGACGCACCAGAACTGGGGGATTAGGGTTTGAGGAGGAGGAGGCTGCGGCGGCGGCCTTGGTTTCTATGATGACAACGACGGGGGCAAGAGGGACAAAAACTGCGGCGGATCAAAATTTGGGGTTAGGGTTTGGTCGAATTTGAGGGAAATAGTAGATTGGGGGAAAATAATGAATAAGGAGGAGGAATGGGAATTTTAAAACCCTCTATACCCCGGTGTTTTTATGTGGAAACGTCGGGGTAGATGTACAATACTCCGGCGTTTCTCATAAACGCCGGTGTAGATAGGGTTTTTTTCTAAAAATTATTGCTGGATGAAAACCCCGGCGTTCCTGCTAAATGCTGGGTAGAAACGCTGGACTAGCCCCTTTTTGCTATAGTAAAGTTGGCCAAAAAAAGAAGCAATTATATATACATGGAAGACAAACTAGAAATAATATCCCATGATCCTATTGGGTTTTTATGTCTTGCATACTTATCGATGAGAAGAGAAGACAGTGTTGCAATGAGGAGGAATCGAGGCAATTGGAAACGGATTGGAAGCAAGGTGAACCCCAAGTGGACAGTCGACCGACATGCTCTCTAACATGGGGTTAGTGCATGCAGTCGACTGCCACTTTTGGACAGTCGACTGAGTCGCGGCTGATTGCAATATCGGGTATTGGGTATTAGATTCGATTATAGCCTGACTTATTTTCCAAGTTAGATCGTACGACTTTCATTATCTCTTCAGTATACATCGGATGGTTATTGTATTAAGACTATAAAACTAGGTTTTCTCTAAATTTCTATATAATCAATGTAACGACTCAAAGAAAAGACATGATTCTCCTGAGTGCTAAATAGAAAAAGAGAGTAATTCATCTGAGAGTTGAGTGAATGCTCCACTGTAAACAGCAAGTATTGCCAGTTAGGTTTAAGAGGGGGTCGTGGTGAGAGTTGTAGCTCCTGTATCTTCTCTAGTTGAATAATAACTAGGTTTTTCTCCTCCAGATTAGGCCTTGCCCAAACCGTGATAAATATTGTGTGCTTTGTGTATTTGGTGTGATCTTCTATTTTCTTGGTGGTTTGTATAGATCATGTTATAGATTTAACACGATCCGGCGCATAATTCCAAACAGATCGTAAATAGAATACGGCATAACACATGAGATAGGTGTGAAATAAGAATATTTTGGTCACTTTGGAGTGGTACTGGGTACTATTGAAGTTTATCGAGTCATATATACACAAAGTGTTTTGAAGGTTATATCAACATAAGAGTTTTTTGGGGTCAAATGGAAAACCCAATTATAAATTAATATTTGTTAATTTGTTTTCACCGTTGTTGCAGTTTATTTTGGTGTAGGAGCAAACAAATAGTGAGTTAATATTTGATGAAAACTACTAAAAATCGGACCATTGATCTTTGCCGTGAAATACAGTTAGAGCTCCTGAGATTGAATCTAGATCGTTGATTGAACACCGCGATCTGGATCCAACGGTTGCTGGCATGGCCCGATGGACCTACAAAAAGTGAAACACCGGGGGTGGCCCCAGCGACAGACCCTCCGACGCTCAAGTCAGAACCAGAGAGAGAAAGAGCGTTTGAGAGAGAAACTGGGGGGGGGGGGTTATTTATAGGCCTGAGAAATATATAGGAGATTGATATGAATCCATTAGATCGACTAGAATATCTCCTATTCAAATCTTCCCCTCAAGACATATGCTCTCTTGTTTGGGGATAAGAGATTTGACTAACAGTCTTCATGGGCTGGGTCACTCTTAGTAGGCGTAAGCTGTCACTTTTTTTGAGCTTGAAAGAGGTCCATATCTTGTAGAGGAACCTAGAGAAGGCATGTACCTGTTAAGGAGGCTAATTATGATTAATCTGCCTGTAGAAACTTTGAGATTTGTGCTAGAATCGTACGGCCCCGGTTTGCTACGATTTTTACCATTATCATAAGCTCCCTACTCCCGGAAGACAATATTCTTGGCTTTCAAGGAGTAGTTCGTCTTATTTTTGAACTCTGCAACACAATCATAGCTGGTGTCTCAAAGATATCTGGAATTGATCGAAAGAATTCGAAGGCGACGAATATTTCCCAGTATTTTTATGGAATTTTCCATATTTTTCGGATTTTTTCGAATTTTTCTGGATGTTTAAATAATTTTTTCCAATTTTAAAATAACTTTCGAATTTTATAATTGATAAACCCAATTTTAAATTATTTTTAGAAATTTTAATTAATTTTATGAATTTAAATCATTATTTTTGGGTTTTTAAATTAATTTTTTGGAAGAGGGGGAAAGTGATCTTAAGCGTAGATCTTGCGCTAGTGCGCTTTTCTGGGAGATCCCAAGGCTAGCGACTACTGCGAGGGACCCCCTAGCTCGACCAACGATTTCTCCAAGCTATGAGCATTTTTTCTCACCGAGCTAAGGTATTACTTCATCGTTGCGCTATGGGTACTCCTTTCCCACCAAGCTACTGGCTCCACCGAGCTTTGGAGTTGTCGTCACATTCGAGCTACGTGTGAGTTGCCACCGAGCTATAAGGATGTCAATGCTGCCGAGTTACTCCTTTATATCTTGCGAAGCTATGAGGTGGTGGTGGAGCTATGGTGGCTGAGCCTTTTGAGTGAGCTTTGCCGAGCTATGAAGGTGACGATCGTCATCGCGTTATGAGTTTGTGTCGCCGAGCTATTCATTTACATTTCGCTGAGCTATAGGGCTCGTCGTTGCCAAGTTACTTGTTTGCCGAGCTACACACCTCGTTATGAAGTTCTCAAAGCCACCGAGCTACAGAGCTTTCAATTCTGCCGAGCTATGAAGATATGTTTTTCGCCATCGCCGTGCTATTGCTTTTGTTTTGACGAGCATGGTGATGACATGGAAGCGAAGCTCGGAGTTCTGCGATGAGGGAGAGGGCATGTTCGATCGATCGACGAGGGAGAGAGCTTGTATGTTCGAGCGAGGAGGGAGAGAGCTGGCATGGTCGATCTCTGAAGATGAGGAGTTTTCTTAGAAGAAGAAGAAGAAGAAGAAGAAGAAGAAGAAGAAGAGCTTTCGGGTTTTGGGCTTCGAATTTGCACCCACTACCCGCGTACCCGTTAATCTTTCCCCTTTTGTTTCTCGGGTTTTGTTGGTGGGTTTGGTTTTTTTTAAAACCCAACCCGATCCTTTAACACAGTGCACTTGTGCCTCTTTCTTCTTATTGTTTGGCATTTTTGTTCGATTTTGAGCTTGGTCATCTTCGAACGAGAGTTGGTTAAGCTTCTTGTTTTTGTTTTTGTGGTGATAGGAAATAAATCTTCTTAAATGATCTAATTTGCAAGAGTTTGTTCATCTCTTCCTTTTAAGCTTTGGGGCTATTGGAATTTGGCTTGCATCGGATTTCTCATTGTCGGTGGTGATTTTCGAGCCCACCAAGTGTTTGACAAATTGTCTAACCCGTTGCGCCTACCAAGTGTTTGTTGAATTATCTTACCCATTGCACCTGCCAAGTGTTTGTTGAATAGCCTACCCCATTGAAATGTTCATTCATCGGCCGAGCATTGTAACGATCGCCCATTTTGCCGATCAATTGTTCCATTACTGAGATACTGTTTTCATTGCTTCGGGTGCAGTGTAATCTGGCTGTTAGACCTGTGGGTGGCTAGGATATCACCACGTGGTGATTTGGTCTTTGAAGGTCCTATAAATAGGAGTGGATTTCACCCCACCCCCCGTTCCTCATTTACCTTATTCACTTTCTCACTCTAGAAAATTTTGAGAGCTTCTTTCTCTAGGAGTTAGGGTGTTTTACCGGGCGGTGTTGGTGGCTCTTCTGGTGTTTGACGATGGTGCTAGTTGCAGTTGTTGATTCGGTGATCCTGTTGTTTCAACTAGGTAACCTTCTTACGATCACTGTTTGTTATGTCTAGCATTTCGTAGACCCCGGTTAGTTTAGATGTTGACGACGGTGTTGAGTCTAGCCGTTTTGTTAGAGGGGAGAAAGCAGTGATGTGGGTGTTCGTTCCACCATCGTGGAAACTATTGTTGATCCTAAGAGAGATGGGGGATGTGCTCTTAGGACCCCGTTGTTCTTAATCCCCGAGCTGATTAGAGAGTACCCTGTAGTTGACCGGGAGTTCCATAGGGGTGGCATGGAGTATGCCGAGCCGGACTCTTTCCACACCACTGAGGCTGATTATGCCATCACTATCCTTACACTGGAGGATCTCGCCGTGATTAGAGCGGGCTTCGGGATTCCCTCGGAGTATGGATTACTTTTACCGGGTCCGGGAGTCAGGGCATGTTATGCGGTGTCTGAGGAGTGTTGTTTCTTTTCTTGTGATGCCTTCTTCGCAGGCTTCACTTGCTACTTCACTTCTCTGTCAAAGAGGTGTGTAACTAGTATAGGCTGTGACCGATATAGCTTATGCCGAACGGGCGAAGGCATGTCATAGGCTTGAGACTGAGCCGAGTCTTGTCGTGTTTAGATGGCATTTTAAGCTTTTCCAAGTGAACAAAATGGAGGAGGATTGGTATCTTAGCCCTTGTAAAAATCGAGGGTTAGTTGATGTCCCTAATTCATTTAGATGTTGGAGGGAGAGGTTTCTTCTGGTTCAGAGTACTGATTTGTGAGGAATTCCTACAACATGGAGGAGAACGGTCCCATCGATGGTGAAGGTGGAGCCGGTGGAGTCCTTGGTAGAAAAGAGTGTCAGCGATGCTCTTCTTGCATTGAAGGTGTTGGCGTGGCAAGACATCACCGACGAAGTACTCTTCGAAGGTGGTCTTGGCCCGGCTATTTCCAGTATGGTTTGTCATTTTTGCTTTCTTGTCATTCATTCATGCCTTTGTTACTTTTGCTCTGCTTTTATTTGGTATCACGAGTTCTAACTCCATTGTGTTTCACCTTACAAGAAAAACATGCATGTATTACGAAGAATATTGGCGGACTTGGATTTGCTTCGCAATAAGATGGTTGATGAGCCGAAGAAGCGGATGAGGTCGGCGATCCGTCCTCCTCCTTACCAGGACTTGTTGCCCCCTGCCCCTATTGTACCGACTGAGCTAGCTTCAGAGGTGTCGCCCGTTGTTGCTGCGGGTTCATCCTTGGCTGTAATTGTGGTAAGTGCCACGCTAGCTCTATTGATTGTTGTGTCTGCTGCGGTTATCGTTGACGGGAGGGAGATGGTCTATACCCCTAATTGGAACGTGGAGCCCCATGAGAGATTCTTGGGAAACTCTGCCGCTTGCCTCAATGCTAGCTGCCACATCCGTACTCCCGCTGATCGAGAAAGGCTGAAAATGGAGCCCCCCGAGTGGTCGGTCTTGGAGATTGCGAAGGCACATATGACGGTATGACCTAGTCTTCTTTGTATCTTAGCTTGCGTTTTTCTCCTTTGCAACACAATGTTTTAATTATTTTCTTCTCATCTTAGGTGATGTGTCACTTTGGTCATCTAGTAGACTTCTATGCCACCGAAGAGAAGAGCATTAAGGCACAGATCTCCTGCTCTGAAAGGGACAAGAAGAAGGCCATGAAGGAGGTGAAGGCTGATCTGGAGACGCTGAAGAAGAAGGAGGGGGAGGTGCACCTTGAGTTGGAGGAGTTGGCGATGAGTAAAGAAAATATGCGCCTCGAGCTACAGGCGTCGGCTAAGAGTAACGCCTGTAACGCCCCGAGTTTCATTATAGGAAATACGATACATAAATCAAGAATCTTTACTTCAATGTAAACCAAACGCAGTACAAAAATACAAGAAATTTTAAAACTTTCTCTACAACAGTCCATATTACAATGCATAGCTGAAATTTAAACACATTTAATACAACTCATTTCAATATTTAAACTCTAGTCTACTCCAAATCCAAGATTCAATCCTTGTTCAAGCTACTCACTTTGCAATCCTACAAAACTGTTAAAGTTGTGGGTACGTCAGTTGAATGCAACTGACGCAATGCTGATAAAAACAGTGACTCTCCAAGGTCCCGCAACCACACACTTGCACAAAAAAACCAATAATAAAAGAATCATAAATCAACAATTAATACTGAAATTTACAAGAATAAAATATGCGACAAGATAACATCGAAATGCACAAGACAAGGTTCGAGGAAAACACAAGTGCCTACGATGCTTACTAATGCATACTTGTTCGGATTCTATGTCGCCCATACAACATAGGTGTCACGCCCCGCTTTCCAAAAACATGGAATACGAGCGCGTGACGAAGCCCAGCGAATGATTTTAACATCATCCATAAGCTGTAGGATCGACTCAGCATCACAACAAGAATATCACGAATATATATACAACCAAGCATACATGAATAATTTATTAAGCAACAGAAAACAAATAATAATGTCCACATAGTTTTCAAGTCTGGATCAAACGTAAAACTCGGGAACGTAGCCCGTTACAAGTCTTAAGTAGCAAGAATAAATAATTCAAGAAAAACAATTAATCTAAACAAGTCCTGTCTCCACTTGAAAGCTAAAATTTCTGCTCACCAATCCCAGCAGATAGCTCATCTCCAAAGTCTGCTTAATAAATAAAAAGGAAAAAACAGGAAAGACAAGAGAAAATGCCCTTAGTGCAAGCTAGGGCCACAAATAGTAAAAACGAGTACAAGTAATGGGGAACAAGAATTGGAATCAAGAATGTAACAAGGATACAACAAGTAATGGAAAAATAAAAAACTAGCTAGCAAGAGGGACATCTTAGTAAACGGTTGGATAACAATTGCTAATGATAAAACACATGACAAGTGAACCTGTAGGGGTATCTAATATCAAGTGACAAGTCTCAAGTCTAGTATCATGTAACAAGTGCCAAGCCTAGTGTCAAAATTTCATTTCAAGTGTCAAGTCTCAAGTAACAAGTTGTCGAGTATCAGGTAACAAGTTGTCAAGTTCAAGTTTCCGGTTTCAAGTCTCATGTATCATGTTTCATGTATCATATCATCAAGTATCAAGTCACAGGTGTCATGTTCAAGTCTTGTAGTTATTACTATCTAGGTAGCACTTCATGCATCCATTCTTTTACTACATGGTTGCTACAGTCAAATTAATTTCGTTTAGGCCTAGTAATGAAGTCTATAGGGCGGCGTATTCAAGTTTCAAGTATCAAGTATCAGGTATCAGGCAGACACGGTTCATGAATACGAAATTAAATAACAGGTTCACGAAGCAAGTTCGTGAATACTAACAGGTTCAAGACCCACACAGTGAGTTCATGAATACCACAGGTTCATGAGCCAAGTAACTGACTACATGAATACATCAAGTGCAACAGGTTCATGAACCGAGTACTGGGAAACACGGGTCCCCTTCCGAGTACACTTACCTATATTGTCCACCACTATGGTCTTTTCCTTAAATCCCGACTTGTTACTTTTATTAATTCTTATCAAGCAAGCATGCAGGAGTGTAAAACAAGTCAAGAAATCAGGGTCATGCACATGGAATGAGCTTAGGGTAATTATATGGCATAATCGAGGGTCGACATGAATAAATTATCCAGCTAAAATGTTCAGGCAGAATTTGTGTATATGTATTCATACATATGAAACAGTGTTGAAATAATGTAAATTAATTCTAAGAAAAATTGGGGATGTCCTATAGGATGTCTAGCAACTACATATAAAATTTTAAGTCAAACGATCGCTGTTTACATAGATAACTTAATTCGCAAGGTAAATGTGTGCAGCAGTTTTAAGAATCTGCGTCTACCGACACAGCTGCAGTAAAACTACAATAACTCCTAGACCGCAACTCCAAATTCGAAAATTTTGGAGGCTATCGACATCTAGACATCTAGAGCTACATTTTCTATTCAGGGCTCGGGTTCAGATTCTAATGTTAAATGGGTCGAAACAGCAAAAGACGATTCAGGACAACAACATGTGGGAATAACTTACTAGTATAGATTACATGGAAATATGTCATTAGGCGTCTAAGTTATTGTGTGATATAAAATACAGGATAATGGTGGTCAAAACAGTAAGTAATAATTGTTTTTCAAGCCAAATGGTTGCAAGATCATCAAGTACACGATATAACATATGTCTACACATCTAGGGCTCCTTAATCTCATGTGTTCATGTGTTCAGGGAATGAAAGAGTCCAAGTAGTTATAATTTAACACAATGGAATTTTTGTGACTCTTAGAATTTTGAAATTTATGAGGGTTATTATTTGATCAACAACGATAGTCAAGGAGGAGTCACAATTATAACTATTTGTAGTATTTTTCAAGGGATGCTAGTACTAGAACAAATAAAATTGTACAAGAGATACTTGCCTTAATTTGCCGACGATTTGACCCACTTGTGGAAGGAAATTGGATCGAAAAAACCCGAAAGAAGTCTCCCAAAAACACGTGTGAAGCACGTGCAAAGATCCAATAGAAGAGTAAAATCCACACACACTGGATCGGCAGAACAGCAAACAGCGTCCTAGGATTCGCTGTGCCAAAACACGGAACAGCAAGCTGCGCCAATGGGATCGCTCCTACGCAGCGGATCTGGCCAGAACACGGTACAGCGGATCTGGGATTCGCTGTGGGCGAACACCGAACTGCGATCAGATCTGGCCCGTTCGCACGGATCTTGGTGCGATCCTATGGCTGAGATCGAATCCCGCCCAACTCCTCCTTTCTTCTTCCTTCTTCGTCGAAACACAGAGCGAGAAAGAGAGAGGGAGAGACGACGACGCTGGCGAGCGGCGAGGCGGCGGCGCTACGTCGAGGAGCGACGCGGCGATAGGGTAGCACGGCGGTGCCGGGGCGGCGACGACTGTGGCGTTGCGACGTCGAGGAGCGACGCGCGACGACTCTGTTTGTGGGTTTCAAACAGAGGGTGGAGTTGGGTTCGATGGTGGACGACGATGGTTGGGTGGTGAGGTGATGGTTGGGGTCGACGAGGAGAGGGGATCGTGATGGTGAGGGGACGAGGAGACTGGCGATGGTGAGGAGTGGGTTTTCTCAGAGCTTGGGTAATGGCGGAGTTGGGTTCGGAGTTTGGTTGATGGTGGAGACGACGGTGATGGAGGTTGTGGTGGTGTTGACGATTGATGGTGGTGGACGGTGCTGTGGTGGTCGAACGTGAAGGTGATGGAGATCGGAGGTGATTGGATTGGGTTGTTTGGCGATGCGAGAAGCCCGGACGAAGGAGATGTGGGGGTAGCCGCGGGTTGTTGGGTTTTAACAGTATAGGGTAGGGGTTAGGGTTAGGAGATAGGGTTTATATAGTAGGGTTTCGGGTTTGTGGGTTTTAGGGTATCCGCTTCAAATAGGATCCAACAGGAGACTTGGTCAAAATGCAATAAAATGGGGATAAAGAGATAAATGAGAAGAAATAGTAGATTCTTCATGAAGAACGATACAAAGAGCACACACAATTGAATTAGATGAAATGACCAAAAATTGAGTCGAAACAAATTAGTGATTTTATTCGAATAGAAACAAAATACTGGATCACAAATTGATAAAAGAGTACAAGGGGGGAAAATATAGTATAAAAATACAAATATGGAGAAACAGGAGTTACAAATCCTACCCACCTTACACAAAAATTTCATCCTCGAAATTTGCTTAGGCGATACATAGGAAAGGGTAAAAGCAACTTAGGGGAGGGTAACAAACAAGGGATCCAAAAGAAAAGTCAACTTGGTGGCAACACCAAAATGAGAAGGTGGTGGATAACAACGATGTCAAATGGAATGCATGAAAGGGAATAAACGGTATCAAAAGGAAAGAACAACACAAGCTAATAAAACAAGATAAGGAGTAGGTAGGAACTAGAGCCAGTCTAGCCAGAGAGAGAATGGTCAAGGAAAAATCAAGTCATTCAAGAAATTAACGGGGATGAATACAAGGAACAGAGGGAAGCAACAATGCAAAGAATTCGATGCAATAAGGGGATCCCGGGACCTGCTGGTTGTGGGACCACCATGCTTCCGCTGCGCTACTCTGATGGTGACGTTCCAAGCTCCAGACATGTCGTTGTAGACCACGTGGCTCCAAGCGACGATCCAAGCAGGAAGAAAAGAATGAGACACCGGGATCAAGGAGAGTATGGGCTCAAAATAGAGATAAACAATAATGCAAAATGGATATAGAGCTTGAGCTTCAATATAAATAATTAAAAGATATAATACCGATCAAAATTAATGGCTTTAATAGAAATAATAACAGCAACACGTATCAATGATAATAATATCCATAGTAATTGAATGATAATAACAATAATAAAAATAAATATAACAATGATAATAATAAAATTAGTAATAATAGTAACAAAATAATAATAATAACAATAATAATAACAGAAATCAAAATCATCATAATCATACAGGTAATAATAATATAATAAAAATATCAACAATACTAATAATACGACAATACATGCATGACATAATAGAATTCAACACACTCATGAAAATAATGCAATAATAATAATAATGATAGCATTAAAAATAATATCAATAATGATAGTAAATAATACGATAATAGCAATAATAACAATAATATCAATAAAGTAACAGTAATAATAATAATAATAAAAAATAATAATAATAAGAGTACTAAAGGTAACGAAAACAATAATAATAACATCAATTGAAATGACAATAATAATAATAATACCAATAATAACGAAAATATTCCTTTACCATCAGTTTCATTATATAAGTAATGAGTTTTGAAATATCAATTAGTAATAGGTAGAAAATCTTGCCTCCCTAACATCAAGTTGCATGTTTGCCTTCACGACATCAGGTTGCAGGTTGCCGTCTAGATATTCGGTTGCACATTTTGCCTCCCCGATATCCAGTTGCAATTTTCCTCTATTAATATCGAGTTGCATATTTACCGTCTCGACATTAGGTTGCACCGAAATAGTGAAATGCGTATAAAATTGAGCATGCTCAGGCTCAAAACAAATTAATAATAATAATAATAATAGTAACGATAAAAATAACAATACTAATAACATTAATAATAACAAAATATCGATACTAATAACAATAAGAATAACCATGATAATAACAATGATCATAACAACAATAGTAACAGAAATCGCAAAAAGAATGATAACAATAATAATAATATTAACAGTAATATTAAAATATCAACAACACTAGTAAAAGTAATAATGCAAGACAAGATAAGGTTTGTGCCCAACATTTTTGTGGAAGTAATTTAATATCAACAATAATAATAAAATAATGAAAACAACAATAAGAATATCAACAGTAGTAACCATAATAATAATACTAGTAATGATAATGAAAATAATAGCAAATATAATAATAGTAGTAGTAATAATAGCATTATACAACAAAATAAGAATTTGTCTTACAAAATAATCCAGTAGAAATATATAGTCGATCAAAAATGAAAAGTGAAGTTAGAATACACCATTGTTCGGAATAATAAAATCTTTGTTGAGAAACATTTTTTTTTATAGGAGATCGAAAATAAATATCAATTAATAATCGAAACATAGGAAGTATTTGGAAAAATAATTATAAAGAGAAAAATAAGTAGGAGAAAAATAAAGCTACATCCAATAAGGAGTTAAATAGGAGGATGACTAGAAGGGACAAGAGAAAATTAAGGAATTGAATGCGAAGGAAGAAGGACGAGGGGCAAAATTGGAATTGAAGAGAATATAGCAGAGGAGAAATAACTAGCATGGTACTTAAAGTGAGTCAACAATTGAAGATGAATGCAAGGCACGAAGAGCAATAAACGACACACGAACCGGAATAAGAAGGGTTCAATGAGGCAAGCAGAAATAAGAGATTGCTTGCACCGGAAGCAAAAGTATATGGGTACGGAAAGAATAAATTGTACCCAATAAGGAATCAATAAATCAGGATGACTGTAAGAAATGGAAGGAAGCAATGAATCAAGGAATGGATCAAAATGGATGGGATAAGACTTGTGTTCAGATCGAGTTGATTATCAAATTATTCATGTGGTTGCATGGCCTGTTTAATGTTGAGTTTATCCTGATTAAGTCAAGCCTGTCTAATGTATTAGTCAAACTAACACATTAGCCAAACCTGAGCTCTGATACCACTAAAAACCTTGTCACGCCCCGCTTCCCAAAAACATGGAATACAAGCGCGTGACGAAGCCCAGCGAATGATTTTAACATCATCCATAAGCTGTAGGATCGACTCAGCATCACAACAAGAATATCACGAATATATATACAACCAAGTATGCATGAATAATTTATTAAGCAATAGAAAACAATTGAAAACAAATAATAATGTCCACATAGTTTTCAAGTCTGGATCAAACGTAAAACTCGGGAACGTAGCCCGTTACAAGTCTTAAGTAGCAAGAATAAATAATTCAAGAAAAACAATTAATCTAAACAAGTCCTGCCTCCACTTGAAAGCTAAAATTTCTGCTCACCAATCCTAGCAGATAGCTCGTCTCCAAAGTCTGCTTAATAAATAAAAAGGGAAAAACAGGAAAAATAAGAGAAAATGCCCTTAGTGCAAGCTAGGGCCACAAATAGTAAAAACAAGTACAAGTAATGGGGAACAAGAATTGGAATCAAGAATGTAACAGGAATACAACAAGTAATAGAAAAACCAAGAACTAGCTAGCAAGAGGGACATCTTAGTAAACGGCTGGATAACAATTGCTAATGGTAAAACACATGACAAGTGAACCTGTAGGAGGAGTATCTAACATCAAGTGACAAGTCTCAAGTCTAGTATCATGTAACGAGTGCCAAGCCTAGTGTCAAAATTTCATTTCAAGTGTCAAGTCTCAAGTAACAAGTTGTCAAGTTCAAGTTTCAGATTTCAAGTCTCATGTATCATGTTTCATGTATCATATCATCAAGTATCAAGTAACAGGTGTCATGTTCAGGTTCATGTTGAAGTCTTGTAGTTATTACTATCTAGGTAACACTTCATGCATCCATTCTTTTACTACATGGTTGCTACAGTCAAATCAATTTCGTTTAGGCCTAGTAATGGAGTCTATAGGGCGGCGTACTCAGAATTTAAGTATCAAGTATCAGGTATCAGGCAGGCACGGTTCATGAATATGAAATTAAATAACAGGTTCACGAAGCAAGTTTGTGAATACTAACAGGTTCAAGACCCACACAGTGAGTTCATGAATACCACAGGTTCATGAGCCAAGTAACTGACTCCATGAATACATCAAGTGCAACAGGTTCATGAATCGAGTACTGGGAAACACGGGCCCCCTTTCGAGTACACTTACCTATATTGTCCACCACTATAGTCTTTTCCTTAAATCCCGACTTGTTACTTTTATTAATTCTTATCAAGCAAGCATGCAGGAGTGTGAAACAAGTCAAGAAATCAGGGTCATGCACATGGAATGAGCTTAGGGTAATTATATGGCATAATCGAGGGTCGACATGAATAAATTATCCAGCTAAAATGTTCAGGCAGAATTTGTGTATATGTATTCATACATATGAAACAGTGTTGAAATAATGTAAATTAATTCTAAGAAAAATTGGGGATGTCCTATAGGATGTCCAGCAACTACATATAAAATTTTAAGTCAAACGATCGCTGTTTACATAGATAACTTAATTCGCAAGGTAAATGTGTGCAGCAGTTTTACGAATCTGCGTCTACCGACACAGCTGCAGTAAAACTACAATAACTCCTAGACCGCAACTCCAAATTCGAAAATTTTGGAGGCTATCGACATCTAGACATCTAGAGCTACATTTTCTATTCAGGGCTCGGTTTCAGATTCTAATGTTAAATGGGTCGAAACAGTAAAAGACGATTCAGGACAACAACATGTGGGAATAACTTACTAGTATAGATTACATGGAAATATGTCATTAGGCGTCTAAGTTATTGTGTGATATAAAATACAGGATAATGGTGGTCAAAACAGTAAGTAATAATTGTTTTTCAAGTCAAATGGTTGCAAGATCATCAAGTACAAGATATAACATATGTCTACACATCTAGGGCTCCTTAATCTCATGTGTTCATGTGTTCAGGGAATAAAAGAGTCCAAGTAGTTATAATTTAACACAATGAAATTTTTGTGACTCTTAGAATTATGAAATTTATGAGGGTTATTATTTGATCAACAACGATGGTCAAGGAAGAGTCACAATTATAACTATTTGTAGTATTTTTCAAGGGATGCTTGTACTAGAACAAATAAAATTGTACAAGAGATACTTGTCTTAATTTGCTGACGATTTGACCCACTTGTGGAAGGAAATTGGATCGAAAAAACCCGAAAGAAGTCTCCCAAAAACACGTGTGAAGCACGTGCAAAGATCCAATAGAAGAGTACAATCCACACACACCGGATCGGCAGAACAGCAAACAGCGTCCTAGGATTTGCTGTGCCAAAACACGGAACAGCGAGATGCGCTAATGGGATCGCTCCTACGCAGCGAATCTGGCCAGAACACGGTACAGCAGATCTGGGATTCGCTGTGGGCGAACACCGAACAACGATCAGATCTGGCCCGTTCGCACGGATCTTGGCACGATCCTATGGCTGAGATCGAATCCCGCCCAACTCCTCCTTTCTTCTTCCTTCTTCGTCGAAACACAGAGCGAGAGAGAGGGGGGAGAGACGGCGACGCTGGCGAGCGGCGAGGCGGCGGCGCTACGTCGAGGAGCGACGCGGCGATAGGGTAGCACGGCGGTGCCGGGGCGGCGACGACTGTGGCGTTGCGACGTCGAGGAGCGACGCGCGACGACTCTGTTTGTGGGTTTCAAACAGAGGGTGGAGTTGGGTTCGATGGTGGACGACGATGGTTGGGTGGTGAGGTGATGGTTGGGGTCGACGAGGAGAGGGGATCGTGATGGTGAGGGGACGAGGAGACTGGCGATGGTGAGGAGTGGGTTTTCTCAGAGCTTGGGTAATGGCGGAGTTGGGTTCGGAGTTTGGTTGATGGTGGAGACGACGGTGATGGAGGTTGTGGTGGTGTTGACGATTGATGGTGGTGGACGGTGCTGTGGTGGTCGAACGTGAAGGTGATGGAGATCGGAGGTGATTGGATTGGGTTGTTTGGCGATGCGAGAAGCCCGGACGAAGGAGATGTGGGGGTAGCCGCGGGTTGTTGGGTTTTAACAGTATAGGGTAGGGGTTAGGGTTAGGAGATAGGGTTTATATAGTAGGGTTTCGGGTTTGTGGGTTTTAGGGTATCCGCTTCAAATAGGATCCAACAGGAGACTTGGTCAAAATGCAATAAAATGGGGATAAAGAGATAAATGAGAAGAAATAGTCGATTCTTCATGAAGAACGACACAAAGAGTACACACAATTGAATTAGATGAAATGACCAAAAATTGAGTCGAAACAAATTAGTGATTTTATTCGAACAGAAACAAAATACTGGATCACAAATTGATAAAAGAGTAAAATGGGGCAAAATACAATATAAAAATACAAATACGGGAAAACAGGAGTTACAATAGGTCCGAGGGCAAGCCCTTAATGTTCACTACATATCAGGGTTCGATCCCGCGCTATGCAACCTACCACCATGGCTTCTATCAGATTTCATTTTGCACGTATTGGTTCTCAACCCAGAATCTGGAGGTCAGAATCTACCCACGGAACATCCTGGAGCCACTATTCTCTCGTCCGGGAACTCTTTTAGAGAATACCTTACTCCGTAAGTCTTCCTGGTACCCTCATTGCACGAATATCCCATGAGCGTTGCTCTCATCCCAGAAAACTGCAGATCAATCCCGCTCTGCAGATCATTCTGGGGCCTCTTTCATCTCTCATTCCGGAATACTGGAAAATATCTCACTCTGCGGATCATCCTGGAGCCCTCATACTCATGTTTGCTTTTGTTTCATCATATCTCCAACTAGTGTCTATCCTTTGGTTTAAATGGGGGTAACGTGAGGCACCTAGAGTGTAATACCCTGATTTTCAAATACATGAAAGATTATGTATATTTACATATGATATGCTTGTGTAGCATGTTGACTATTATTTCTCAACATGATGAATAGAGTGTATTGTTTTCTATAAAACATTTTCTTAAAGCCCAATGTTAATTTGCTTATTTTCTTTTAAAGTATTTATTTTGGCCCAAATGGATTTAAGCCCATAAATTTAACCTTTTTACTATTTCCTACCACTTGTTTTGTGTAACACTTTTTATATAAGAAATCTATTACCTTTGTACAAGTTTTATTTAGTGTGAGTTGTGCATGCACGTGCATCTAGCATACACGTGCATTGAGCACCCTTCCTTGTGGCCGGATATGAGTAGGGTAGTGGGGTAGATCATGGGTGGTTATTTAGGAAGTGTGGGTAGTTTCTCAACCTCCTAATGCATCCTAACCTTTGATCTTACAACTTCCCAACAAATCTTAGCCCTCTATTCCGATTATTTCTTAGTATAAATACCCCTCCCTTTTTCCTATCTCTCTTACACTAAGATTGTTCTTATTAAGATAGGTATTTGTGAGTTGTGAGTGTTCTTTGCTGTGGAGGCCGAAGAGTAGCATTCTGAAGGTTCGGTGTGGAGCAAGGGAGCAAGGTGCAAGGAGCAAGGAGGCGTTCACTTTATTGAGGAGCTTTTGTGGGATTTCAATTATTTCTTCATATAAGGTGGGTGTTTCTCAGGACTTCTAATGTAGGAAATATACTATGATGGTTATGATTGCTACCATATTGTGAAATGTGAATTCAATGTAGTAGAATTGCCATGAACATGCTGTTGATAATAAGATAAATTGGGTCGGTACAGTCGACTGTCGTGTAGATAAGTCGACTGGTACGAGACCGTTGATCTGTGATGTGGTGATAAACTGTATGCAAATAGACAAAATGGTGTGATTATTGAGTTGTAATTTCCCTATGACACATATGATGGAGGGAAGGTAAATGGATGAAAAAGAACTAGCGATGATTAAACAAATTAAGAACTGTCGGAGCAGTCGACTGACACTGTGTCCAGCCGACTGGTGCTTCAATTTAATTATGATTATTTGGGAATTCCACGTAATGAGATGTTCTAATATGCTAACCCAGTATGATGATTCGAGAGTTATATCTTCACCTTCGTAAGAAAGTTATGAGTAGTATGAATGCATGTTTAGAGTATTTTCTTCAAAGAAAAGAGTATATTAGTAACTTGAAATTCCATGTTTGTGATGTTCCTGAACAATCAGAGACTCTGTGCTTATGAAACATGAATATATGAGTATTGTAAATTGATATCATGATGCAAGAACATATAAAAGCCATTAGATAATCCCTTAATTTGAATTATGGAATTGATCAGTCGACTTAGTGCGTGTAGCCAGTCGACTGAGCTGGACTTAGAATTATGCTGTTGAGAATCCCAGAACAGACGACTGATGGATGAACAGTCGACTGTCATGCGGATGACACTGTGAATATGAAAAGTTGCGGGACAGACGACTGGCTATGTACAGCAGTCGACTATCCCGAGTAATTTTGATGAACCTGTAATTGACTGTATGAGTCGACTGGTGTCCTTCCAAGTCGACTGTACAGAGTGAACTTTGATGTGTATGAATTTCATTTTATTTGCTATTTATGATCGAATTCTATGAACTCTTTTTATGACTGTGCGGATTATGTAAAATGAATCGTAATTGGGAATTGAGAATCAAATGAATATGAAAGGCTAAGATCATGATAAGAAAGTCTGTGAGACTCTAAAGAAATGAATTATGGGCTGAAGTGCTCAATTGGAAGTTGTGAATTGTAAATTGAAACCGAGAGTAGCTAAGTCTCCCCTGGCAGTGAAATGAATGAAATGAAATGAGAATTGAAAGACCAAGGTTGGTCATGTATTGAAATGAAATGATAAAGTTCGGTTTGGTGGAGAGGCTAACTCTAGAGCTTTGATTTGTATTCATGATTCTAATATTTAGTGCATAGTGAAGAGGTGATGAAAGTGAGAGAAAAACATAAGTATGAGAACTAGGGTTTACGGTGCGGGTGTGTGAGCCGCAGAATGCATGCTTGATGAGTCAAGACATGGCGCGGGCACAACTCAGAATGATCGGACTTTAGTCACGCTCATGGGATGTTTTGGTGACTGCAAGAGGATTGTGTTCAGGGAGGAGACTGAATTGTCGCAGAATGCATGCTTGATGAGTCAAGACATGGCGCGAAATTCTACTCCAGGGGCCAGGATACATGCTTGTACTCATAGAATCATCTAAGATACTCACCGTAATTACAGAAGTAGAGTAAGTCATGGCGAGGGATTGAACCCTACAAAAATGAAGAACGGTTAAGAGGCTTGCCCTCGGACCTATGTAGTATGGGATGCATAGAATCCGAACAAGTGTGCATTAATGTCACGTAAACTAAATTGCATTAAGGATTAAGTGCACAATCACGACACGACATCTTTAAGAGTTCCCTTTTATTTACATGCTTATATTGAACGAGTTTGTGATTGTTAAGAAATGAGATTCGTTATACTGTTTCTGGCATAGAGAGGATGACCATGTATAACTATCGTCAGTTGAATAAACTGACGTACCCACAGTTTTGTATGCAGGCTAAATTACATGTAAAGAGGAATGGATGCATAAAGATCTTATCATACTGTTGTTCATTTATGTAAATATTGTATATTTTGCTTCCGCTGTGTAAATGTAAATGTAATATGATGTAAACTCTGATGTATGATGAGAAGTTTTAATTTCCTTGTAAAATTGTACTCAAAGAAAGTGAAAAGATCCTGTAGAACATCTCGAATTCAGTGATTTGGGATTCGGGGCGTTACATAGAGCTAGCTCCTTCCTACCGGATTTAAATCCACGAAACTAGGAACACTAGCCCCAGTGGCTAATTCCTACAATCAATAATTCACTGCCGATTATCCAGGGTCCTGCTCAGCCTCTAGTGCTCAATACATAAATTCCTCAATCACATCTTTCTAGGGTTCTCTCAATAACCCTAAATTCTAATAAGAATCACCACTTAGTTCAATTATCAAAACATTGTTCTTTTATTCTTTTATGGAAATACCACCTTTCCACAATATTACAATTACAAATCAACACCTCAATTAAGATCATCTCATACCAAGTATAAATTATTCATTCATTCACAAAATCTTCACAACACTTTACTTCTCATTTAATGGATCATCACTTCCATAAAAGACTCTTTCATTTAAAGAAACACATCAAACTAACTATACTTCTTTAATTCAAATTTATAATACTTTTTCCCATATTTGAAACCACAGTCAAATCTCTGAGATTTTAATCAGTCAAAACTGAACAATAATCTTCTATAAACTCTGGGATTTGTCCCTCAAAATTTGAAATTTTATAGTTCCGCCTCTAGTGCTCACCACATAAATTTTATAGCTCAGCCTCTAGTGCTCACCACATAAATTCTATAATCACATCTTTCTAAGGTTCTCATAATAACCCTAAATTTCAATAAGAACCACCACTTGGTACAATAATAAAATATCTTTCATTTATTCTTTTATGGAAATACCACATTTCCGCAATATCACAATTATAAATCAACACCTCAATTAAGATGATTTCATACCAAGTATAATTTATTCATTCATTCACAAAATCTTCACAACATTTTACTTCTCATTTAATGGACCATCACTTCCATAAAAGACTCTTTCATTTATAGAAATACATCAAACTAACTGTACTTCTTTAATTCAAATTTATAATACTTTTTTGCCATAATTGAAACCGCAGTCAAATCTCTGAGATTTTAATCAATCAAAACTGAACAGTAATCTTCTATAAACTTTGGGATTTATCCTTCAAAATATGAAATTTTATAATTCCAAAAACTGAAACATTAGTCTCTTAAAAAATGAAAATACCTCTTTAAAACTCTGAAACTTTCACCCTTCAAAACTGAACATTTAACTCCTCAACTGAGAGTTATACCCATTTAAAAATGTAGAGTTGCATCACAAAAATTTGCAACTAAAACATATTTATAAAGTTCAAAATAACATATAACTAAAAATAGTTCAATCAAAAGGAAATTAACCATCTTTGACTCACACAATTAATTAACCACAAAAATAAAAATAAAAACAGAGCCTGGGTTTCAAACTCACGACCCAGCACTAGACCGGCACCATACCCAGCGCCCAAGCCCACATGGGCTAGCCAATTATCCCAATGCCTTTCATTGCCTGAAAGAATTCACACAGCATTAAGACTCAGGTTTCTGTATAAACCCTAGGTCTTGTACAAAACCCGAAACTCTACAATATCCAAACCCAAACACTGTAACCCTAGTTACTATTCACGTTGTGAATAGTAACCTTAGTTCACATATACTCCAAATTACCATACAATAAATGTTCACATCCATACATACATTAATTCATGTATAAAAATTCTAGGATTTGAAACATAAAATTATTATTGACTAAGAACAATGAATAAATCTCAAAGATCTCATCTTTATGCCAATCATACATATGTTTATAGATCAACATCAATTTCTTCTTAACAACAACAACATGCATGATCGTTTAATCAATTCTATGGTTTAAAATTCAATCTTTTAATACCCTATTGTTGTCCAACAGTCAAGCATGCAATAAACATGATCCTCACATATTAAAGATTTGATTTGGAGATCAATTTAACTTAACATTCTTCATCACAAACAATTCACAATAGAATCATGAGTATACATTCTAAACAATTATAGATCCACACAAAAATATATTAGCATGATATCTACTATATCAAAATGGAAAAGAACACATCTAGAGAGTTAGAGAGACGCCCCCCTCAAGTATAATCTTCAAAAGTCTTCTCCTCCTTATGCAAAAGATCTCCTCAAGCTCCAAAATCAACAAAAATTTGCCCAAAAACAAAAAAGCCTAAAACCTACTGTTCATGACCCCTCTATATATGGTCGGGACTGAATATTAGGATTTTGTGGTAGTTTTTACAATAAAGTTCCGCACAATCCCAAATTTGCATTTTAAATTATTTATGCAATCTTTCCCTATCAAAATTAAATTAAATAGGGATTCAATTATCCATAAATCTCTCTACAATTAGTCGTCCCCCAAATGCAGCCAACAAATTTTTTAATTCAAACTTTTGGCTCCTTTATGGCCCCAAAAACGATTTTCTTAAAAAAGCCCCTTTTGAATTAAAATTTCAAATTTTGGTTTTTCTTATCCAAAAATTCCCAAAAATAAAAAATATATCAATTAAAGTAAACAGAATTGATTTATCAACATAAAATTTTAGAATTCGCATTTCATAAAAATTTGCACGTGTTTTGCACGTGCAAAACAATAATCTCATAAAATAGTAAAAATAACCAATTAAATAAAATTTTAAATTATATATTAATTCAAAATATTACATTTTATTTTCTAGGGTGTTACAACGCCGATCTTTTACTGGAGTTTGAAGGCTTGCGCTGATGCAGCCTTGGAGTTGAAGAAGGCCCGTGCTGATGCAGCTCTGGAACTGAAGGCCGAGGTGGCTAAGGTTCATGCTGAATGCAAGTCCAAGCTGCAGGGGGTGGTGCTCGTGTCTTATGCCGCGGTGATTTCGCACGTGGCGGAGCGCGTTCCCAGTTTAGATAGGAAAGGCTACCATACCATGTGATTCTTCGACCCGGGGAGCTCCTTGATACATGCAAGAAGGATGATGGTGAGGAAGGTACTCTCACGGGGTGGGAGAGGAGTAGTTATGGGAAGAACAAAGGGAAGGAGGCAGTTTGGGGGTCCTTGTCCGTGGTGGTACCGAAGTAGGTGGACGCTTGATTTACCCTGATACGTCCCTTTTTTTCCTTTCGTTGCCCTTGTTTTAGATGTTAGTTGCTTTTGCTTTGGACTTTTAGTTGCTTTGTGTGATGCGTAATTGCAAACTGACCACCGCATTCTTGTATTTTCGTTTCAGTAGATGAAAAACTATTTTCTAGCTTTTTCACTACTTATTGTATTGTGTTGATAGCTTTGAAGTGATGCTTGACCGTAGCGCCTAGTTGTTTGTCTCTTTCGTGACTATGTTCTTCGGCTTGTTGACAAATGATAATGGTGACAGGGGAGAAACCCCGTAGTGACGAGGTTGAACATCTTCGTAAGCGACTGCGCATAACAACATTAGTTGTTTATCGTTTGTGCGTTCAGTTGGAAGATGAGTGGCTGGAGTCTGTTCGCCTTAAGTCAACGCTTATCGAGAAGGACTATGAGTTAGCCCTCCTGTGCGCTGATCGTCTTGCCAGTATGTCGCTGCCTCTTAAGGTGACAAAAGACAGTGTTGGAGGGTGTGCTATACTTAAGGCAGTTGTTTTTGAGAAAGACTTGGAGTTGTATCGTCTCCAAGCGAGACTTGGAGGGTTGCGAATGGCTAGCACTTCGCACGCTCTTGGTGCAAAAAAAGGAGCAACGGTTGACGTGAAGAAGGGTATCACGGCTAATGTGAAAAAGAGAACAATGGCTCGTGAAGCTGGGTCGACCGTTCGGGGAGCGATCTTGATGGCACAGGTGCCCCCTCGTCATCCTGGTGATGCTCAAAGTGGGGTGTCTTCCTTGTCACTTTTGACTTCAGTCTGCGTAGAATCGCGTGCATCGAGTGCTGGCTCGCAGACTCAATCCACGGTGTCGGCGTTTTCTGCCAAAGATGCAAGCGGTCAAGGAAAAGTGGTGCCCATCAAGAAACCCACAAGGAGGCTTGTATCTCTTAGGAACAATGTTCCTTGGCCACTGAGCCAAAAGGATAGTTTGTAGGTTGCATTGTGAGATTATCATGTCGTTTAATGTTCTGATGTGCAGTTGTATTGATTTTTCCACTTGCATCCTTATTGTAGTTTGATGCTTGTAGTATGACTCATAATTTTGTACTTGTAAATATCTATAGTGGTACTGGATCTGAACATACGAGCTCGGTGATAGTTCTGTGATTTTTAATGAAATCTTTTCATATTCTTGATCCTTATTATGCAACTCGTTGTTGAGATTGATGAGCCGTCGACTGGATTTTTTTTGGCTAATAACATGGCTTCAAGTCTGTTGTGTATAGCTAACAAACTATCGAAGATGTGCGACAGAGTTTAGAACTTATTTGCCTTGTACTCAGCTAGTTGTAGGAGCAATTCCGAGGGAGAGATATTTTCCAAACTTATTGTATGGGTCCTCCAACAAATTGTGAGGGTTGCATCGAGTGGTGAGTTGAACTCTAAGTGTTGTTTTTGCAAGTTTTACTGGAGTAACTGCAATCCACGATTTTGGTAATCTAATATGTTTTTAAGGAATTTTAACTAGTTTCAGGAACAGATTCAATGGCGAAGCGAACTCTGAATTTGCTTCAGTGGAAATTTTCTGACTAACTTCGAGCCATAGGTATGGATTCCGAACTTATTAATTTAAGTATTAACAGCTTGCTGGAGTTGATCGAATGGAGAAGCGAACTCTGAACTTGCTTTGTTACAAGTTGCTAGAGTAACTTCGAGCCATGGGTATGGACTCTGAACCTATCATCGAGGCACTAACGAATTCAGGAGCAGATCGAATGGCGAAGCAAACTCTGAAGTTGCTTTATTTGCAAATTGCTAGAGTAACTTCGAGTCATGGGTATGGACTTCGAATCCGTCTTGTACGGAACTTTTAATGAGTTATTGGGGCCATTTTGGGTGTAAGTTGGGCATTTGACTCATTGTTTGGTTTAATAAATTTAAATAAAATGCTTAGAAATAAACTAGCTAATTTAATTAAGGAATAAACTAAGGGGCTGCTCTAATGGCTGGTCTTTATTACATGCATTGACTGGTAATGAAAGTGGTCTTTATTGAAAGGAAAATTAAAGTAAATGACTACTCTAGTGGCTGACCTTTATTACAAGTTTTAAAAGTTTTACTACTACTAAGAGAGGACATTTTAGACACCCTCGTTAGGCTTCAAGAGATGTTGCTCATTTCGTCCCTGTTGTTATATCCTTGTCCCCCGGGTCTTCAAGTTGGTGAGCCGATAAGCGAACAACTTGGTAGACCTTACCTGGATTCGCTTGTTTTGAAGTGAGCCTCCCCTTGATGGGTGGAGAGAAGAGGAGACCTTCTAGTGCGTTGATAAGCTTAGGCAGGACTGTTTCTTCCTGTTGACTTAGCGGAGTGGCTTCGGGAGTGGGATTTAGGTTTATTATTGTGTTCTGATGATGATGCACTTGGATCTAGGAGGAGATGAGTTGACAGATTTGGAAGTTCTTGATATGATTGTCTAGTGTAGTAGCTTCGAACCTGTCAGCAGACTCGGTGTTACTGTGGTTGCTTTATAGCAATGACCCTGTGGTGTTGAGGGGGAAAATCAAGCCCTCGATTCTAGCGGTGTTGCATATTTGTGTTCCCTGTTGGTTTCCCACAACCAGGCTTACGACTGCTATTGTTAAGAGCTCCATTTTCATGTGAAACGCAGAGGCAACCACATGAAAAGCTGCTAGGTCAGGATGACCAGATATGGCACTATACGCGACTTTGATGTTGACTATTAGGAAGTCTAATACTTCCGTCTGAGTTGTTTGGGCTTTTCCTGACGTCGAGTGTGACGATTTCCTCAACTTGGACGGGTGCACCTGAGAAGTCGTGAAGTGCATAACTGACTGGCTTGAGTCGATCTTGTGAGAGCTTTAGAGTATCGAATGCGGCCATGAAGAGGATGTTTACGGAGCTGCCATTTTTTACGAGGATACGTCACACCTCATGATTTTCCATGCATAAATTGATAACCAGTGCGTCGCAATGAGGCATTTTGACGACCTCGAGATCTTTATTAAAGAATGATACAGAGAGGCCCAAACTCTTTGCAAGTGAAGGGTTACGTACTGAATTAATTTCCCACATGAAGGCTTTGCAGGAGGAGTTGGAATCTCCCCTATTGGACCTCCATGAATAGTGTAGAGAATGACCATATGTTCAGGTCTTGTGATTCTTGATACTTATTTGCCCCCCGGGGTGGAGGGTTTTCCGCATTGTTATCTTGTTGAACGTATTTGGAGAGATAGCATGTACACCCGTTCGTTTATACCAAATTTTCTATATTCTTCTATTTTCTTTGTCTATAAATTACTTTCGTTCCCGATTGTACAGATTTTATTTTCCCTTGCTCTATATTCCTGTATTTCAATTTCCTTATAATCTTTTCTTTGTTTGTTTAAATTCATTTTCTTGTACATCTCCTATTTGATTGAACCCAAGCCGCATATAAATTTTTCCATTCTCTTGAACCCAATTACATTCATTTGAATAATCAATTATTTTGTTAAGCCCAAATTCATAACCCATTCTCCGATTGTAATTTCTGATTATACGGATTGTTAACGATATTCTTTTTTTCCTTCTTTAATTCTTGTATTCCAATTATCTGGAATATACATACTGCTGTTCTCTTGAACCCAATTGCATTCTCCTGATATTCGACTATTTTGTTTGAATGCCAATCCTAATTCACTTGATAAAATTATTAATTGATTATTTGATTTATTTGTAAACAACCCGATCCTAGCCATCATATAATTTGATTATTTGATTATTCTTTAATTGTTTGGCCCAAACTTCTAATCCAATCTATAATTTTGTTTATTTATTCTGTAAGCTAAACCCAATCCCATTTATTTTGTTAAGCCAAATCCCACCATATAATTGTTTATTTCTTCAATTTATTGTCAGGCCAATATAAAACCCAAAACCACATTTGAATACCCAAACACGTTAACCCGTTAACCCATTACCTAAATCCTACTCGAAATTTCTCCACCCAAACTGCACAACTCCCCATTATTCCCTGAAACTCTAACTGACCCCCACCAATCCCTTAATCCTCCTAATCACCCATAATCTTCTATTATCTCTCAACTAATTCCCCTTAATCTCCTTTCCTCTTCTTCTTTTTCTACCCTTCTTCTTCTTTTTTCTGCTTCTGAAACCCAAGCCCCGAGCGCACCCCCATCGTCACTCCCTGCTTATCCTTCATCCTCCACTATCGAACCCATCGCAACTCGACTGAAGCTCCACTCCAACACAACCACCCTCCTGCCTCCCTGAGCCCCGCAGCACCACCTGAACCCATCTACAACCTCCTTGCACCACCGCCTGAACCCATCACCTTGTCCCCATGCTTCTTCTCCATCGACGCCATCGCCACCCCGATCGTCTCCCTTGCTTGATGCAAATCTTCTGCGACCACTCGCCTCCCTTCGCCACCACCCGAGCCTCGCTCTCCATCCCAGGTGTCGCCTCCACCTCGACCTTCATCCTCGATCTCCATTGCAACCCTCGTCACCCTCTAGTCATGCCACCACCGTCCTCCTCTCCACCGTTGTGTACCCCTCGCTGTTGTTGCTGCATCTCCTCGCCTCCTCGACGATCGCCGTCAAACCCCCCTCGCTGCAACCACCGACGACCTCCCTGCTCCATGGCTTACTCCTCCCATAGGAACACGACCACACCGACCATCAACCCCGAGCGCCACCCGCTTGCTACTGCTGTCGTGTGTTGTCTCTTTCTCTCCTCCATTGCTGTCCATCTCTCCACCGCAACTCCACCTCTACTGTCGACAACTGACCTCCCAAGCTCCTCCGCAGCGACCGACACTGCAGCCAACACTGGAGCACCACCACTGCCATCACCCGAGCTCCTACTCGCAGTCCCATCACTGCAACCTCCGAAAACACTTCACCCCCGTCAGCCAGTCCTCCTTGCCATCGTGCTCATTGCTGCTACCTCCATCTTCCTTGGCCTCATCCCCACTACGACCATCCCGAGCAACCCCCTACCACCATCTCGCTTGCTCTTGCTGTTGTTCTCTTGTCGTTGGGCTACTATTCTATTGTCGTAGCTTTCGTCCTCACTGTTTTGCTCGCTGTCATCGTGCCACCATTGCCTCCGTAGTTCTTTTTGTTGTTGTGTGTTATTGTGTTATGGTTGTAGTTGCTGTGTTTGATGCCCATGTACCAACATTCATACTCGAAATCGTTGTGTTACAGGCAAGCATCTCTTGTACACATTTTATTGTTCTTGTGCAGGTATTTTCCTTGACGTCCGGCAAGTAGTTATTTATTTGAATATCACATCTAATTGAATTCCATTATTGATTCATAGTTTTTTTCGTCGCATAATTTTATTGATTCATAGTCTTCTTATCGTATCATTGTTATTGATATAAATCTTGAACCGTTAATTTATTGTATTATCGGACATTCAAATATACTGCACTGTCTCTTACCTAAGCTTGTACTGAGGTTTCGACCTAATTTCCAGTACTGAAACTTAGAACTTTGTACATAGAAATTGTAGCACACTGAGTCTTGAATCCAGAACATCTTACGGATTCTCAATCTGATTTATAGATTGTAAGGTATTGCTATTTTAGTACTGTCATGTTATAATTTTTGAACCGACACTGTGCATGAAACCCGTAAAGAATTTATTGATCAACCTAGCTAATGTAACTATAATATATCATGTGAATATGAGTTGGAACCGGCAGAGAGTCTATTTTCTAGAATCTTTGACGGGATCAGATTTGCATTTCCGTAGCAGCGGGAAAGTGAATTTTAGTACCAATAGGTGTTGCTGTCCAGAACTTGTATCGTTACATTTTTGCTTATAAACCCGTTAATTTTCATATGTAATGAATTGAACTATGTATATTTCATGTATTGCATAACCTTGATATTTTCTTGATATTGCATTAATACTACCGTTCTTATCGATTGTACCCGTTGCATAATTCTTGATACCACCGTTCTCATTGATCGTATTGGTTGCAAGTCTATAATTGATCATAATGAAATAATAATAAGCCGGGATAACAAGGGTTGACTTAGTAATGGACAGTATAGAAGAGTGTACTCGTAAGGGGATATTGGTCACAGCCCATATTGGTCATTGTTATCGGTTATATTGGTTATCGACTGATTGTGGATTACTGACTACAGTATCTCGATTTATCGTGTGTTAGTCATCGGTCATCGGTCATCGATCATCGGTTATTGGTCATTGATATTAAAGACCTGAGTACATGCCCCTGTAAAATTCACCAATATAATCTATGCACCCGAACCTTTGGTGTGGGACGCAGGATTGCGTGCATTAGATAGGTTAATAAAATATTGATAGACCTAAATATTGACACTATTGATTCATTGATTATTGATATTGTTCATCGACTATCAATTTATTGATTATTGATTATTGTTTATCGACTATTGTTTATTGATTATTGATTATTGACTATCGACTATTGGCCGCATTGACTATTGTTTATCGACTATTGTTTATCGATCGTTGATTATCGACCAATGCATCTGTGGTAGGGTAAAAATGGCCTGGGGGCCCAACCAGGGCCCAGTACAACTCTCACTCAAGAAAGGTAAAAATAGCAATCTAGTTCGGCTTCGAACCACTGCAGGGTCGGCGCCGAACCTCAAGTTCACCCCCACAGAACTGGCCTCCACGTATCCGACGAGCCTCAATGGTCCTCGGCCTCCGATCCATGACAGCCCCACGGACCGTCCCCCCCTCTCTGGCGAAGCATGGGGATGACCTGGCACAGCCTAGGCCCTCCGATTCTCCCAGAAGCACAGAAGACCCACGATCAGCCATGTCAGCTCCAAATATCACCAAGGGTTTTGCCACGTCAGCCCTATACCGCTCCTGGTATTGCCACGTCTGCCCTAAACCCCCTAGGCCTTCTGCCACGTCAGGCCCATGGGCTTTCAGGTCCAGACCCGGCCCCTAAGCGAAACCAAACCCGGTTGGGATTCTCTATAAATACTAGATCCTCACCCACCTTTTGAGGTGATCAATCTTTTACCACTTAAATTCACCTAGTTATTGCTACTCTCTCACAGAGACTGACTAGATCGTCGGAGAGTCCGCCACCGGGACAAACCCCGGTGTTTCAGGACCGTCTGCAGGTACACAAGACCTCGGATCTGAACCCTTTGATCCGAGCCCAAATCTCCGCCTTATTCCGAGGTCGCCGCAGGTCCCGCCCGGTCAGCCGAGGGTCGTCAGACGAGCAGCTTTCTCCTTCAAATACAAATTGAGTCCGAACTCACACCTGGTGCATCCACACATCTCCCAGAAATAAACCGCATCAGGTTGGCGCCGTCTGTGGGAAAACTGCTTCAGAAGCCGACCCGAGCCCGACCATCGAGCGACCTCGACAGCCGAACTCTCATGGCCTCCAAGGGCAAGGGGGCCGCGTCCTCCGTCAACCGACGGGACACACCCCCACCAAATACCAATGCCGGGCCACGCGCATCAAGGCACGGAGATTCCCATCAGGGATCCCGGCGAAGCGCCACCCGTACAGTCCAGCCCGACCTACGGGGAGTAATCGTCAACCGACAGATTAGCCGCAGCAGGGGAAGGGCCGCTACCAACCCGGCCCCGAACCATCCGAGACCGCCGCCCGAGGGACGGAGGTCGGCACTCAGCCGCATCGGAAGGCAGCCTTCAGACCGACCACACCGGGTCGAGGGAGCCCCCGTCACTCACAAGGAGTTCCAAGACTTCCGGAGAGAAATTCTCGGGGCTCTCCGACGGACCCCCAGGGAGGAAAACCTCCGCTCCCAAACGGGGTCGGATGCCGAGACCAGCGCGTCGCGCCCTTCAACAAACCAGCCAGAAAACGATGGCATACTCCTAAGGTGCCTCCAAGAAATGGAGGATCGCCTCGATCATATAGGAGACGGCGACCGACGGGCGGCTCAGGGGTACAGACCTGTCCGACCTCCCTTCTCCGCCCCCATCCTCCAAGCGGAAATACCCAGGAATTTCCGACCACCTCAGTTCGAGACCTACGACGGCGAGGGAGATCCCGCTGATCACATGGAAGGTTTCAAAACCCTCATGATGATTCACAGCGCCTCGGATCTCCTGCTATGCCGAGCCTTCCCCGCCACGCTTCGGGGTCCGGCTCGTGAATGGTATTCGAAACTCACCCCCGGCTCCATTTACTCCTTCGACCAGCTAGAGGGCAATTTTCTCGCCCACTTCGTCACCAGCCGGAAGGCGGAAAGGACTAGCGCCTCTTTACTTGGACTCAAGCAGATAGAGGGAGAGTCCCTCAGAGCGTTCGTCCGGAGATTTACCACGGAGGCGAGGTCGGTCTCCTCTCTTGATCCAGGCGTCGCCTCTGTGGCCTTTCGGCACAACGTTCGCCATGGACAGCTGAAAGCTTCTCTGGCGAAGAGACCCCCCATCGACTTTCCCGATCTCCTCAATAGGGTCGAGAAATACATTAGGGCAGAAGAGGCCCTTAACCCCGAAGATACCAGGGAGGCCATCGGGAAGGGAAAGCGGAAGGTCGAAGAGGTCAAACCATCAAAGAAAGCTCCGAGGGACGCGGGGGTCACGAAGAAGGTCCCGCCGGTCCCCCGCTTCGAGAGGTACACTCCCTTGACGCATAACGTATCCGCCATCCTCTTAGAAATCGAAGACAAAGGCATTGTCCGACTACCCCCCCCCCCCCCGATCTAATAACAACAAGAATCGAGATCAACGCTTCTACTGCCGTTTCCACAGAGATCACGGGCACGAAACCGACCAGTGCCGGGCCCTGAAAGATGAAATTGAGGAACTCATCTCCAGGGGGTACCTCCGAGAAGTGCCGCGGGATCGACGAGATACTAGGAACCGGAGGTCCTCGCCTCCGAACCCTACCCCGAACCGCATCCAGGGTCGGGATCCCGAATCCGAGGGAGCCGCAGATACGCCCTTCATCTTGCACTGTGTCCACGGAGGGCCAATGGGAGGAGATTCAAATACTTCCCGAAAAGCCTTCATCCGGGAGGTGAATGCTGTCCACGACAATCCCTCGCCCAAGCTACAACCGATGCCGGTCTCCTTCTCAGGAGAGGACCTCGAAGGCGTTCGCCTACCCCACTGCGATGCCCTCGTCATTAATCTCCGCATGGCTAATTGTGAAGTTCGCCGAATCCTCGTCGACAACGGCAGCTCGGTTAATATTCTTTTCCTCGAAGCCTTCGAAAATCTCAAGCTACCTAGAGGCAAGCTCGAGTCGGCCGGATACACCTTGCATGGGTTCTCCGGCGTCCCTGTCGTGATAGAAGGGATTGTCACCCTCGACGTTACCGCAGGATCGGCTCCTGTCAAGAGGACCGAGTCCATGGACTTCATGGTGGTCAACGTCAAGGCGGCTTACAACGCCATACTCGGCCGACCCGGACTATGCTCCCTCCAAGCGGTGCCTTCGGCTTACCATCTGAAACTCAAATTTCCCACCCCGCAAGGAGTCGGCACTGTCCGAGGTAGCCAAGAAGCAGCGCGATCGTGCTACATGACCACTGTCGGGGGAGGTGTGTTCTCCCTCGACGCCGTCGAGTTCAAACCTGAGAGGGACGCCCTGCTTCCAAACCTGTCACCGAGCGGGAGGAGACCCCAGTCGAAGCCGAGTACCTAATGAAACTCCTCGAAGGACAAACATAGGCTCTAGCCTGGCTAAATGTAAACACGTTTTTGTGTAAACACTCATGTGTACAGGGCCGTCTTAGCAGCCCTCCTTATCTTATACAAAAGAGATCTCTTTTTGTTAAAATCCTAACGCCAGATAATGAGATCGGCGCCTGAGTCCTCACTCCGGTATCGTCCCCAACGCCTCGGTAGGCTCCAACCGAATCCAAGCTGGGGACTCTCCCTAAGGCCCCACTTCGATCCCTCGCGGATCGGTGGACTCTACCTAAAACCACCATCGTTCACTACACTACTAGCCGAAGCAAAGAAGGAACAGGATTCTTTATTCGTACCCTTTTATTTCGTCCTAAGAAAGCAAACAAAGACCGTTACAGAACCACTCCACTCATCTCAAACTGGAAGAAGTCGCCATCTTAGAGCCCCTCGGGTCCGCTGAAGGGTGGGATTACTCCGAACAAGCGACTAAAATCCCTCTCCTCGTTATGATAGTCCTTGAACTCAGCCACGGTCGACTCCCCAGCCACGGAGCTCTGGGCGTCATCTGGTCGTGTACGCTGCAACAGCAGCAGCGCAGAGGGAACCCCCTCCGCTTGCCGACCCATGGAGGAAGATGCCGAGGCACCCAGCATAATATTGTAACGGTGTATCTCCATTTCTTTCTCTGCAAAGACATCGCGAAGTAACCTCTCAGAAGTGGGCCTCGGCACCGAGGCACCCAAGACTGCCTGTCCAAGGCTCGCACTGTCGAGTCCCCGGTCCAACATCGCCCTCCTCAGTCGGCTCGCCTCCTCGCTTAAGGCTTCAGACTTATTCCGATAAAAGTTCAAAGCCGCATCAGTGTCACGAGCCCCCCTTCGGTGGCAGACCAACGCGGCCTCCAGGGCCTCAACCTTGCTTCGGAGCCACGCCACGTCGGAACGACGGGGGTCCACCTCGGGAAGGAGAGCCACAACCTACAGGAGAACCAGCCAACCCAATGCACACACGCAAGAAGGTTCAGAAAAATCCGAGTTCAAAACACTTGGTCGGTCAAAAAACTTTTTTCCTATAAATTTAAGTACTCCTTACAAAAAAGGCGGTAGCCAGTCCGCGGGAGGCAAATACAGTCAAGAGAGGGAGAAAAGAAAGACAGAATTATACAGCTTATTGTCCCACCTCAGCGTCAACAGACGGATGCACAGATGGGTCGGCCGGCGGGTCGAGAGCAGGCCCTTCTTCGCCAGGAGTCTTTGACGTCCCCTCGATCTCCATGTCGTACTCAAAGTTGGACAGATCGATGGTCGGGTAGAAGTGCCTCACATGGCTGAGGGCCTTCGCATAACACGCGTCCTGGGCCTTGATCACCATCATCTGACCCGTAGTCGTCACCTCTTCCTTCTCCTTGGCGAACTTCTTCTTCAAGGAGGCCACCTTCTTCCCCCACTCCGCATCCTTGGCCTCGAGCTCAAGCTTCATCTGCTGCTCCCTCTTGTGCGAACCCTCGAGCTCGATCCGCATTTTCCTTCATCTCCCGCTCGCTCTTTTCAGCCCGAGCTCGCTCTTGTGCCAGGGACGCCTCGTAGAGGTTCTTCATGTTAGCCCCCTGTATGCAAGCCTACGATCAACGAGCGCAGATAAGGAAAAGACTTCCGCAGATAAATTAACAAGGAGAATAGGGTCGACGGACTTACCAGCACGGTGGCCTGCGCCAGGCGCGTGAACGCCACCTCCACGGGCTCGCCCTCCATCGCCTTACGGTCGCGAGGGGTCGCCAACTTCTCCACCACCTCGACGGCCTGGGCCTCCTCGGTCAGACGATCCCCCATCCGGACCGACCAGTCCGGAGCCCACCGCTGCCGCAGCAACTCCACTACCGGGTCCTCTTCCTCAACCTCGACCAAGGGACCTTTCCCCTTGTCAAGAACGGAGGCCCTAGCTAGGCTCTGGCCCTTCGAAGCAGCCGCCCCCTTGCTCGTCTCCGAGCAAATCCTCTTGGTCCCCGGCTCGGGCTGGACCTCCGAGATGACTAGGGACGACCCCCTCGGCCTCTTCGCCGCCTCCCCCTTCTTCTCGGCCTTCTCCTTCCTCATGGCGAGCCTCCTTGCCTTGATCGATGCTTCATCCATATCTGCAGAAAAAAAACCATTAAGAGCAATGAGTAGGAAAGTACGAAAAGACCGAAAGAAAAGAAACAACTACATACACATAACGGCCGGGCTCAGTCCAACACTCGCCAAGTTGGCCTCCGTCACCTTCGTCCAATCAATACTGGGTGACGAACGGAGGCGCTCGACAAACCCCCACTCCTCGGCCGACAGATCCCTCAGCCTCGGCGTTTGATAGCTCGGCTTGGAGTGATTCCATCGATTGGGAATGTCCCAGGGCTCTTCACTCCGGATCACTAGATATTTTTTCTTCCATTCCTTGATGGAGTCCGGGTGACTGTGAACGACCTTCTCCTTTCTCTGGGGAGAGATGTAGTAAACGCCCTCGGCCGCCGAGCTGATCATCAACATCGCACGGAACACATTCAGCTGCAGGGGTACCTTCTGTTCCTCGCACATCAGCACAAAGCAGAGAATCTGCTTCCAAGAGTTCGGATGGAGTATACGACGGAGAAAACGCTTTACTTAAGGTTTAAGGCGCCGTCCTTTGACAGACGCCCCGGGCTCCAGTGCTCGATCGGTTCCCCTCTCATCCCCGAGCAGCTCGGGGCTTACAGCCTCGGGTTGGTGCCGAAACCCCGAACTGTTCGAGGGTGGGACAGAAACCACCATCGCCTGGAGCCCTATTGGAAGACAGAGTGGCCAACCCCTGATCGGAGGCGACCCCTCTATCTGAGGCTCTTCATCCCCAAGACCGGAATACGGTTGGTGCCCCTCCCGTCTGGTTCTCTCTCGGGCCAAACAACCGTGTCAGGGTCGTCTGACCCGAAAAAGGATCCAGACGGCTAAGCCACCACCAATCCGAGGCTCCTTTTCTACCGGTACGGATTTCGGCCGTTAACCCTCTCGCCCTGATCTCCCCTGGATCTGGCTACCGTATCAAGAGCCATCAGATCCAAGAGAAGATCGAGGCGGCAGAGTAACCACCTCTCCGACACCGCCAGGGTTGAAAATTTTTGCAAAAGACAGGCGTCCGCCGAAGCAGACACTTCCGATGGCCAATAGACCACCCTTGCTGTGATCAAACCCACTGTGGGGGGAGAGGTATTTATAGCCTCCCCCATAGACCAACCATTATGACACGGGGAAAGCCAACCGACGGAAGTCCATGCGCTATCTGCATGTATTAGGCGGCGCCATTAATGCCCCTAGGAAATTGGACCATCACACAGATTCCGGAGAGCCTTCAATGCTCCGCAGAAACGGCGGGCTACCCCCGCTCAAACGCTCTAAGGCACGACAGTTCGACATCACCCTTGCCGACCCGTAATCCCTCGCCAGCTCGAGGTCAGGTCTAGCACCAGGGTAGTCTTCTCAGGAAGGCTCCACAGCTCGCCATCGCCCTTGCCGACCCGTAATCCCTCGCCAAGCTCGAGGTCAGATCTGGCACCAGGGAGGTCTTCTTAGGAAGGCCAACGGCTCGCCATCACCCTTGCCGACCCGTAATCCCTCGCCAGCTCGAGGTCAGGTCTAGCACCAGGGTAGTCTTCTCAGGAAGGCTCCACGGCTCGCCATCGCCCTTACCGACCCGTAATCCCTCGCCAAGCTCGAGGTCAGGTCTGGCACCAGGGAGGTCTTCTCAGGAAGGCCAACGGCTCGCCATCACCCTTGTTGACCCGTAATTCCTCGCCAGCTCGAGGTCAGGTCTAGCACCAGGGTAGTCTTCTCAGGAAGGCTCCACGGCTTGCCATCGCCCTTGCCGACCCGTAATTCCTCGCCAAGCTCGAGGTCC